>JASANG010000245.1:0-428856 GCA_030248215.1 Enoplolaimus lenunculus
TCTTCCGTTCAAGTTGCGTATTGCTCAAAAAATAGAAAGCATTTCATACATATTGGTGACGGGGGTGAAAATCTCACATAACCAAAACGGTTTAACTTCAAGTCTCAGCGATTCCACCGTTTTTCTAAAGGTTGGGGAGTTGGAAAAAACGTTTTTGATTTCCACAAGCCGGTTTGCAAATTAATGTGGATGACGCATAACCTTGAAAATTTAAAATTGAAAAGCGATACGAAGAGCTACAGTAATATTTCCAAAACGAATAAACGTGGCGATATAATTTTTGACACTTTGGCCAATGTAAACAACAGGGGTGGAATAGTATTTTAAGCATATTCCTCAGCATAAGCCCCTTAAAAACATCACCGATTTATTCGTCGTATAGAACAGGCCCGTAGCCAGCTCACCTTGTCAGGTAGGGCTTAAGAGTTTCAGAAATGACATTCAAGGGTTTTCAATCAGTTACCAGCAAGGGTTAAATCTTTTTAGGGTGGCCCAAATTTTTCCAGGGGGGGGGGGGCTGAGCCCCCCTTGCCCCCCTTTTGGCTACGGACCCACATAACGGAAGCAATACTTTAGGTTTTGCCAATATTGATTACGATTACACTCACAACACGGACCGTCGTGTTGTTTTCCATCGCTGAATGGGCCTTCAGCTGTTTTCGCTCTCGCTTCGTTGAGCTGTTCGGCGAGCCATTTTTTAATATGAGGAGGCAATTCGACAGCGTTCGCTTCTCGATTTTTTGACACCCGAGGGTTTGTTTCAGGTTGAGGCTTTGTTATTTTGGGTTTGACCGTTTTTCGTTTTGGCATCACTGGCTTAACGGGGTTCCGGTTTGGTCGATTAGCTGTCACTTTAGGCACGTTTGACTGCTTAATGACTGTGTTACTGGTATGATCGGATTCATGCGATTCTTTGGCTTAAAATTGTAACATTGTATTTTGTTTCAAAATGTCGGCTATGATCAAATAGAAAGAAATAACACATGATATTAACCCCTTCTCACATTGAGTTGCCTATAGGCAACTACAGCGCAGTATATATACGTTAAATAATATATATCGCACCGTGTTTAACAATTGCAACACGTATACATAGTTCTAAATCACCACAAGACGTGAGAGCCCCCTCGCGCTCGAGCGTCAAGCTCCTATAGCTGAGTGGTGATGGTATACGCCTCCCACTCCAGTCACTGGAGTTCGAATCCTTGCATAAACGTAGGTGTCAGGGGAAATAGAAAATATTCATGTGAGAAAGGGTTAAATTTCATTCGCAAACCCAAGTTTGGTAATGTCATTTACAATTAAAAAGGTTTTCAGTCCGGGAAAATGAAAAATTTAAACCTATGTACTAAAATTTGAAATACCTCACTTACGACTTATACGGGATTCACGTTACCAATTGTACGCTTGGTACTTCTGTTATCACCTACCCATAGGATGATGTAGAAACAACCTGTATGAATAGTTGGTTTAGTCTTCGGTTTGTTACCCATATGGGTACCTTGCCATTTTATACAATACTTGTAGCTAGCATATACGTTTTTGAAAGATATTTTGTAAAAAAGATTAAATCGGACTTGAAATATACAAATCACTGTACTGAGACGTTTTAAAATGCAAGCTTAAAAATTTCATTATGTTTGCATTTATGCGGGCTATGAGTAGACATCTTGACTATACCCATACGGGTAGCTCAGTATTTTGAAAATCTAGCTATGGGTAACGCTTTATTTTTTGTCGGTATCCATATGGGCAGCAAAAAAATTAGTGCGTACCATTATAGGCATATTGATAAAAGAGGTATCAAGCGCACAGTTGGTAACGTAAACCCTGCATAAATAAAGCAAGGCTTAAAGCTTTACAATATACCTACTGTTTGGCATCGGAACAACACCAAAGAATACTCTGTATATACCGGTACATGCTCGCATTTATATTTAACCAAACAATAAACTTTGAAACTCATGTAACGCGGTGTCCTTAAACACTTTCAGAATAGTGCTTCAAGCCAGGGTTGTAATCTGCCCGGGCCAAGGCGGGCCCGGACCTACATTTTGGGCCCTCGGACCTAAGCGAACCGGGTCCGGACTGCCAGTATAAAATAAATCGCAGCAGTTTCCTATGCCAGACCCAAAGCCTTAATAGTGTTTATTATTTTTTTATTGGCCGTGTATATAGCGTGTATACACCTATGAGGACATTTTCCAAGTCAAGTTTGAATTTTGGTAAGATATATGGGTTGGCCAAACTTCTGCAATTGGCTCAGAAACTGATTTCAGAATAATTTGTGGCATCAAAAACCCATTAGACGTTATCTTCGGTTTCTTTCAAGAACCGCCGTAATGTATAATTACCCGGTCACTCATTGCGACAACTTACAGTTTGTTGGTAAATTCAATCCATTCGGAATTGTAATTGTTAATTTTTATCACTTTTATGTCAGAGGTCTCTCCCAGAGCCACCCCTCGGTACACACAAAACAGACACACACAAAACCTGGACATTGGTCTAAAATTGTTTCCCTGTTAACGGGTTATGTTTATACCGTTTGTTTGATATTTTGTTTTGGGTTCCAGAAAATTTAAAATCTGTGGACCCAGGTCCATGCCGGCCGGTCCCCGGCCCTGAAAAACCGGGCCGGTTCCAACCATGCTTCAACCGTCGCTGAGACTACATCAGACAAGAGCAATGGTGTATCCAAAAATTTGCGATAAGCACGATACTGAAAAAACGTGAGTGTCTGAGCGAGCGAAGCGAACAAGAAGCCAAACGCAATTTTAGTATTAAACCCTAATACAGAATTTTGGTTTTGGTCATAATTCGGTGCCCAAAGCCTGGTCGGACAACCTTGGATCCGCCAACGAACAAGAGCATGTGAAATGTCTGTCGGAGTATAACCAAGACTTGCCAAAGACGGCGGTGGACAGCACCGGACCGCAATAGATTTCGTTCAGAGATATGAGCAACTCTCCGGCAACACAGAATGTACTCAGTTGCATACTCTTGTCTAAAATTCGTCTTTGATGCGACTTAAACGTACCGATTTTTTGCTCACAGTAATCGCTAGCAATCGTACAACAACTGGCTCTCTTCGCAACGGATTTATAGTCTAACGTACATTGAGCCGAGGCACCAAAAGATTTACATTGTCGTTCAAACAATACACAAATACTACCAGGCAGTACAACTTTTGGTTGCTGTTTAGATTTAGGCTTAGGAGTGGTTGTAGTTGTTGTCAGTCTCACAGTTGGTCTTTGCAGGTTTCTAGTCGGTGATATTTGTGGCCGTTTTGGCGTAGCTGTCGTTGTCGTTGGTCGTCGCTTGGAATTAGCGAAACCGTTTGGCCGAAATTTTTGCGAAGCTTCATTTTCGGTCGTTTTGCGGCTGGACGCTGGACGAATGGTTGATCGAACTCGTGGTCGTTTGGTGGTTGGCCGTGATTTAACTTGAGGCTTTTTTGTTGTATTTTTACGTCTGATTTCGACTGAATGCGTTGGTTTTGTCTTTGTTGATTTTTGCTGTTTTATCGTCGTGGAGTTGAAGCGATTTTGTTGAATCGACGATTTAGTACGATTTGATGCATCGTTTGACGACACAGAAGGGTGCGATGGTGCTGGAAGCGAATTGTATCCGAGCTCATCGCAAAGTTTGACAAATTTATCACACCATGCTGGCCGAGTTGCTGATCGAACAAGCCGGGTGATGCGTTGGTCTGGATGACTCAGGGAGTGTACAGGATAAGTTTGAGAATATACCGGTCTATGACATTCACCTATGGTCGTGAACACGATTGCTGATAGGGCAATTGAACAGAACCTATAAAATGTAGCATAGAATAAATTAATGATAACGGATAGAAAAAGTCAAAATTAGTACAAGTTTAAAATTTTAAAATTTTAAACTGTAGATTTATCAAACTGGACCGGACAAAAATTGGTCAAACTGTTGAATGAGTTGATTTGTTCAATAATCTTATGACCTTCGAACACCAGTTAAACAAAAAAATTACGGATATTGAACACAACCTGGTACAAAAAAACAACGAATAATTGTGAAAAATATTAATTTCAACATTCGTGGTGTATTAATTTTCTAGTAAACGTCGTAATGGCTGTGTTTCTGTAACCCTACTTAAGTATAGCATATACTAAAGTATCTTCCAAGCAATTATTTTGCGAATTTATCGGTTCTGTACTAGAGACTAACAGTAGAGATATATTGGTAACCCCGTCTCACATAGAGTTGCCTATGGGCATCTCAGCGTAGTGTATATACGGTATATCGCACAGTGTTTAACAAATGCAACACGTATACATAGTGCTAAAATTAATACCACAAGACGTGAGCTGAGTGATGATGGCAAACTCCTTCCACTCCAGATACTGGAGTTCGAATCCTAGCATAAAAGTAGGTCTCAGGGGAAATAGAAAATATTCATGTGAGAAAGGGTTAAACGAAAAATTTTCAGTTTACTATCTATAACCCCTTCTCACATTGAGTTGCCTATAGGCAACTTAGCGCAGTGTACATACCTTAAGTAATATATATCGCACCGTGTTTAACAATTGCAACACGTATACATAGTACTAAATCACCACAAGACGTGAGAGCCTTCTCGGGCTCGAGCGTCAAGCTCCTATAGGTGAGTGGTGATGGTATACGCCTCCCATTCCAGTCACTGGAGTTCGAATCCTAGCATAAAAGTAGGTCTCAGATGAAATAGAAAATATTCATGTGATAAAGGGTTAAGTTTACTTTATTTCAGATTATCGCCTCGACATGGTATACCTCCTTTAAGCACCTATTATAACATTCTACTCCTGACGCTATTCCAACTTTGGCATCACTTAAGGATAACTGAGGTGGTAAATAATCTCGCAACCATTGACGTCTTAAAGTTGTCAACATCAGCATACTGGATATTTACGTTTTCTTCATTTGCTTGTATCAAATAAGGTTTGGTAGCAACTTTTCATGTCGGTTCAACGATAGTTCTGTGGTGACTCGAATAAGATGGGCGTAATAAGAGTGGGGTACCCATTTTGAGTTCCAATCAATAGGAGTTCGTATTTCTAATAAGAGTCCGTAAGCGGATAGAGTCCTTAAACCCTAATTAGAGTCCATAAATGTCAACTATCCCTAATTGCAGTGCATAAATGACTCCAGAGCCAAATAAAGTTGAGCTCAAAACTTTAAAGCATACTGATGTTTTGAAAGTACATTCCTAAGTATAACCTTGTGTTATCGCTCAAACTTTTGATGCAAGGCAAAAAACGTTTCATTCAACGAATAGTTGCAATACCGGATACCTCAGTAATGAAGAGAGGTGAAGGGTGGGTTAAAAATAAACAGCAGTCCGTAAGCGAATAGCACGGCGGTACCCTCTGGAGAGGTCAAATAATATATAAATCCTTCCGTCTTATTCGGGTCACTAAAGCCACAAGGACCAAGGTCATTGGCTAGAAATTTACATCAGACTTGCAGGTAACTTTATTTCGTAACGCCTGTAAATAGATGTCATATTATGGTGTTGGTGGCACCTGGTTCTTTCTTTGTTAACTAAATTATTTTGTTTTGTTTTTAGTAATCGTTGGAGGACTGAAATTTTTTCTTCAGCAAAACAAAAACGTCCATCTGTGTTGAATTTTCTAAATTTTAGATAACAAATTATATATCTTTTTTGCCTTTTGTTTTTTGGGTGTTGCTTCCGCCATCGTGGTTGTTATACTAATTTACAGTTGCTGTATTTTTTTGTTCGTCCCGCTTGGTAGGTTTTACTGGCTAGTTTTGTCGGGCGGATCGGATAAATTTTTCCGTCGGACCGGATCGTAAAGGAATAAAGTTTAGTAATACTGAAAAAGTTAACGATGAAGGTGTATTCTTCTCTTTTTGTTGCGTATGCATGTTTCTTTCCTGCCAATAGCGTCAACTAGGATATTTACTAAGAAAAACCCCAGATCTGCGAGACGATACAAAACAAAAAAGCAGATCTACTTAGATAGTGTAAAGTTAATCGTCAAAATGCGACGGCAATATCAACAACTTGATACAAAAAACAGGCCCTGAGCCAAAAATCTCTATGCGCTCAATTAGTCAAACAAACTGTTACAGTTATTATGCGTCCACTGCGCTGTCTCGTATCTGCTGCCGCACTAATTGCTGTGTGCTTGCGCTCGTTTGAAATTCAGTTGGCAAGTATGGTTTATCTTGACTAAGACATCATGCATTAATTAGAAAATGTAAAGGATGGTCTTCGCATTTGCCGCCAATTTGCTTCTATGTCTTATCAGATCTTGTCCCAATGCATTCTTCTAATTAACAAGAAATTGCATTATTTCTAATACAAAAAAATTGCATTCTTCCAGACGAAAAATTAGTATTCTTCATAGCAAATTATTATTCTTCTAATTAAGAAAAACACTTCTCTCAATCAAAAAATAAGCATTATTGCATATACAAAAATGCTTCTTCCATACAAAAAATTATTAATTACTATAAGAAAACACTTCTCTCAACAAAAAATGCCTTTTCATATACAAAATGCTTCTTCCAAAACAAAAAATTAATATTCTTCTAATAAGAAAAAACCGCTTCTCTATATCAAAATAAGCATTATTGCATATACAAAATGCTTCTTCCATACAAAAAATTATTAATTCTTCTAATTAAGAAAAAACACTTCTCTCATCAAAAATAAACAATTATTGCATATCGATTGCTTCTTCCAAAACAAAAAATTAATATTCTTCTAATTAGACCGCAGTTACTTTAATAATCAAAAAATTATGCATTATTTGCATATACAAAATTGCTTCTTCCATACAAAAATTATTTTCTTCTATTAGAAAAAAACAGCAGTTGATGTTTGGGGTGTAAATTTTACCAAATTTGCAAAATGCAAACAATGACAATTATAATATATTTAATGAAATTTTGGTGTTCTAGTGTAAATGACAGTTGTAAAAATTTTGCTTTCAACAATACGGGAGACGTTATATTTTCATAATCATAAGTCGAACTATGTGACGTAACCAACTTCACTAAACAAGGAACATCAAAAATCAGGGAAGTAATGCGTGATGCCACTGTTAGGAAAGCCAAAAATTATCTCAGCTCAACGCTAAGCTTGATCTTCAATTTTATGCAGCTCTCACGACTTGTGGAGATTTTGCAATGCAAATTCTGATAACTTGCGATACATGCGCATTGCGTACTAGCAAATACACGCACCGACAGTAACGTGTGCCGTGTAGCCGAGAATTTAGATATATGTTGCCCCAGCGGCGGATTCAGAAATTTCTGACAGATGCGGGCTGGCAAAAGTTATGAAACTCAATTTTAACTGTGAGTAATATATGTGTCAATTTTCTGAGGGAGAAAATTGTATGGTCGGGGACCTTAGCATTTTATAACAAATAACTATCTGACGGGGGGCGGGCGTGCGCCAACCTCCACCCCTCGTTTGGAGCCGCTAGTGGGTCTGCTGGAATATGGTTGGATCGCAATTTTGTTCTTATTTTGATAATGTAGACTTAAAAGTTTAAAACGACTCTTCGATTCGGCGCTGTTTGATATTCACGCAAAAGACAGTGGAAGTAATTACTAATTTTTTGTTTATTGGAAGTAATTGCTAATTTTTTTGTATATTGCAAATAATTGCTATTAATTTTTTGATTATTGAGAGTAATTGCTGTTTTTTCTTAATTAGAAGTAATTAATAATTTTTTGTTTATTGGAAGTAATTGCTAATTTTTTTGTATATTGCAAATAATTGCTATTAATTTTTTGATTATTGAGAGTAATTGCTGTTTTTTCTTAATTAGAAGTAATTAATAATTTTTTGTTTATTGGAAGTAATTGCTAATTTTTTTGTATATTGCAAATAATTGCTATTAATTTTTTGATTATTGAGAGTAATTGCTGTTTTTTCTTAATTAGAAGTAATTAATAATTTTTTGTTTATTGGAAGTAATTGCTAATTTTTTGTATATTGCAAATAATTGCTATTAATTTTTTGATTATTTAGAGTAATTGCGGTTTTTTTCTTAATTAGAAGTAATTAATAATTTTTTGTTTATTGGAAGTAATTGCTAATTTTTTGTTTATTGGAAGTAATTGCTAATTTTTTGTTTATTGGAAGTAATTGCTAATTTTTTGTATATTGCAAATAATTGCTATTAATTTTTTGATTATTGAGAGTAATTGCTGTTTTTTTCTTAATTAGAAGTAATTAATAATTTTTTGTTTATTCGAAGTAATTGCTAATTTTTTGTATATTGCAAATAATTGCTATTAATTGTTTGATTATTGAGAGTAATTGCTGTTTTTTTCTTAATTAGAAGTAATTAATAATTTTTTGTTTATTGGAAGTAATTGCTAATTTTTTGTATATTGCAAATAATTGCTATTAATTTTTTGATTATTTAGAGTAATTGCGGTTTTTTTCTTAATTAGAAGTAATTACTAATTTTTTGTTTATTGGAAGTAATTGCTAATTTTTTGTATATTGCAAATAATTGTTATTATTTTTTTGATTATTGAGAGTAATTGCTGTTTTTTTCTTAATTAGAAGTAATTAATAATTTTTTGTTTATTGGAAGTAATTGCTAATTTTTTGTATATTGCAAATAATTGCTATTAATTTTTTGATTATTTAGAGTAATTGCGGTTTTTTTCTTAATTAGAAGTAATTACTAATTTTTTGTTTATTGGAAGTAATTGCTAATTTTTTGTATATTGCAAATAATTGTTATTATTTTTTTGATTATTGAGAGTAATTGCTGTTTTTTCTTAATTAGAAGTAATTAATAATTTTTTGTTTATTGGAAGTAATTGCTAATTTTTTGTATATTGCAAATAATTGCTATTAATTTTTTGATTATTGAGAGTAATTGCTGTTTTTTCTTAATTAGAAGTAATTAATAATTTTTTGCTTATTGAAAGTAATAACTAATTTTTTGTTTATTGGAAGTAATTGCAATTTTTTTGTTTATTAGAAATAATTGCTAATTTCTTGTTAATTAGAAGTAATTGCTAATTTTTGGGTACAAGTTATCTGTTAATTAAAGTACGATAGAAGCTAAAACTTGTGTCTGGTCTAAAATGTCGAAGTACTCAATCACTATTAACATTTTCATAATTAAATTTGACATTGATGTCTTTAGTTTTTCTAGAGTCACAACTGCCAAACTGTAAATTTTCATTAACGAGCGCAAGCATCTACAGCAATTTAGTTTTGCTTGGCAGTCAGTTTATACTGTAGACAGCGCAGTTTTGGATCTGCTTTACATAATAACTGTAACAGTTTTGTTTTGACTAATTTGACTGTCGCAATTAAGTAGTATTTTTTGGCTCAGGGCCTGTTTTTTGTATTTTACAAGTTTGTTTTGATATTTTTGCCGGAATTCTGATTTTTCGGTTATGAGTTTTTAACATGATTGAAGTTAGATTCTGCTTATTTCGTTTTGTATCGTTCATTCGCAGTTATTCTGTGGGTTTTTTCTTAGTAAAATATTCCGAGTTGTTACGTGTATTCTGCCAGGTAATAGAAACATGCATACTGCAACAAAAGTTAGAAGTAATACACCTTCATCGTTAACTTTTTAATAGTATTACTAAAACTTTATTCCGATTACGATTCCGGTTCCGACGGAAAAATTTTATTCCGATTCCGCTTCCGACAAAATCTAGTTCCAGTTGGAACCCTACCAAGCGGGTACGAACTAAAAAAATACAGCAACTGTTTAAATTAGTATAACAACCACGATGGCTGTGTAGCATACATTTTCCCAAAAATACAAAAGTGTTCAAAAACATGTATATATAATTTGTTATCTAAAATTTAGAAAATTCAACACAGATGGACGTTTTTGTTTTGCTGGAGCAAAATTTCAGTCCTGCAACGATTTCTAAAAACAAAACAAAATAATTTAGTTAACGAAAAGAACCAGTGTGCCACGAACACCATAATATGACATCTATTTACAGGCGTTACGAAATAAAGTTACCTGCAAGTCTGATGTAAGTTTCTAGCCAATGACCTTGGTCCTTGTGGCTTTAGTGACCCGAATAAGACGGAAGGACTGATATTTATTTGACCTCTCCAGAGGGTACCGCCGTGCTATTCGCTTACGGACTGCTGTTTATTTTTAACCCACCCTTCACCTCTCTTCATTACTGAGGTATCCGGTATTGCAACTATTCGTTGAATGAAACGTTTTTTGCCTTGCATCAAAAGTTTGAGCGATAACACAAGGTTATACTTAGGAATGTACTTTCAAAACATCAGTATGCTTTAAAGTTTTGAGCTCAACTTTATTTGGCTCTGGAGTCATTTATGCACTGCAATTAGGGATAGTTGACATTTATGGACTCTAATTAGGGTTTAAGGACTCTATCCGCTTACGGACTCTTATTAGAAATACGAACTCCTATTGATTGGAACTCAAAATGGGTACCCCACTCTTATTACGCCCATCTTATTCGGGTCACCAGAGAACTATCGTTGAACCAACATGAAAAGTTGCTACCAAACCTTATTTGATACAAGCAAATGGAGAAAACGTAAATATCCAGTATGCTGATGTTGACAACTTTAAGACGTCAATGGTTGCGAGATTATTTACCACCTCAGTTATCCTTAAGTGATGCCAAAGTTGGAATAGCGTCAGGAGTAGAATGTTATAATAGGTGCTTAAAGGAGGTATACCATGTCGAGGCGATAATCTGAAATAGGGTAAACTTAACCCTTTATCACATGAATATTTTCTATTTCATCTGAGACCTACTTTTATGCTAGGATTCGAACTCCAGTGACTGGAGTGGGAGGCGTATACCATCACCACTCAGCTATAGGAGCTTGACGCTCGAGCCCGAGGGGGCTCTCACGTCTTGTAGTGATTTAGTACTATGAATACGTGTTGCAATTGTTAAACACGGTGCGATATATATTACTTAAGGTATGTACACTGCGCTAAGTTGCCTATAGGCAACTCAATGTGAGAAGGGGTTATAGATAGTAAACTGAAAATTTTTCGTTTAACCCTTTCTCACATGAATATTTTCTATTTCCCCTGAGACCTACTTTTATGCTAGGATTCGAACTCCAGTATCTGGAGTGGAAGGAGTTTGCCATCACCACTCAGCTCACGTCTTGTGGTATTAATTTTTAGTACTATGTATACGTGTTGCATTTGTTAAACACTGTGCGATATACCGCATATACACTACGCTGAGTTGCCTATAGGCAACTCTATGTGAGAAGGGGTTAACAATATATCTCTACAGTAAGTCACTAGTACAGAACCGAAAAATTCGCAAAATAATTGCTTTTAAAATACTTAAGTAGGGTTACAGAAACACAGCCATTACGACGTTTACTAGAAAATTAATACACCACGAATGTTGATATTAATATTTTTTTTTCACAATTATTCGTTGTTTTTTTTTGTACCAGGTTGTGTTCAATATCCGTAATTTTTTTGTTTAACTGGTGTTCGAAGGTCATAAGATTATTGAACAAATCAACTCATTCAACAGTTTGACCAATTTTTGTCCGGTCCAGTTTGATAAATCTACAGTTTAAAATTTTAAAATTTTAAACTTGTACTAATTTTGACTTTTTCTATCCATTTCCATTTATTTATTCTATGCTACATTTTATAGGTTCTGTTCAATTGCCCTATCAGCAATCGTGTTCACGACCATAGGTGAATGTCATAGACCGGTATATTCTCAAACTTATCCTGTACACTCGCTGAGTCATCCAGACCAACGCATCACCCGGCTTGTTCGATCAGCAACTCGGCCAGCATGGTGTGATAAATTTGTCAAACTTTGCGATGAGCTCGGATACAATTCGCTTCCAGCACCATCGCACCCTTCTGTGTCGTCAAACGATGCATCAAATCGTACTAAATCGTCGATTCAACAAAATCGCTTCAACTCCACGACGATAAAACAGCAAAAATCAACAAAGACAAAACCAACGCATTCGTTCGAAATCAGACGTAAAAATACAACAAAAAAGCCTCAAGTTAAATCACGGCCAACCACCAAACGACCACGAGTTCGATCAACCATTCGTCCAGCGTCCAGCCGCAAAACAACCCAAAATCAAGCTTCGCAAAAATTTCGGCCAAACGGTTTCGCTAATTCCAAGCGACGACCAACGACAACGACAGCTACGCCAAAACGGCCACAAAAATCAGCGACTAGAAACCTGCAAAGACCAACTGTGAGACTGACAGCAACTACAACCACTCCTAAGCCTAAATCTAAACAGCAACCAAAAGTTGTACTGCCTGGTAGTATTTGTGTATTGTTTGAACGACAATGTAAATCTTTTGGTGCCTCGGCTCAATGTACGTTAGACTATAAATCCGTTGCGAAGAGAGCCAGTTGTTGTACGATTGCTAGCGATTACTGTGAGCAAAAAATCGGTACGTTTAAGTCGCATCAAAGACGAATTTTAGACAAGAGTATGCAACTGAGTACATTCTGTGTTGCCGGACAGTAAGGATGGTGCTATACAGTTTTGCTCATATCTCTGAACGAAGTCTATTGTGGTCCGGTGCTGTCCGCCGCCGTCTTTGGCAAGTCTTGGTTAAACTCCGACAGACATTTCACATGTTATTGTTCGTTGGCGGATCCAAGGTTGCCCGACCAGGCTTTGTGCACCGAATTATGACCAAAACCAAAATTCTGTATTAGGGTTTAATACTAAAATTGCGTTTGGCTTCTTGTTCGCTTCGCTCGCTCAGACACTCACGTTTTTTCAGTATCGTGCTTATCGCAAATTTTTGGATACACCATTGCTCTTGTCTGATGTAGTCTCAGCGACGGTTGAAGCATGGTTGGAACCGGCCCGGTTTTTCAGGGCCGGGGACCGGCCGGCGTGGACCTGGGTCCACAGATTTTAAATTTTCTGGAACCCGAAACAAAATATCAAACAAACGGTATAAACATAACCCGTTAACAGGAAAACAATTTTAGACCAATGTCCAGGTTTTGTGTGTGTCTGTTGTGTGTGTACTGAGTGGTGGCTCTGGGAGAGACCTCTGACATAAAAGTGATAAAAATTAACAATTACAATTCCGAATGGATTGAATTTACCAACAAACTGTAAGTTGTCGCAATGAGTGACCGGGTAATTATACATTACGGCGGTTCTTGAAAGAAACCGAAGATAACGTCTAATGGGTTTTTGATGCCACAAATTATTCTGAAATCAGTTTCTGAGCCAATTGCAGAAGTTTGGCCAACCCATATATCTTACCAAAATTCAAACTTGACTTGGAAAATGTCCTCATAGGTGTATACACGCTATATACACGGCCAATAAAAATAATAAACACTATTAAGGCTTTGGGTCTGGCATAGGGAACTGCTGCGATTTATTTTATGCCGGCAGTCCGGACCCGGTTCGCTTAGGTCCGAGGGCCCAAAATGTACGTCCGGGCCCGCCTTGGACCGGGCAGATTCCAACCTTGGCTTGAAGACCTATTCTGAAAGCGGTTAAAATCACCGCGTTACCTGAGTTTCAAAGTTTATTGTTTGGTTAAATATAAATGCGAGCATGTACCGGTATATACAGAGTATTCTTTGGTGTTGTTCCGATGCCAAACAGTAGGTATATTGTAAAGCTTTAAGCCTTGCTCTATTTATGCAGGGTTTACGTTACCAACTGTGCGCTTGATACCTCTTTTATCAATATGCCTGTAATGGTACGCACTAATTTTTTGCTGCCCATATGGATACCGACAATAAATAAAGCGTTACCCATAGCCAGATTTTCAAAATACTGACCTACCCGTATGGGTATAGTCAAGATGTCTACTCATAGCCCGCATAAATGCAAACATAACGAAATTTTTCAGCTTGCATTTTAAAACTAATCTTTTTTACAAAATATCTTTCAAAAACGTATAAGTATATACTAGCTACAAGTATTGTATAAAATGGCAAGATAACCATATTGGTAACAAACCGAAGACTAACCAACTATTCATACAGGTTGTTTCTACATCATCCTATGCGTAGGTGACAACAGAAGTACCAAGCGTACAATTGGTAACGTGAATCCCGTATAAGTCGTAAGTGAGGTATTTCAAATTTTAGTATATACGTTTAAATTTTTCATTTTTCCGGACTCAATGCCTTCTTAAATTGTAAATGACATTACCAAACTTGGGTTTGCGAATGAAATTTAACCCTTTCTCACATGAATATTTTCTATTTCCCTGACACTACGTTTATGCGAAGGATTCGAACTCCAGTGAGCTGGAGTGGGGGGCATACCATCACCACTCAGCTATAGGAGCTTGACGCTCGAGCGCGAGGGGGCTCTCACGTTCTTGTGGTGATTTGAGAACTATGTATACGTGTTGCAATTGTTAACACTGTGCGATGTATATATTATTTAACGTATATATACTGCGCTGTAGTTGCCTATAGGCAACTCAATGTGAGAAGGGGTTAATATCATGTGTTATTTCTTTCTATTTGATCATAGCCGACATTTTGAAACAAAATACAATGTTACAATTTTAAGCCAAAGAATCGCATGAATCCGATCATACCAGTAACACAGTCATTAAGCAGTCAAACGTGCCTAAAGTGACAGCTAATCGACCAAAAGGAAACCCCGTTAAGCCAGTGAAGCCAAAACAAAAAACGGTCAAACCCAAAATAACAAAGCCTCAACCTGAAACAAACCCTCGGGTGTCAAAAAATCGAGAAGCAAACGCTGTCCAATTGCCTCCTCATATTGAAAAATGGCTCGCCGAACAGCTCAACGAAGCGAGAGCGAAAACAGTTGAAGGCCCATTCAGCGATGGAAAACAACACGACGGTCCGTGTTGTGAGTGTAATCGTAATCGATATTGGCAAAACCTAAATTATTGTTTCCGTTATGTGGGTCCGTAGCCAAAGGGGGGCCAGGGGGGCTCAGGCCCCCCCCCCCCCTGGAAAAATTTGGGCCACCCTAAAAAGATTTAACCCTTGCTTGTAAACTCATTGAAAACCCTTGAATGTCATTCCTGAAAATTTTTAGCCCTACCTAGCAAGGTGAGCTGGCTACGGGCCTGTCTATACGACGAATAAATCGTGATGTTTAAGGCTTATGCTGAGGAATATGCTTATAGTACTATTCCGTCCCTGTTCTTTACATTGGCCAAAGTGTCAAAAATTATATCGCCATGTTTGCTCATTTTGGACATTTTACAGTAGCTCTTCTTATCGCCTTTCAATTTTAAATTTTCAAGGTTATGCGTCATCCACATTAATTTGCAACCGGCTTGTGGAAATCAAAAACGTTTTTTCCAACTTGAGTTTAGAAAAACGGTGGAATCGCTGAGACTTGAAGTTAAACCGTTTTGGTTATGTGAGATTTTCACCCCCCTACCAATATGTATGAATGTCTTTTCAACGATTTTTGAGTAATGCCCTATTCACACGGGCAAGTTTTTGCTGCGAGAACTTGCAGCCGCAGCTGACACTGCCAAAAAATGAAAAAACTTAAAAAAATAATCCTTGATAGTTTGCCGGATGTAATAGAATATCCGTTTCCGGTAAAAACCGGTGTCCGTTTCCGTTATAGAAATAAAGGAAATTGTGTTTATTTTATGTTCAAAATTAGTTATACATTATGTATGTAACACAATTTTTTCTTCGATGCATCCGCCATTTCTTCTCGAAAACTTTAGAAAGCCCGGTGAACATTTGCACGTCTTAAAAATTGAGTTTTCAAAAAATAAAAACATCTTTGAAACTTATACGCTTTAATATTTGGTTTTCAGTTTTAGTTTCCACTTCCGTTATTTTTATTACTATTAAATTCGTTTACGCTTCCGTTACTTTTTTCCTATGTTTACACCCTGATATTTTTTTATATTTTTAAATCCTTACAAGTGTCAGCCAACGTAAAGAACAGAGACCGAACGGCATTATAAGCCTAAGCTCCCACAGAAAAACGTTCGGCGCCTGATCTTTACATGGCCCAAAGTGTCAAATATGAGCGAGCTTAAGCGTGCCCAACTAAGGTTTGGTTTCCTTGGCGTGTGTCCATTTAAAGGCACTAAAATTGGTATAAAAATTAAAATCTACAGTATTAATAATTATACAATTTTTTTGTTTCAGTCAGCCTCAAAAAATTTCGCAAACAAGCTCTCGATCAGTCTAATGCCTACCGTCGGCTTCACGGCTCACCTCCGCTAAAAGAAAACGCTGATTTAAATCGAAAAGCACAAGCGTACGCAGAAAGTTGGATCAAGAAAGTCGAAACGAGCAAACAACTGTTTCTGCCACCTCATTCAGGTCCGGGTGAAAATATTTACGTATCTTCTGATCCGTTGCTGTATGAACGACGAAATGGTAAGTGAACAAGATTTATTTGAATTAAAAAAATACTTAAATTCGTGCGTGCAAAAACCAAAGTGTAAACGGATATCCGTTTCCGTTGTAAAAATACTGGAAATTGTGTTATTTTTATCTTCAAAAATTAGTTGTAAATCACGTATATATCTCGCAATTTTTCACTACACGTATGTGCTGTGATTGTTCGAAATGAAATACAAATTACGAAATTCACCCAAAATCTTAAATGTTTCGTTACATCTGCCAATTTTTTGTTTAAAAATTTACAAAGCCCAATGAATATTTGCATATCTCAATTGTGTTGGCAGAAAAATAAAACATCTTCAAAACTTTTATACTTCAATATCCGTTTTCCGTGTCCGTTTCCGTTCGCGTTATTTTGATCATTATCCGTTTCCGTTTCCGGTATTTTTACAATCCGTTTACACCCGGGAAAAACACTTTTTTTGCATATGATAAAATCTATTCCGTATTAATTGCACAAAACTATTTTCGCGTTTTGCAAACTGCAATTATAATTTGATGGTCAAGCAACGCTTTGACAAACGCTACAAACCATTTTATTTATTTGGTTTTTGCTGCACAAGCGATTCATTTTAGAGTTTCTCCGCTTACAACAAGTGACACGATTTATAAGTGCACTAAACCAGTTACTAAGCGTAACTTAAGGTTCAAAGACTTTACAGCTTATAATATTATCGTCAAAATTGTGACGGTGTTGAAACCAATTATAGAATTAGGCTTAGGTTTAGGCTTAAAATTGAAATCGTATACTTATCGCTCCTAGTCTTTCATTACTGCATAAATGTATTTGAAGCATCACAAATACAAAGACACGTCGTTACGGGGGGGGGGGCGAGAGTATGTAAACCTTTACTTTCCGAGTATTTTATCTTTATCCGAATAATTGATATTAATACTTTCAACAAAGTTTATTTTTAAAAGCGTTTATTCGTGGTTTACATTAATTTGTGTACGCGATGTGGAAATTGTCACCGGCTATGCGCGCTTGCGTATTGATATTTTTCGTAAGTTTTCAAACGACAGGTTTCTATTTTCAGAAGTACATGCAGTTGTTGTTTCAAACTTTTATTTTAACAAACCCTTTGAAATTATTAAAGTTTTGTTAGAATTTCCACATCGCGTACATAAATTAATGTAAACCACGCCTTATATATGTCAATGGAACCTCATAAAACATTACAGGAACCAGCGGTGTTCATCTGTGGTATGACGAAATCAAAGACTACAATTGGAGATTGCCTGGAACTACGCTCAAGGGTCCTATCGGTAAGCTGACTCTCGTTGTGTCGAAAACCTATTTTGAGTACGAAAATATTACAATTACAACTATTTCCAGCACTGGCTCAAGGTTGAAACGCACCTGAACCTGACATCTTAAATTATTATTTCAACATAAATTGAAATATTCAACAGAAAGTTTGGGTTAATTTTTATTGATTCTATTCAATTGAAAAGTTGTTCAAATTAGTTTTCAGTTGAATAACCATTAATAGTCCGGAAACGAAGCAACAAACAGCACAGAGTTCTATATAGCTTAGATTTTCAAAGTCACCAAATATGTCATATATATTTTCAAGATATCAACTCTGTAGCCAGATTCGGTTGAACGCATTTTCTTATTCACCTTAAATACCAAGTTTTATCACGGTTTGAATTTGAAATAGACGGGGCTACGGTAAGATACGGTGTAATCTAAAGTATATTTAAAAAGGTACTGTATTGACCCGAATAAGAGGGGGTAATAAGAGGGGGTTCCCATTTTGAGTATCAATCAATACGAGTCCGTATCCCTAATAAAAGTCCGTATTGAGTCCGTAAACCCTAATTAGAGTCCATAAATGTCAGTTATCCCTAATTGTAGTGCACAAAGGACTCCAGGCCCAAATAATTTGAGTTCGAAACTTTAAAGCGTATATACTTAAATTTTGAAAGTACATTCCTAAGTATAGCCATGCATTATCGCCAGTAAACGTTTAATTCAAAGGAACAAAAGACGGCGGGTTAAAAAGAAATAACAGTCCGTAACCGAATAACAAGGGGGGTACCCTCTGAAGAGGCCAAATAAATATCAGTCCCCCCTCTGGAGAGGCCAAATAAATATCAGTCCCCCCTCTTATTCGGGTCACTACAGTACATGCGAGGAGTACTAAACCGGCACCAGCCTATAAAGTCAACACTTTTTGTGTTTGGACATTTGGTTATACAGGCCATTTTACGCAATTGATCTGGTCGAGCACTGACGAAGTTGGACACGGGTTTGCGGCATCTAAAGACTGCGTACGCCTGCTTGTGATAGCGAACTACAAACCGCCTGGAAATTTGAAAATTTTGGGCGACAAAGAACTGACCAGAAAAGTATATCGTTTGAACGTCAAAAGGTCTTCTCAGTGAAATGAGCTTAATCAAGTGTGCCAATTGTGTGATTTGCAAAATAACATTTGTGGATGCAATACATATGAATAAGCAGTTAGCTAGTAACTATTCATATGGATATCTGGTACCGCTAGCTATGGATAGTCTGCACAAAGTTTGATGGATATGCATACAATATAGTCACCAAGCGCACAAGTAGTAACGTGAACCCCGCATAGCGAGCAATTTCTGTCGGTAATGGAACATTTTTCAATTTTACGACATCCTTTAAAAGGTTTTTCAAGCGGACACAAACAATTTTTAAATTTTTGATCATCATAACGGAATTTTATTACAAAGTAACACGCCGGTTTTCAGAAAGTTAACAATTTTCAGTTTCAAAATGAAAAATTAACTTTGTGATGCCTTGGCTGGGTTTCTGAATCGCTACTAAAGTATAATTTGATACTTAAGTATGCGCTAAGCAATTACTTAGCCATTTTGTGGTTTTTAAAAGCGTTACTTAAGTTAAGTAAATACTTAAGCCGCTGACGAAATCTGATTGATTACAAATTAACCGTTCAGGCATACTAACCTTAGTCTAATTGAAATTGTAGACTCACGGTGTCATCTTTAAATATTAACGCAGAACTGTTACTTTTCTGTAATGACAATCGCTCACATTTGGCGTTTTACCTGTTTTGTTCGAAAAGTTAAGTATTTACTTAAGTCATTCACTTTAAGTAATTATTTAAGCATAGCTTAAGTAAATACTTAAGTAAGATTTCAGAAACCCAACCATTGTTTGCTTTAAACTCAGTACTTAGTGGTTATACTAACGTTCGTACCTACCGTTGTGGATGCAATACAATGATCGGGTGATATTTGTTAGTCTACATAAACAGTGCCGATTTCAAATGTTTCATAGACCAAATATTATTTATATTTCAACCCCCTCAGTTGTTAGTTTGACCTCCCACTTTTGTCTCGTGCCAATTTCTACACCTTTCACCATGAGTTTTTCTGTTAATCAAAATATATACCATATCATAGCTAAACAACAAACGCTGGTATCTTTAAAAACTAAAAAATATTCTAAATTTCTATTATATTAATATATATATATATATATATATATATATAATGGCTTAGATTTTGTGTCAATAAATTCGTTACCTGAAAAGATTTATTGGCCCATGTTACTTTGATTGGCGTCCAGGTTTCTGGTGGGTCTATAAAGTAGTAGGTTTAGAATCTAGATTACATTTTTTGCTTAGGCTTAGGCTTAGGCTTTGGAACTCATGTTTTCAACGCTTAGGCTTACGCTTTAAGGCTTACGAATACGCTTAATCTACTGTTATGCCCCTTAAAGTAACATTGGTGTATTTATTGATGAAAGAAGGTAAAAAAAGTTTCGCTTGATACACTTATTAATCATAAAACAAATTCTCAAATTCAATTTGAGAAATTGGTGTGGGGGTTACGTAAAAAGTAAGTACCGAATATAACCTATGAAACCCTGCAAACAAAAAAACTTATTCAGGATCGGAATATATTACGCAACCGACTCCCGTCTATCCTTTATACATGAGAGATGCAGAAATTCGGCCGCAAGTCGCCTCAGCATACGGGAGTACATCAGAAAGCTGAGAGTAAAAAAGTAGCCTAAACAATTTAGTATATGGGTTCACCACGTCCATGCCGTAGTTTACTCCAACTACACGGATTTGAATAAGGCTTTTTGTCTTATTTTCTATAATAAAAATGCGTCGTTGACAATAAATTAAGGTCAAGACAAAATTTAATCAAAAGAAAACCAACGTTTACTGTTTATTAATGTAAGATTTTATTATGTACCATAGCAACGCTGGCAAGCTTATAGGGAATAATGTTGGTTGACCAAACCGAAATGAGTTGTAATGGCGAATTATTTTTCGTTATTAAAAATTCTATTATTTACGGAGTACAAAATCACACTGTTTGGGTTGCGCTATATTTGCTGGACGCTGTCGGACGCAGCCGCGCGCGGGCGGACTCCGGCGCGTGACACGGGGAACATTTTGCCGCACGCCAGCGCGCGGGTGGTGTTTGGCGGCAAGCTTAATAATGAGCTTATTTTTGAAACCTAAGCCTCAGCGTAAGCCTAACCAAATAAATTGGCTAAAGCTTAAGCTTCATCTATTGCAGTCTCGCAGAAACACCTTCTGCCCCTGATCTTTAATACATGGGCCCAAAATTCCAACGGTTTTTTGTGTTGCGAATAGAAAAAAGTTCCTAAAAACTCCTGAACAAAAATCACAATGAGGGTTCATTTCTAAACCTGACTTGGCCATACTCATGGCGATGTGTGTGGGCAGATACCGAAGATCCATAAGAGTACCTTGGGTGTCCGTCAACCCTCATGGTTTTAAGAAAAATTTCAAATATACACCCGAACATTGCTTCTCGTTTTATAGCATCAATCGAGCGAATGCGTCCGTGGGATCTATCCTGAGAACCACCTTAAATTCCGAATCCATCCCTGGTGTGTCCCATAGAATGAACCCTTGAGACCGAAAAATAAAGACGTTGTAACGAAACAAGAATATTTAGTGTTTTTAGCAGCCTACCTCTTCAGCAAAAGCCTCGAATCATTTTCAAAAACGTGTTTAACGGGGTTTTTTAAATTTTATTGCCGCTGTTGAAATAGAAACTATCAGCATATTTTTAAGAGTCGTATTTACATCGATGCAACTGTCTCATTTTTATATTAATATTTTGGAGTTACGCCTAGTACAGGTTCAAAACAATTAGCACGGTAAGCATATTTTTAGAAAATTAGCACGGTAAGCAGATTTTTAGAAAATTAGCACGGTAAGCTGATTTTTAGAAAATTAGCACGGTAAGCAGATTTTTAGAAAATTAGCACGATAAGCAGATTTTTAGAAAATTAGCACGGTAAGCAGATTTTTAGAAAATTAGCACGGTAAGCAGATTTTTAGAAAATTAGCACGGTAAGCAGATTTTTAGAAAATTAGCACGGTAAGCAGATTTTTAGAAAATTAGCACGGTAAGCAGATTTTTAGAAAATTAGCACGGTAAGCAGATTTTTAGAAAATTAGCACGGTAAGCAGATTTTTAGAAAATTAGCAAGGTAAGCAGATTTTTAGAAAATTAGCACGGTAAGCAGATTTTTAGAAAATTAGCACGGTAAGCAGATTTTTAGAAAATTAGCACGGTAAGCAGATTTTTAGAAAATTAGCACGGTAAGCAGATTTTTAGAAAATTAGCACGATAAGCAGATTTTTAGAAAATTAGCACGGTAAGCAGATTTTTAGAAAATTAGCACGGTAAGCAGATTTTTAGAAAATTAGCACGGTAAGCAGATTTTTAGAAAATTAGCACGGTAAGCAGATTTTTAGAAAATTAGCACGGTAAGCAGATTTTTAGAAAATTAGCACGGTAAGCAGATTTTTAGAAAATTAGCACGATAAGCAGATTTTTAGAAAATTAGCACGGTAAGCAGATTTTTAGAAAATTAGCACGGTAAGCAGATTTTTAGAAAATTAGCACGGTAAGCAGATTTTTAGAAAATTAGCACGGTAAGCAGATTTTTAGAAAATTAGCACGGTAAGCAGATTTTTAGAAAATTAGCACGGTAAGCAGATTTTTAGAAAATTAGCACGGTAAGCAGATTTTTAGAAAATTAGCACGGTAAGCAGATTTTTAGAAAATTAGCACGGTAAGCAGATTTTTAGAAAATTAGCACGGTAAGCAGATTTTTAGAAAATTAGCACGGTAAGCAGATTTTTAGAAAATTAGCACGGTAAGCAGATTTTTAGAAAATTAGCACGGTAAGCAGATTTTTAGAAAATTAGCACAGTAAGCAGATTTTTAGAACATTAGCACGATAAGCAGATTTTTAGAAAATTAGCACGATAAGCAGATTTTTAGAAAATTAGCACGGTAAGCAGATTTTTAGAAAATTAGCACGATAAGCAGATTTTTAGAAAATTAGCACGGTAAGCAGATTTTTAGAAAATTAGCACGGTAAGCAGATTTTTAGAAAATTAGCACGGTAAGCAGATTTTTAGAAAATTAGCACGGTAAGCAGATTTTTAGAAAATTAGCACGGTAAGCAGATTTTTAGAAAATTAGCACGGTAAGCAGATTTTTAGAAAATTAGCACGGTAAGCAGATTTTTAGAAAATTAGCACGGTAAGCAGATTTTTAGAAAATTAGCACGGTAAGCAGATTTTTAGAAAATTAGCACGGTAAGCAGATTTTTAGAAAATTAGCACGGTAAGCAGATTTTTAGAAAATTAGCACGGTAAGCAGATTTTTAGAAAATTAGCACGGTAAGCAGATTTTTAGAAAATTAGCACGGTAAGCAGATTTTTAGAAAATTAGCACGGTAAGCAGATTTTTAGAAAATTAGCACGGTAAGCAGATTTTTAGAAAATTAGCACGGTAAGCAGATTTTTAGAAAATTAGCACATAAGCAGATTTTTAGAAAATTAGCACGATAAGCAGATTTTTAGAAAATTAGCACGGTAAGCAGATTTTTAGAAAATTAGCACGGTAAGCAGATTTTTAGAAAATTAGCACGGTAAAGCAGATTTTTAGAAAATTAGCACGGTAAGCAGATTTTTAGAAAATTAGCACGGTAAGCAGATTTTTAGAAAATTAGCAAGGTAGCAGATTTTTAGAAAATTAAAGCAGATTTTTAGAAAATTAGCACGGTAAGCAGATTTTTAGAAAATTAGCACGGTAAGCAGATTTTTAGAAAATTAGCACGGTAAGCAGATTTTTAGAAAATTAAGCACGGTAAGCATAAGCAGATTTTTAGAAAATTAGCGCGGTAAGCAGATTTTTAGAAAATTAGCACGGTAAGCAGATTTTTAGAAAATTAGCACGGTAAGCAGATTTTTAGAAAATTAGCACGGTAAGCAGATTTTTAGAAAATTAGCACGGTAAGCAGATTTTTAGAAAATTAGCACGGTAAGCAGATTTTTAGAAAATTAGCACGGTAAGCAGATTTTTAGAAAATTAGCACGGTAAGCAGATTTTTAGAAAATTAGCACGGTAAGCAGATTTTTAGTAAATTAGCGCGGTAAGCTGATTTTTAGTAAAGTAGCTCGGTAAGCAGATTTTTAGAAAATTAGCACGGTAAGCAGATTTTTAGAAAATTAGCACGGTAAGCAGATTTTTAGAAAATTAGCACGGTAAGCAGATTTTTAGAAAATTAGCACGGTAAGCAGATTTTTAGAAAATTAGCACGGTAAGCAGATTTTTAGAAAATTAGCACGGTAAGCAGATTTTTAGAAAATTAGCACGGTAAGCAGATTTTTAGAAAATTAGCACGGTAAGCAGATTTTTAGAAAATTAGCACGGTAAGCAGATTTTTAGAAAATTAGCACGGTAAACAGATTTTTAGAAAATTATCACGGTAAGCAGATAATTATAAAATTAGCTCTGTAAGCAGATTTTTAGAAGCAGATTTTTAGAAAACTAGCACGGTAAGCAGATTTTTAGAAAATTAG
Organism: Enoplolaimus lenunculus; assembly: GCA_030248215.1. Classification (NCBI taxonomy): domain Eukaryota; kingdom Metazoa; phylum Nematoda; class Enoplea; order Enoplida; family Thoracostomopsidae; genus Enoplolaimus; species Enoplolaimus lenunculus. Next base: position 24,273 of record JASANG010000245.1, read on the forward strand.
CACGGTAAGCAGATTTTTAGAAAATTAGCACTGTAAGCAGATTTTTAGAAAATTAGCACGGTAAGCAGATTTTTAGAAAATTAGCACGGTAAGCAGATTTTTAGAAAATTAGCACGGTAAGCAGATTTTTAGAAAATTAGCACGGTAAGCAGATTTTTAGAAAATTAGCACGGTAAGCAGATTTTTAGAAAATTAGCACGGTAAGCAGATTTTTAGAAAATTAGCACGGTAAGCAGATTTTTAGAAAATTAGCACGATAAGCAGATTTTTAGAAAATTAGCACGGTAAGCAGATTTTTAGAAAATTAGCACGGTAAGCAGATTTTTAGAAAATTAGCACGGTAAGCAGATTTTTAGTTTTCTATCGTTATTCTATTTTCTAAAAATATGCTTAGTTTGGCCCATGTATAGAACAGGGCCGGAACAGTAGTATAAGCATCTTCCTAAGCCTAAGCCCAATCCTAAGCCTAAAACTTACTCTTTTTTATAGCCCCTCCAGAAAACGATCCGGCCCTGTTCTATACATGGGCCCTTTGTTTTTTTACACAGGTTCCGTATAATAAATATATTTTTAAAATTGTCAACTAGCTTTACTTGTACGTCGAACTCGTTTAGATCAAACTTTAGACTCGAAGTATTAACACTACCTAATCATCGTTTTTCTAAACTTGTTTTCAATGTTTACAACAACTGTTTAGACTATATGATTTGCAGGGTTGAGATGAGCATAAATATTTAGCAAAGTCGTTTTTGCACCACAATAAACCTATCTACGAACAATGCACCGAGGCGTAGCAGTATTATAAACATATTCCTACGCCTAACGCCTAAGCTTAAGCCTAAGCCTAAGCGTAAGAATGATCATATTCATAAGCCTAAGCCTAAGCCAAAATCAAGCAAAAAAATTAGTTTAAAGTTTAAGCTTACTCTTTTCTAATCCCACAGAAAAACGTTCTGCCCCTGATCTGTTAAGGCGTACTTTGTCACTCTGAAAAGAGCACGAAGACCTCATTCCGGGGTGGGGGCAGATTAAAACTCGAGCGGACTTGGCTGTGCGTGAGCCGCCCTCTGCACCCCCAGGTACCGTCGAGCGTACAGAAAACAAACCGTCCGCACCCCTCCCAGATTCTCTCCGCAGATAAAGCTATTTTACCCGCGGGTAGCGTTCCATTCTGACCGAAATACGCAAAACTTTTAATTTTCGCTTTCAATTTGCGTTGCACCTGTGTGCCAGAACCTTCGACTCTAAATAAGCGAACAACAATTAATTCCCAACAGAAATTTATATATTGCGTTCATTTGCCAATAGTTGTTGTCAACACTGAACTTTAAATTGAAACCGCAGTATAAACAACCATGACGAACTGAAAACTTTCTTGTGACGGCACACGCTGATTAAGTTGTATTTCGCTACCGGACAATGTAAAGAACAGGGGCGAAACAGTATAATAAGCATATTCCTAGGCCTAAGTCTAAGCCTGTGCCTGAGCCTAAGCGTAAGAATGAGTTTATTCCTAAGCCTATTAGCCTAAGCCTAAGCCAAGCAAAAGAATTAGTCTAAGCTTCCACTATTCTAGTCTCACAGAAAAACGTTCCGCCCCTGATCTTTAAATGGGCCGCGCTACGTAACAACTGTTCGATCTCACGCAATGTTTTCTTGTGTTGTCTTTTTGTATCATTTGATGTACTGTAGTGTTCCCAAATAGAGGGGAGTTGAGCTTCTTCACATATGACCCCCTTCTATTCGGTAACAGGCTGATATATTTTCAACTTCCGGACAGATTTTTATTCGGTCCAAAAACCATTTTAATACGTTACTGTAGTGACCCGAATGCAGGGGGGTAATAAGAGGGAGGTTCCCATTTTGAGTCGTAATAAATAGGAGTCCGTATCCCTAATAAGAATCCGTGAGCGGATAGAGTACCAAAACCCTGATTAGAGTCCGTAAATGTCAATTTTCCCTAATTGTAATGCTTAAATGTCTCCAGCTACAAATAAAGTTGAGTTTCAAACTTCAAAGCGTACTTAAGTTTTGAAAGTACATTCCTAAGTATAACCTTGCATTATCGCTCAAGCTTTTGGTCCAATACAAATAAACGTGTAATTCAAAGGATAATTGCTCTATAACGGATATATCTGTAATGAATGTTGGTGGAACATGGGTTAAACAAAAATAGCAGTCCGTAACCGAATAACGGGGGTCCCTATGGAGAGGCCAAATAATATACGGGTCACTACAGTATATATAGGAGTTTGAGATATATTGGCTGGGTTTCTGAAATCTTACTAATTAATTATTTAATTTTTTGAACAAAAACAAATGCCAAGTTTGAGTCATTAGGATAGCAACGAAGAGCCAAAGTAGAAAAACTTATTTTTTCGTTTTTTGCGAAGGGAAGAAAAAAATCCGAAAAATAACTTTTTAAAAAAATATATAAAATTACATATAAATACTCAATAAAATAGTAACATGTGATCCTCTTAGTATTATTTTGGGATCAGACCTGCAGTCTATTATAACGTCTTTGGTCCTATTGAAGCACGAGTACATCTTTTTCAACTGTTCCGTTTTTCTGTTCGTTTTCGGAAAAAATAGAATATGCCGTTCTTATGGCCGATCCAACTTTTCCGGAAAACTCCAACCCTGGTCAGTACTTTTTGTAGTTTCAAGCTCTTAGCTGCACTGCACGAAAACAAAATTTTTCATCGCTTGTTCCGCCCCAATTTGCTAAAGAACTTACATTTTTTAGAAAATTATTTGAATATAATTCGGCACGTATTTAATGAGTGAAGCCCATGTTACATTAAGGGGCATCCATGATTCTGGTGGATCTATAAAATACTAGCTTTAGATTCTAGATTACATTTTTAGCTTAGGCTTAGGCGTAGGCTTAGAAACTCATTTTTGCAACGTTTATGCTTAGGCTTAGGAATACACTTAATCTGCTGTGCCGACCCTTAAAGTAACATTGGTCGTTTAATATATTAGTATTGGGGCCTAAATCAGCACATACTTTCTACACTGGTCTAAATTTAACAGCGGAAAATCTATTACCATTCATCTAAAACTTTTTATTAACTTCTAGCCTCCATTCAATATTGTCACAACCTTCACCGTAGACATTAATCTTTTTGGTCGCGCAAACCCTAATCGAACCTTACAGAGCAAGAGATTGTTTTATAGCATCAGCGAAGTCACTAGTGATCAAGGGGCTCCCACCCAAACCATGGCACCCAACAGTCATCGGATATGCCACCGGACTGACACAAACAAATATTTCACATTAAAATATATACTTAAATTTGCGTTTGGCTTCTTGTTCACTTCGCTCGCAAGATTGTTTCACTATAATATCCTGGGTACTGCCGACTGTCATAAACTGCTTGACCCTGCCGTTGAGCAAAGCATCAAACGTATGGCTCATGTAAAGATCAGGAGCGGAACGTTTTTCTGTGGGACTAGAAAAGAGTAAGCGTAAGCATTAGGCAAAGTTTTTTGCATGGCTTAGGTTTAGGCTTTGATTTAGGAATATGCTCATTGCTACGCTTAGGCTTAGGCTTAGGAATATGCTTATAACACTGCTCCGCCCCTGTTCTTTACATTGGTCAAACCTATTAAGACCTTCAGATATTAAATACGATAAGTTTTGATCCATATCCGGTATATGATTAGATCCGTGGTAAAGGTACGAAGTTTGACAGTTGGTTTTTTCAAAGCATCTTAATTGAATTTCTTAACATTAAGCCTACACCAAACTAGTGGCCACGGAAACCGAATTTAAAATGTTAAATTGTCATTGCAAAGTGTGCTATGTTTCCTCGCAGAGCAAGTTGAACTAAAAATTCCAATATAAGCTTCTTGATTCTATGAATTAATTAAAACCGCAACTTGGACGTGTTTGCCCTATAAAAGGACAGCTTATGACAGTAATCACGATAGCTTGCTATCATAGACTCCAAAACCGGATGTATGGCCACCTCCTTCCGGAATGTAGGACCACGTCCTTCCGGATGTAGGACCACGTCCTTTCGGATGTAGGACCACGTCCTTCCGGATGTAGGGCCACGTCCTTCCGGATGTAGGGCCACGTCCTTCCGGATGTAGGGCCACCTACTTGAAAAACAGATCGGACCAGCCACCATTCAAATTCAGATATAGTGCTTATCAGTTATTGAAAGGTATCAACTTGCAGTATTTGTATTAATTTTTAATTTTGTATCAATTTGTATTCCCTGAACTAAACCTTAGTTAAATATATCTGTATTGTGTTTATTTTATGTCACAGCTCTTAGACGTAAAATAGCAATTAAAGAACCGTCTTAGGTTCCCAATTAGCAGAAGAGTTGCAAATTTTTTTATCTCTGTTTACATTTCGCTCCATTTTGTTCAAATATTAGTTTACATAAATATTTAAATTGTGTCAAAATTTCCCGCCATAATTTTTATTTCATTTCGAACAATTACTGCACATCTGTAATGAAAAATGGCCAAATATACACCAGAGTCAAATTGAGTCGAATTTGACTCAGACGGAGTCGAATTTTGACTCAGTTTGTGTAGTCAGGAAAAGCCTATTTCAGAGAGAGAGAGAGAGTCAATTTGATTCATCATATTTTGCAGTGTATATATAATATATAACAAGTTTTTTTGAGCGTAAAAATTACGGAATTTCCGGTGTTTCTATAAATGAAACGGAAACGAATACCGACTTTTACCGGAAACTGAAAACGGAAACGAATATCCAGGTTACACCCTAGTGAGAATCATAAAATGTCGTAAATATTATTGCAAACAAAATGTGACATTTTGATGCACAAATTTGCAGTGCTGGTTTGTTTATACTTTAATACGTTCAATATTCAACCGGCCATAACTTTTGATGCAAAACCCTGTAGACCTTAAAACAGTACCGGTGAACTAAAAACGTCGAGATCTGCAACTTTTTAATAAAAATTTCTTCGAAGTTAGTATTCCAGTACATCCGCCGAAATATACCACACCTTGTGTCAGAATAAAACTTCATTGCAGTATTTTGTGGATGGTAAATGCAATCCTAATCTGTACAAGTCGACACAGAACAACATCAGTGGTGATGCCACAAATATGGTTCAAATCGTTAACTTTCGCTCGTATATTAATTGAAATTGTTTATCAATCACACATATGTCGAACGTGCGACGAATCACCCGATGTGCCTAAATTAGCCAAACGTCAACCACCAGTCCCTTTTGTTTGCGATCCTAAACGCGCTTTCAATCGCCGAGCAAAATCTTTGGTTCAACGTGCCCTTTTATTATCAAACGGTGCCCTCAAACCGTGTCATACAAAAACTGTTCAGGACTCGACAGCGCCTATCGACTCGACCGGTTTACAGGTTGCCATACTTGCTCTGGATACCCTGTACGATATTTCAGTTGACGATAACTTTAGCTGCGACAAACCAATTTCAATAAACAATCAAAATGGTATCTTTGAATCATATAGCGATTCGATGTCCATCGCCAACCGCAATCCGAACGACTTATCAAAGGATTCTGCGTATGCTTACAGAACGTGTTCCAAAAACAAAGACGTTACGTTTCGAACACAAGGTGCTCTCGAAGTGATTGATAAACGCCGACCAGTAGTAGCTTCAGTGGTGCGACCAATTAGACTTTCAAACGACAGCAGACACTTTGACGATGATAACAATGCAAGATTTCCTCGCAATAGCGATATCCGAAGTCGTAGGTCTTTGAAGCAGTTTAATTTTAGGTGTAACAACGGCACACGACTACGTTGTAGCGACACCACAACGGTTTACAAAGGTACAACATGGCGTATTAAAGCAAATCAAAACCAACCCCAAACCGCTAGCGTTACGTCTAGCAGACGATATAAACGAAACACCCCTCGTACTGGTTTGAGACACGTGTCAGCTTATGAAAAATTCTCATTGCCATCCAAATTAGAAAAGCTAATATTGGGTTTAAATCGATGCTGTGGATGTAATCCGGATTTACTGCTGGTTTGCTCACAATCCATATGTACAAACGGATCCAAATGGTTTCCTGTGTCACAAGAACAGTCACATGAGCATGAGTTTTTAACTGCGAACAATACGACCAACATCTATCTTGTATCGTTTTGGAATCGTCAAAAATATTACAATTTTCTACCGTTGAACAACCATTTCCGCTACGCTCAAAGTATTCGGTTACATTCGCTAAACGATCCAGCAACAATAAATTACGGCCACATATGCGCCCGAGCGGCGTCAGAATTTATAATAACAACAGTCCGTGGACTTACCGTCGCAAGAATGCGTCAAAGCTATTTGTACTTGGGTCGTACGCCAACGCGTTTGCGAACAGTTGTTTCCGAGAATCGATCAAAATATTTCCATCCGAAAACGACACAGTCGTCGAAAAATCCTATTTCACTTGCCGGAGCAACGATTCCAACGTGGGCTGTCGCAATATTCGTTTCGAGTATCATAGTCACCATCATTTGCTTTCTTATCGGTAATTTGGTGAACAGACCAATTTTAAGCGTCGCCAGCCGTCGTTCAACTGCGTCAAGTTGGTTTCGCTACGCGTCGTCCAAAGACAAATCTGGTTCTGGTGACCTTGAACAAAACGGTGATCGGCGGTCGAGTGCGCTCAATCAAAATTTAGCTCGACATACGCTGTGGAGAGCTGGTTTTATCGGCGTTTTGTTCGCTGGAAAAGCTGCTAGCGGTAAAGCAATTTCAATATCCGGCGGAAGCGGTACACGTTACGGAGTCAACTCGGCGGCAAGTTATACCGCGTGTCCTAGCTATAGAAACCGTCTCGGTCAAGGGACATCGGCGAGTATTTCAAAATCACGCCGTATGATGTCTGCATCGATGTTTCATTATCGGCCGAGTATGGCAAACACATCTGCAGGCGGCTCCGGCGCTGGAAACGGGATTAAAACCAGAATTTAAAGTTATAATGTATATAGAGTGGGCCCGCAGCCAGACGGAAGGCAGTGGAAGCTCGGTGGCTATCGGAAAATTTGATCCCCCTGGCCAGGGTTTAGTCTAACTCGTAGCTTTAAGTCATGCAAAATCTCCACTTGACCCTCCTAACTATTTTCGGCTGCTCCCTAGCATGTTGTTTTGGCTCGGGTCTAAATTGTGCATTGTTGTTTCTGCATCCTATTTTGAACATTTTTAATTTTAACCCCTTCTCACATTGAGTTGCCTATAGGCAACTCAGCGCAGTGCATATAAGTTAAATAATATATATCTCACCGTGTTTAACAATTGCAACACGTATACATAGTACTAAATCACCACAAGACGTGAGAGTCCCCTCGGGCTCGAGCGTCAAGCTCCTATAGCTGAGCGGTGATGGTAATCGCCTCCCACTCCAGTCACCGGAGTTCGAATCCTAGCATAATAGTAGGTGTCAGCGGAAATCGAAAATATTCATGTGAGAAAGGGTTAAGACCGAGCTTAATCATAAGCCTGAGACTAATCCGATGTATAAGCGTAAAAAGCCTAAACCTAAGTCTGAGATGAAGCCTTAACCTAATCGTGAGCATAAGCGTTAGTGTAAGCCTAAGCATTAACATCAGCATAAAAGCCTAAAACCTAAGCCCAAGCTTATGTATACACCGTAAACCTAACCTTGAAGCTTAAAGGCTGAGCCTAAACCTTAAACCTAGCATAAACATAAGCCTAACGCCAAAGACTACGCTGTAAACTGTCACTATGTCCCGAGCAACATTGAAAAAACATGTGCTTGAAACTGGGGTTACCGCCCAGCGAAAACACAGGTTTGAAGTTGTCTAGTTTGAGCAAACAAAAGATAGGCTCGAAGCTGTCCGGTCACATCAAACATAGCAGCAGGAGTGCATGCACCTCCCAACATTTTCACTACCGAAGCCGTTAGAACCTCCAGCAAAAAAATCCACGGAAGCCGAAGGTAAATTTTCTGACAGGACACAGACCACCTGTGTCGTAACATAAACAGTCGCTTCCGCACTGCAGCATAATCAGCTCTAGAAACCAGACTTGAAAAGTTTATTCAAATTTTTATAGGCATACAAAAATTTTATAGAAATTGGACCGTACTGTGACAATCCACCTTCAGAAGCAGGGTGCAACCGGGATTACGGTTCCGGTAGGGAAATACGGTATTTTTCACTATCCGGTTTCGGTAATAAATCCGGTATTTTTTCAATAGAAATGGCATGTTTACAGCATTAAGAGCGATAAAATAGCGTTAAAAATGAATTTTTCGGCAACAAGTATTTTTGTTTTTCGGTTCTAACCTTCCGGTTCCGGCATTTTATAATTCCAGTTGCACCCTGGTCAGAAGTTTATGCTATACTATATTACAGATAGAACATGCATCTCAACATTTCATACTTATATTACAGTAAATCGTAGGTATTTTGGGCACATACATTGAGTTTAGAGGAACTTCGATAAATTTAACTGCAAAAATCACTCACGAACAACAGCAGCGCAGGCTTGTCATGGAACTTCAAACTTGAGTCGTTAAGTCTGTATATTTTCCACTGTGCATAGTGCATATACCCAGTTCTTTCGCGGGAAACGTAGTGGAACTACACTTAATGAGCGAAGCTCGGATATACTCTTTTTTTAATCAGTCAAGTTAAACATTCCAAACTTATAAATCATTTTATCCGTATATCTGGTTTACTTATATTGGCACTAAGAATGTTCGTTTGATTCTACGACTGGATGTATGTAAAAACGACGACTAGAAAATAACACTTTTATTTCGGTGCAATCATTTTCAGTCGTTTCAACATTGCAGCAAAATATTTCGGCAGTGGTGCGCGAACAAACAATGGTGTACCCTTTTTATCGCCTGATGTGTACCAATTTTCAATAAATATTTCACGCGAAAACAAATACATTGGTAGAGATCTTGATTTGCTTGACCTCACGCCAATTTTGGACAACATTTCTCCTGGAAGACGTTGTGGACGTCCATAAACTAAGTAATTTGAATATTTGTGATCGCCAATTATTGGTGCGTTCATTCCATAGCCAAGGTGACATCGTATTTGATGTTTGAAGCCGCGGCGTATGCTAGCTTCTACAAGGGCACACTTGATACCAACCGAAACTACAGAATAGTCTGTTTCAGCAGGTTCCGCGATTGATTTTAAAGAACGCTTGTTTCTGTACACCTACAAGCAAAATTCTCCACATTATTACAAACGCTGATAATTTCCGATGAATTATTATACTTCTTGTAACAAAGGATAAAACAGCCCCTCTTTGACAGGAATATAGCCATGAGGTGGGTTTATGTGTACCCTCCTTCGTTTGGAATTTTTGTGCTGGGATTTGAAACATGATCTCATTTACCAACACAAAAAACAAGACTTCCAAAATTTTTTACATAACGTAATTCCCCTTTGAAATTTTTATGAAACGTAACCCTACTCTATGCGAAATCCGGGGTTACATCTATGATTCCAGATGTTTTCGTAAGCTAGAGTTTGCACATCCGACTGTAATGAATAAAACTCTGTGCTTTTCTTTCACCAGATTGCGTTTACGTTATTTGCAATACTCCGCCAGCAAATTTGCTTTAAATTTCGAAACAATATAAAATACAAATCTACTTGAATAATACATAATTATAAAATAGACAACAAAATTTACTAAAGTTTAACTCACATCTTTGAGTTCTTCTTGACCAGGCTGCAACTTTGGGACCAAAATAGTGCGGTAGCGTGATCCAATTTTGTTATACGCCAGCGGAATTTTGATCGTGCCTTCTCGAGGTTCAGGAATCCCTATAAAATTGTGCACCCACAAGTAGCAATGCATGTTTCAGTAGTCTTCGAAGCCCTCGGAAAATATAGCGAAACCAGAAAGTCAAGGTTACACCTTAACAGGTTCTACTACAAGATCTTAAGCGCAGGTTGTCGACAAACAACAAAATAACTACATGAGTATATGCAAATTGAGAATGGAACGAAAAACTTACTGCAGTCAGTAAACGAGCTGCACTCATAAAATATTAGCATGCAAATGTAAATGACATTAAAGGAATTGTGCTAAATAAACTATCTCCAACTAAGCTGAAGGCCAGAGCCCCATCAGCTAAAATCGTTCAAAAGAACAAAATAAATAGCAGCAGTAAATCAAGTTATATTCAAAACCATAGTGACTAACCTTTCGTTATAGCCCAATAGCGCTTCAGCAAATTTCCCGAAGCACTAATGGCACGAAGCAAATCTTGCGATTTATCAGATTTTGCTACGATTACACAGCCTGACGTTTTCTGATCAAGACGATTGACTAAACGTAATTTATCGCATTTGAACCTAAACAATCATACAACGCTAATACATCGATAACAAACAACGAAAATTCCAAAAAACAATAGTACTTTGGTTCTTTCAGAATAATATGACGCCAAATTACGAAACTGATGCTTTTGCTAGAAATAGTGGTCTTTCACTACTGCCCCAAAATTTCACGTTGTTAAGCAGCCAGAAACCTTAACTTTTCCGAAGAATAAAACCACCAAGTAGGCAATGCCATAAGAAATATCGACAAAGTTAAGCTTTCCTCAATGTTAACACCTCTAAGTGTTTTGTCAACTAGCAAACAATTAACAGAAGTAAAAATCATATACAATTTTAAAAAAAATTATTCAACTTCACTTTCGAATAAGACTGTTGCAACTTTAGAATTGATGTTCATTTTTCACTATTGCAGCAAAAAATTACACTTCATTTAGTTGGTCTATATTTTGAGCCTACACTAACCTAGAACACAAAAGTGTTAACAAGTTTGCCAAGCTTTTGCCTTTTTGACGGCCCCCAACTTGGCATGCCAATCCGTATGGCTTGTTCAAAACAACGATATCCTAAATGATTGAGTAACTCAAAGTGAATACAACATGAAAAAATGAAAACAAATGACCCTGTCCATTCCACATTAGAGCCAAATCTACTGCATCTAATTAAATAGTGTAAATTCTAAGTTAAGCGGTACCATATAGAGTCATTCACGAAATGTTTGCTCCGTACCAAGTGACGGTCGAACCCACGACGTACGGATTACCGTCCAGCTGATTTGTATTTATTGCAATGCTAATTATAACATGGACCCAGAACACACATTTCCAGCTTATCGGGTGCAATTACGACATTTTCCTTTTCATAAAAACGATTAATCTTACTTCATCTTCATACAGTGCATTTTTGTAAAGCATGTCAAGCAATTCATCTGTTGTCATTTTGGAAATATCTGGCAAGCTTTCACAGAGTGTTTGTATTGTAAGTAAACTCCCGTCAATGTCACGTCCTCTGATTATATCCATTCGCTCTCTGCAATTACAAACGCTCAACAAAATAACAGGCAACATCGTTATCATTCATTCTGAAACCTTGAACAAACCAAAAATCAGTTTTCTGTTTTTTCAGTGTTCTAAATAGGATTGCAAAGTGCCAGAACTTTTGAAAAGACAGGAAGATTTATCATTAAGATTTAATGAGTAAAACCACCGACCAAAACCTCAGTATAATAGGAAAGATCGCGCAACTCGTTTGAACAGTAATTGAAAAAAAGAAACCTAGTCCCAGACAGTTGGCTTGGCGTACAGTCTGCTATTCATTAAAAAGACACTAGACGACACTTCATTGTTGAGCAATATAACGAAACAGTAGAAAAACATAATAGTTAATAAATAACGTACTCTTTCTTTCGTTGGCGTTGCTCTGCTATCACTTCGCTAAGCATTTTCGGTGCTTTTTGTTGTACAGTTGAATCGCGTAACGGTTCCATGATTTGTTGTTCAAGAAGGGCAATTTCAGGATGTTGCACAGAACCATCAAGCAATCGTTCATCTATGTTACTCAAATCCGCCTCATTAGCAATATTAGTGCTTGTATCTCGCTTGTCTGGTTTTCGTCGCCAAATTTTGTCTTTAGCTCGTTTAGCGGACGGTTTGTCATTCAAGAATAGTTCTAGTTTCTTCGTAAATTCACTAGTTTTTGGTGGCGTATCAAAACTGCCAGTATTGTTAGTACCTGACTTATAATCGAAAACGTAATTACTGGTTCGATTCAAGCGGTGCTGTTCATCTTTCAATGGCACACGATGATTCATTTGGGGTTGAGCATCCATTCTGTGAGCAAAAGAATTAGCCAAACTGGTGAAAGATTCATGATTATGGTTCGCATAACGAATAGACCTCTGCGATCCAACTAACGGTTTAGATGCTTTTTGTTCATCATTCGTTTCATTAAAACGTGAAGCAAAGCGGTTTGTTTGTAGCTCAGGAAAAAAAGATTCGTCTGCACAACTAGCCCTTAAATCGGCTGTTTCTGAATCAGATATTGGTTTTGCAGCGCTGTGGCTTTCCACAGGCGATGAAATATTGTTCGTTTTCCGCAGCTCAGGAAAAAATGACTGATCCACAAAGCTAGTTCCATTTCCATCTTGGTTGCTAAGTTCTAGAACATAGAAGTATATGAATTACGCAATCTACCCCACAATTGAAATGAAATGAAACTGGCTACCAGTCAAAGCGTTCCAAATCCAGTCGTCGTTTATTTACAAAAGTTTTTATATAGATCTAGCGGCCAATTAAGAACAAAGAATTAACATCCGGCTCCCATATTTTAGCTTGCCGAACATTTTCAAAAACTTCAAAAAATTGAAACCAACATTTGCATGTTGGAATTTATTGACTTATTTTTACATATTTTCAGTCATACACATGTTGTAAATGTTTACATATGCCCGTGTATGTAAACAATGTATACTGGGTTAGAATAATTTGGCTTCAACCGAACATTAAATTATCTGGCTCCGGTTGCGGCATATTTTGATATCAGTTAGTCGGTGATCCTGATAGACACTGAGAGTAGCTCCAGGACACTGGCAGGCGTAAAGTTATAAATAGACTAGACTGTAAATAAACAATAGCTGTTTACTAACGTCTTAAATACACGTATCTGGGGCTTACCAAAAGCCTCAAATCCACATAAGTTTCTACCATGTTTCGCCACTCTAGATTTCTCCCCCGGTTAATTTTACGTTGCTTACATTGTTGCGCAAAAACACCATCAGTACGAAGTAGACAAACCCTCTCCTGTAGATCATACATCTTATATATTTGATGTGTTGTGCTTGTTATTTATACGGTTGTTTTTGATCATGTGCTTAATTGTAGTCGTAACTAAACATTGACTAGTGCAACTGACGCTTTATTGAACATTGTGCAACATCATCACTCCGAAAATTTTCTCGGCTGTAAACTGGGGGACCCCGGTTGATGCCCCACTCCTCCGCGACCCAGCGTAATGCAGTTTTAGTTTGTATATAAAAAGCATAGCAAAGCTAAAAGAAGTGACAAATCAAATGCCTTTAACTTCTCGAGTACGTATTTACATGGCCAACATACCGGTTGAGTCGAGGTTAGAAGTGGTCGTAACATGATTTCCTTTCGTAAATTGCGAAAAGTACTGTTGATCTATCAAACTGTCGCTTTCATCAAGTGTATAGCCTAAAAACAAATAAACACGCTATTACAACAAACAGGAACCAGTTTTGACGATATAATGCTATTACATATTATACGATAATTCAGTGTATGTTAACAATCCAACCCCTGTAGAAACAGAGGGACAAACAAACAGACATCAACAATCAAGACATATTTCTAATCCTAGTGAAAAAATCATTGCTTATCAACTTTCCAATCACTCAACCAGACACACATGAAAAACTTCCGTGCAGATGTATAAATAAAGATACCGTCTTCTTGCACGCTAGTGCTGCCTTCATTTTCGTAGGCAATGTGTCCAAAAGAAGTAAGCAACTCTTCGTCGTAACCACCTTTGTATTTAACATTTTGTTTTGCTTGCACTAAAGAATCATCTAGGACATTGTCGGACAAGGATGCTTGTTGTGGTTCGTTACAAGAATCTTCTTTCGGCTCATGAGACTCTATTCCAAAGAAATCCAAGTCTTTATTATCCATACAGATAAGATTTACATTCCTAAAATCAATATACGCGGCTTACACACTTGTAACTTGGAACTATGCGGTCTGTACGACCACGGTTCCAAGTTTTTGCCCACAGTGACCAGAACGGAAATCGAGCCTGCTATTACTACACCGCGTGGGCGTTTCAAAACTTCTTGTACCGGTATATGTGCACATGTTGGTATTGTATCCATGTGAGACATGCTTGTCCTAGTGTATGAACAATACAATGCATTGCATTGTAGGTATGTTTGTAGGCAGCATACGTTCGACACACGTGAGAACAAGGGTAAATTGCCGCGCTGGTATGAAGTCGAAAATAGGACTGACGGTTAAGGGTGGACCTTAGTGAAAATTGTGAAGTGTAAGCATGTGAGACATGCTTGTCCTAGTTCATATGCAATATATGCATGTGAGTATATATACGCGGCTTGTGTACGTGCAGTGTGTAATGTTAACACATTACATACTTGTGCACATATACCACCAGAGGAAATTAGAATATCGGCCGAGTGGTGTAATGGGTAGCGCGCTTGACTCGCGAGCGAGAGGTCTGAGGTTCGATTCCCGGCGTGGCCATATCTTTCGGAGAAATTTAGGAGAAAAATCAAATATATTCGCAGTACTTCGGAGGAAGTGGTCGTCCCGACCGTGCAGTTCTGACAATGCAATACGCATTGCGTTATATGCTGCCAGAAGCATTACGTGTGGACATATAGTCGACGAGACATGCAGTTTGAGAGGCGGGCTGCGTGGCGCAGTGGTAGAGCGCTTGTCTCAGCCATATCTTTCGGAGAAATTTAGGAGAAAAATCAAATATATTCGCAGTACTTCGGAGGAACTCACAGCAAGACAGAAAAAAAAAAAAAGAGGGGCGGGAGGAACCTTGCCTCAGCATCATAAGGCCTAAAGTCCACGTATTTACCCAGATTGCTTAAAACATGGCCTTATCACTATTTACCCAGATTGACAGCTATTAATATTAATACACCTGGTTATTTAATGTTAAAAGCAGCACAAGATGTCGGCTGCAAAGAGCCATCATTGACCGTTCGCTTAAATTCGATATATACTACCTCGAACCTGATCTTTTAACCAAATTTTTCCTATGACGCACTAGCCACGTATTTCGCCTAATTGAAGGGTCCGGTGGAGAGTGCTTTGAATGAATTAAATTCTTTGAACGTTCAGCTGGTCCTCTTGTGATGCTATCTTGCTATGAACAGAAACATTGGCAGCGGAGGTAGTCCTACAATTTTACCCTTAGCTGCGGCTTCGGTATAATTTTCGCCGAGCTTCAAGGAAATTCTGCAGTAAAAATTTTCTTAGATCAGTCCGCGTTTCACCAATAATTGAGTACGTTTCAAAGTTTACGACGACATTGAGAGATTTAGCTGCCAATGTTTATGAAAAGGGAAGGTTGACAATTACTTTTTCGCAATATTTAGTAGATTAGTGTTAAACATATTTTACACAACAGCAAATTCTCAATATCATTTTTATTAGCATTTGGCTAATTGGCGCAGCAATTGCAATGAAATAATGCAGACGATTTTGTCACCTTGTTACAAATTTTTTATTCTTAATGAATAGGGAAGCTATACCACAAACATAAAGAAGGAGATCGCTACAAATAGCATGTATAATTTATTAGAAAATTTTTGGTACTTATAATTTTGCACCTGCAGCAATTTTACTTTAATCTGGACAATACCAATAGTAATTACGTCGAAGCTTGCAAAATTATGAGATTTAAAGCGAGTTTGCACGCTCCGCGAAATATTTTGCAAGCAGAGTAGCGTTTCAAGACCGATATCACGTGGGGAAAACTTATTCGAAGTGAACTAAATTTTTTTAACTGGCGTTGGTGTTCAAACGGAAAAAATTGCGGCAACGTGTGCTATCCGGGAGAAACGCTATTCATGGGAAGGAGCAAAGTTACACAAAGTGATCTAAGCTTTTTCACCGTTGCATATATTTCAAGGGCAAAAAGTACGCAGGAAAAACATTGCGCTGTTTACTGCGAAACAATTTTTGTTTAGCGTCATGTGTTGTTGTTCCGCTGCCGCTTCGTCCCACTCTTGCAACTGTTCGTCTATTTTAATGTTCCGTTGTCCGAATGATCGCTATGTCTTAACGACGCTGCGTCACAACCGTGCCCACTGTCAACGGTGTCAGGACTGTGCCCACTACCCTAATAGGGCTAACTGTCCCCGCTATCCCAACTGTTCCAGTTGCCCCGACTGTTCCATTCGTCCCCACTGCTCTGCTGTCTCAACTTTCCCCACTGTCCCGACTGTTGCTACCGTTCCACCTGTCCCCGCTGTCCGCCGCCATCCCAGCTGTTCCACTGTCCTAATTGTCCGCACTGTCTCAACTGCGTCCACCGTCTCAACTTCCCGCTGTCCCAACTTTCCCTATAGTAAAAACAACGGCCCCAACTGTCCTCACTGTCCCAACTGCACCACTAACTAAATGGCTTAGGAATACGCGTATAGTACGCCTGCGCCCCTGATCTTTACATTATGCACCTTAAAAGCTTTTGGTCACACTGCTAATTTTGAGCTTAAGAAATGCTTATCGCATGTAGGCATGTGTATTGAATAAACAAATTGCTAAGTTTTCTGCAATAAATCCTAGAATTCAACGTTAATCCAAGATCTATCCGAATTTGAGTTTTAGTTATAGTACATAGTCTGACATCTAGCAATCTCCACTGGATAGCTTCAACTTTAAAAGCCCTCAATTGACTTAAGTCAAAGATCGACTAAAGGCATGGACAAAGTATTAACGCCAGTGACCGTCCCATTTTTCCAGAACAGCACTGTACGACGAGTATACGCAGTAAATATAATTATATTCGCCCATAAAAGATCAGGTACTGAACGTTTTTCTGTGGGACTAGAAAGAGTAAGCTTAAGCTTTTGACTTATTTGTTGTTTGGCTTAGGCTTAGGCTTAAGCTTAGGCTTAGAAATATGCTCATAATTCTGTTCCGCCCCAGTCCTTTACATTGACCGCGTAAGCGTAAGCCTAAGCTAAGCGTATGAATGAGCTTCAAGGCCTAAACTTTAGCCTTAAAAGCCTAAGCAAAAAAATTAAAGCTTAAGTAAAATTGGTCTAAAGCTTAAGCTATACCAGTTTTATAAAAAAGTTCCGCCCCTGATCTTTATTTGAGTCGAAAAGTGTGTCACTATTAAAACGACATCATACTAAAGCAGACTGTAGGTACGTACGGCAATTGTTCGTTTAAGGAGACAAAGCAAAAAAATATTTTCTAACTCCGGTTTCCCTCACTTCCGGTTTCTCCTTTAGTATTACTAAAGCAGGAGTGTTTTGAACGCTGGTGTGTGTACGTTGCACTCCTGTTTGAGAGACTGTCAGCGTAAAACATGCGGGACTAAATTTTGGAAATGAAAATTCGTTAGATTACTAAAGTTAAAAATGTTTCCGCAAAATTTTTGACGGAGGGAAAAAGCGCTTCAGCAAAGCGAGCAAGAAGCCAGACGTATTTTACATATATCTTGCCACTGTAGCAGGTATACAGAACAGTGCGCTCCTGGTTACACCAGTTTTTACAGTTGCGAGCAATTTATTTGCTTGCAATTGACTTTTAGCAAAATTGTAGAATTTGGAATTCCTAAATCTTAATTCGCTTCTAATTTCAAAAACCGTCGACTTGAAAAATTAAATAAGCCTTTGCTATATTGATTATTTGTTTTGGCCAATGTAGCGAGTACGTACACTGCAAAAAAATGGTGAGTCAAATTGACTCTCTCTCTGAAATAGGCTTTTCTGGACTACACAAACTGAGTCAAAATTCGAATCCGCCAGAATCATATTCGACTATAACTGATTTGCTCGGTGAGTTGAATTTGACTTTGGCGGAGTCGAATTTTGACTCAGTTTGTGTAGTCCGGAAAAGCGTATTTCAAGGAAAGTCATGTTGATTCACCATTTTTTGCAGTGTACAACACCCTACGACAAACCATTTCTATCACGGAAGCTTAAACTGTTACCATGACAATTATTTATTATACATGCAACAGTGGTTTAGTGCCAGAACACGCGTATCGCGCATGCTTTTAAAAACCTGAGCTTTTAGTCATTCCTAGGTTACGACTCTAATCATAGGCTCAGGTAACGGTGGGAAGGGGGGTTAGACGTCAAACCTCTGTCATTTTGTCCACGTATTGAATAAATTTTTTTCAGTTGGTAATACAAGTCAATCCAACTTCTAAGTTTATACATAATTCTATACCGGCTTTGAAATTTATCGGTAATCCTCTGGCTTTAGTGATGGCTTAAAACTGCTACTATACGCGTATATATTGGTAGTTTCTGTATACATTATTAATAGATACCTGGGGTTTAAATGACAATAATTCATGATCACGATCCAATATGTTTGTTGTTTATGACGTTCAATTGTTTAATATTTTACAAGCTATTTATTTTGGGTTTAGATGCCGATGATGGCCCATGTATAGAACAAGGCCGGAACAGTAGTATAAGCATATTCCTAAGCCTAAGCCAAAGCCTAAGCGTAAGGATGAGTCTATTCCTAAGCCTAAGCAAAAAATTAGTCTAATGTTTAAACTGACTCTATTATAGCCCGTCCGGAAAACGATCCGGCCCTGTTCTATACATGGGCCCCGATGACGATAACCAGATAGGAACACATTCTGTGATTTCATTTTGTGAGAGAATTCGGCACTCAAACAGAATTTTATTATGATAAGAAAATTTTTCAAATACGTTCTATATATTTAAGGTCATTTCTATTATTCTTCCTCCTGCTCGCATTTGCGCAAAAATCGTTTGACTTTAAAACTTTTTGCTTGTTTGAGCTTCTCATGACTTCTCCTGATCATTCCAAGCCTAAATTTGAATTTTTGAAAAAATTACATTTTTTGGGTATCTGGGGGACGTTGGGACCTTAATAAATAGAATTTTTCAAAAACTCAAATTTAGGCGTGAAATGATCAGGTGAGTTCATGAGAAGCTCAAAATATATGTAAAAAAGTTGTATATCCAACGATTTTTAGGTAAACCCGTGCTGGGGGAATAACGGAAAAGACCCTATATTTATTTCATCTCACTGTTAATAGTTGTCATGGACAATGTAAAGAACAGGGGCTGGACAGTATTTATAAGCATATTCCTAAGCCTAAGCCTAAGCCAAGCAAAAAATAGTCTAAAGCTTTAACCTTACTCTATTGCAGTCCCACAGAAAAACGTTCCGCCCCTCGTCGCCATCGACATACGATTGATGATTTTTACCATTTTGCGTGGACTGGATAAAATTGCTGCAAGACGTATTTGCTTGTCCTTAGTTCGGGTTTAATTTAACCCTTTCTCACATGAATATTTTCTATTTCCCCTGAGACCTACTTTTATGCTAGGATTCGAACTCCGGTGACTGGTGTGGGAGGCGTATACCATCACCACTCACCTATAGGAGCTTGACGCTCGAGCCCGAGAAGGCTCTCACGTCTTGTGGTGATTTAGTACTATGTATATGTGTTGCAATTGTTAAACACGGTGCGATATACATTATTTAACGTATATATACTGCGCTTAGTTGCCTATAGGCAACTCAATGTGGGAAGGGGTTAAATTCGTTTTCATGGCAACTTTCTCTAGCGCTCAATGGTAGATTTTCAAACAAGCGAACTTTACCAGCGGCACATTTATAAACCGTGAGCATATAAAGGATTAGGCTTTTACCGCGGAACTGCAATACAGTAAGATAAAGCTTTAGACGAATTTTTTGTTCAGGTTTAGGATTAGGCTTAGGAATATGCTGATACTACTGTTACGGTCATGTTGTTTACATTGGTCAAAGTGTGGTCGATTGCAAAACAACTGGTTTTTTCGGTGATTATTTACTTGTATTATTTAATTAATATTGCTCTTAGGATACGTGAACATTTGAAAACTGTATATAATGATAGAACAAGCATATCTGTGTCTGGCCACATTGTTGATTGCTCAAAAAGCTTCAGGTAAATAAGCGAACCCAATGTCGTATGTACGTCAGGGACTGCAAAAAGGGAGGGCTAAAAACAACTCGAACCGGAGCTAAAAATTTTGCCGGAACCGTAGGTGAAACACAAAACCGGTAATAAAAAAG
Organism: Enoplolaimus lenunculus; assembly: GCA_030248215.1. Lineage (NCBI taxonomy): Eukaryota > Metazoa > Nematoda > Enoplea > Enoplida > Thoracostomopsidae > Enoplolaimus > Enoplolaimus lenunculus. The sequence continues at coordinate 44,408 of JASANG010000245.1, forward strand.
GATATTAAATTTGCTAATTTTAACCAAAGATTTCAAAGTTTAAGTCGAAACGTTGTTATTTGAGCGTTCTGTCGAAGAAATCAGTCGAATGTTTAAAAATTGCCCCAAACTTACAAACAAACTGGCTGAATGCGCAATTTTTGATAAGAATATGAAAAAGTTGACTACTTAAATTGCTGGAACCTGTGCTAAAAAATCTACCGGAGACGGAAGTAAATTTTCAGCGGGTACCGGAAGCAGATCTCCAATTGCGTGTTCAAACAATGTTTCTTTGAAACACGGTTGAACACCTATTGGTCCCAGTCTCAGAGTGCATTTACTAAAATGTTTTTGTTATCGATGTGGTCCTGGGATGGAAAAAAATTGAAATTCTTAAAAAATTCAAATTTCAATGGGGAAGAATGATCAGTGGAGATCATGAAAAGCTAGCCTACTGTAGTGGCCCAATAAGAAGGGGGACTGATATGTATTTGGCCTCTCGAAAGGGTACCCCTCTTTGTTATTCGGTTACGGGCTGTTATTTATGTTTAACGCGCCCTCCGCCGCCCTTCTTTACTGATATATATCCGGCATTGCAACTATCCGTTGAATTAAACGTTTATTTGTTTTGTATATCAAAAGTATATAGGCGATAATGCAAAGTTGAATATAATTTTAAAACTTAAGTACGCTTTAAAATTTCGAACTCAACTTTATTTGGTCCTGGAATCATTTATGCACTACAATTAGATATAATTGACATTTATGGTCGCTATTTATGATTTAGGGCCTCTATCCGCATACGAACTCTTTTTAGGGATACGGACTCTAATTGATTAGTACTCAATATGGGGATCCCCCTCTTATTACCCACCTCTTTTCGGGTCACTACAGTATACAAAAATTTCCAAAATTCCGACCGTGTTTGGGCCAACGTCGACGTGAACAGAAACGAACCAAACATTCCAAACCACATTTTCTGGAAATAATCCGCTTCTCCAGTTCTCAACATATTTCAGAAACACTGGCTATCCGATGCTACTCATGCATGTCAAGCTTACCTTTTGATACGCGGCTGGAAGCCAAAAGACTTGCCAAAGAAATGCTTGGACGTAACTACAATTTGCCTGAAATTTCCGACTACTGTCGCACGCCGCAGAGTTATGAGTTCAAAAGTGTTATGAAAGTTGAATGTCCGCACAGTTGTGTCAAACTGCGGATCAGTGTTCAAGGTAAAAAGTGTCAAATGTTTATCAAACCTGGCATTTTTAAACGCAGTTATGAGCGTCAAGTTACAGCTGCCTGGTTGAATATTGGGTCGGTCAGATCTTGTAATTCTATCTGTTTCTGTGAGTTGCAGCTATTCTGGTGCCGTCAGGATGGGATAGTTCTTCTGTGGGACTGCAATAGAGTAAGCTTAAGCTTTAGACAATTTTTTTGCTTGGCTTAGGCTTTAGGCTTAGGCTAAGATTATGCTCATTCTTACCTTAGGTTTATTGTTATAAATATGCTTATAATACTGTTCCGCCCCGGTTCTTTACATTGGCCGATGCATGGTTCCGCTTGCGGTCTGAAACCAAAAAAAACAGCTTCGATGTATTGTACAACTATATTTATATCTATATTATTAAAGCTGTAACGCCCCACATACATAATTTGCGCAAGTTTCAAGCATACTTTGTATACAGTTATTACATAGCACATAGCCGACATTGTTCAGAAAATTTGCATGCAGATTTTTGTGCATTCACAGCCACTTGTGTACAATTCGCAAAGTTTGACAACTAGTTATACAGCAAAGCTTGAACCAGGGTTGTTTTTTGCCACAAAAAATTATGACCAAAACAGGATAATCTTGGCTTTGCCAACTTCCGAGTGCGATGTTGCATACATAAAAGTTGCACAATGTTTTCGTTCAAACGATATTAAAAGCCGCAAAACTGGTGCTCTGGCATGTGTAATAGTATTTTTTCAGATCTGGTCTTCATTATTCGCGGATGCAACAGTACAGTTTTCAGACCAGGCGTTCACGTATCACCGGAACCGTGCAATTCTTACTCGAAAGTCTCAATATGCAACTGCAATACTGAATTTTGCAACACAGCGACGCCGCAATTTTATTATGTTTCGAACCATTTTTTGTTATGTTTCACGGTGGTTAGCATTTTATTTCTTCTATTTTAACGTATTAAATTTGGCCGTGATAACCGTTAACAATTAGCCCAAATACGTATATATACTCGCTTGATGACCAATTATTAAAACTTGAGATTTTGGCACAAGCACGACTAAAACATTCATCGGCGGTCGACAACCTTTGCAGAGATTGTCGAAGCAAGCGATGGATCAACAATCCCTGCACAATGAGTGCTCGATCTGACTGCTTTATCCCCACTGAATATCCGCTACGAATTGAGTAGCCACAGGCCAACAAAGTATTGCCTAATTTTGGGTAACCCAATCCTTGCAACTTATCCAGAATTGACCGTCTTTTATCACTTTACCGAGAAATACGAAAACCGCTCAGAACGCCTTTTGTGACTGGAAGAAATTGGTGTAAGAATAGCAACACAGGCATATAACACCATCTGAATCCACTGGAATAATATTTGCTCCGATTACCTGTGACCTTCCGATCATAATTACCTCTGCACGAAGCTGACTAGTGACTAGCTGAAGCTTATTTCGATATTCTGAGGCGGACCTGATGCGCGTAGATATAAAGTTGCGACTTACACGCCTCGGGTGAAGCAATATCTACCCGCGGGCTCTGTAGGCAGTCGGGTAATGCTTTTATCACCGCAAAAGGGTTGAAATCTGATCCACGTTTTACGCTCCACAGAGTTTATCGTAATTCGATCGAAACTCGCAGTAAACTGTTACAAAACTGCACATAACAAGCAACAATAATAAATAAATAAATAAATTAATTAATTAAATAACTAATTCATAAACAAATAAATAAAGAAACAAATAAATAAATAAATAATTAAATAATAATAATAATAAAAAATAGTAAAAATAATAGTAATAATATTAATAATAATTAATAACATTTGAAATGTTCGAACCTTTTAATCCACAACCATGCTCCGAAAGAAAACTTACAATTCCTGAACAAAATAACATTTATACGAAGCAACAGCAACAATTATAAACAATATTAATATTATATTGAAATATTCAGGTTCGTCCTATTTCACAACCTGGCTACAAAAGTAAAATTATCAACTGTTAGCGTTCCGGTAAACGCATTGCCATCATCTTGGTTGCACGAAGCTTTCGTTTGATTCGCTGCCATCCATTCGGATGCCGATATTAGCCGCTGCGATGGAAAAGGTTGTTGCTGGCCCATCTGCGCACCAATATTTGACCATCCTGCATGTTGTGGACGCAGTCCCGGCATTCCAGACACGGGTTTCAGGGTAGATGCACGGCGTCGTGGCTGGGTATAGTAGAAATTAGCTGGCCATTTATTGCTTCGTGTTGAAATTCGGTTTCTGGTTGGCGGTTCCATTGTACGAGATGATAAACGTTGAATGTTACGCTTTGAGTTGGTTTTTTGAACTCCAGTTGAATTCAAGTTGTGACCGTTGGAATGATTTGCTCGACGTAAGGTGACACTTTTGAACACAGGAACATCGTCTGTTGGAGGCTCTAACTTGTTCACTCCAAGGTGGGATACCGGTTTAGGACGACAATTTTCAGGGATTAATCGAGTGTTTGGCAACTCAGGATGCTGCGAGCCGGCGACAGCAATGGCACACGGCGGTTCAATAACCGCAAACCGGCCTTCGTTTGATGAATAAATATTGTAGAATGAAATCGAACGCGCTTGAGCCATTTTCCACACGTTATCATCCGGTTGAAGATTTGAAACTAAATATCAGGACCGGTTTCAAAGAGTACCTACACTGTTAAAAATGGGGAGTCAAATTGACTCTCTCGGAAACAGGCTTTGCCTGACTACACAAACTGAGCCAAATTTGACTCCGCCAGAGTCAAATTCGATTCACTGTTGACTCTGGCGGAGTCAAATTTGACTCAGTTTGTGTAATCAGGAAAAGCCTGTTTCCGAGACAGTCAATTTGACTCCCCATTTTTTACAGTGTAGCTTGGGGACCCGTACAAAAGCCAAACAGTATGCCCTTTAGCAGGGTGCAACCGGAATTATAAATTATCGGAACCGGAGAGTTATAAAATACCGTAACCGGAACCGGAACATTAAAAAATACCGGGACCGGAACCGGAAAATAAAAAATATTTGTTACCGAAAAATTCATTTTAAGCGCTATTTTATCGGTTTTAATGCTGTAAACACACCATTTAGAATGTCAAATCCAGAAAAAATGCAGTAGGTGGAAACAATTGAAAATTTTGGCAATACCTACACGCTCGGACAATTTTAGATAAATAAGTTGGAATAATATGCCAATTTTTCTTAAATTTTCGAATGAGAAAAATTTTTCAATACCGAAAATACCGTAAAATTCCGGTAAAAAATACCGGATTTCTTACCGGAACCGGATAGTGAAAAATACCGGATTTCCCTACCGGAACCGGAAATCCGGTTCCACCCTGCCCTTTAGATTAACAAGTAAGTTTCGTTTTGTACTTTATTCAGTAGTATTGGCCGCATCAAGAGTGGATAATCACTACAGTACAAGAGTGTGCAACTGGGTACATTCTATGTAGAAAAGAATGTACCCGGAAAGCGTTGCATTTTTGACCCCCCACTCTTCATCTAGAGGGGGTTCAACCGGTGCGAACCATGACACTTTATGTATACGGTGTCAAACATGCTCTTCTTATAGTTGAATTTATGGATATTCATGTGATAGCGCCCCCCCTCAGAACAAGGGGGAGTCGGCCAAAAACGCAACACCCGGTGGTACATTTGTTACCCTACGGGACCCCAAAGAGTTGCACACTCTTGTCATTATCCATTCTTGGCGGCATCAATTGAAATAATTTCGCGAACGAAGCGAGTCAGGGGCAAGACGCATGTGTTTGCATTCAAACCCCTCAAAGAACGTTATTTTTTGATACAGCCGACTTTTTAAAGTTGAGTTTAACTAACAAAGCCAAAAACTTTTTAGGCCACCCCTCAAACCAGGGGAAAGTTGATAATGTAAGCACGACTCTTCACAGGACAAATTGTATGTGCATACCAATGCAATAGTACGATTTTCTTTGCACTTGTTTACTGTCCCCTACACATGATTCCTAGATTGATAAAACACGATGAGGCTTAGGCTTAGGCTTAGGTTCAGGAATAGCCTTGACCTCAGTCTGAGCCTCGGCCCAAGCCTAAAGCTAAGCTTAGAAAAATAATAAACAATAGTGCAGGCGGCATTCACATTCTGTCAAGTTAACACTAGTGTGGAAGGAGACTACTTCTGCACTACAATTTGTATTTAGCCGTATTCTGGGACTAAAACCCGTATTTTCATATATGTGTAGCACGTATCACTAGTTGGCGATATGTCTTGTAACTTTCGAACCAGTGAATACTGACGCATCAAAAATAAGCACGTGTTTTGCATATGATTTGGTCTACTTTTGTGCCAATTGTGAGTTCAACAACTGCAACCCTTAGTGAGTTTGCAAATTTATTACTAACTGATGATAGTTGCTATATATATTTCAAAATATGTGCTCAAAATGTTAAGTTTAACCGTTGATTTGAATTTATTTTCAGTGGTAACAGTTTAAACAGTTGCTTAGGGTTTGGTACTATTTCAAAACATATCTCTGATCGATTAGACATAAATTTGACCACAGGCCGTTCCCATAATCTCAGTAATACAACAGTGAGTAACTGGTGATTGCAAGAGTGTATAATTACCAAATAGAATGCAACTCTTACGAAAAGTAAGCTGGTGCTATTTGTTCTATCACGTGGTCGCAATATGATGGTACCTGATATGGGAGGGAATATAAAGGCTGTTTTTGCGCACTAAATTTGTAACATAAGCACTGTGATATGCAGTCTACAATACGGAGTGCGTTCTCTAATTGATTTGACGTTGAAAATGAACCTCGATACCCGTCAGTTGGACGAAGGGTATGACGGAAAAAGCCCCCCCACGTGGGACGGTACACAGATGAACCGCCACAAATACGCCTACTTAATGACATCTTGGTGATAAATATTGCAAGTTTTGGCCCATGTAAACATCAGTGGCGGAACTATTAAAGAATTGAATGACCCTGAGTTTCTGCATTCATATAGTTTTTAATGATTTAAGCCCTATTCACACGTGCAAGTCATTACTGTGAGAACTAGCAGCTGCACTTGCACTTACACAGTTTTGTCCAAAATCCCGTTCGAAAAACTTGCCGCTGCAAATAATTCAATAAAAATCATAGTTAGAAATTTTAGTTCACATGTGTGAATAACAATGCAAGTTTTCTGTATTAATTGCAGCCGATTTCTCATTGTCTGAAGAAAAAATACAAGTTCTGCGTGCAATTCGCAGCTGCAAGTTCTCGCAGAAAAATTTTGAACGTGTGAATAGGGCTGTAGTATCGAAGTAGTAAAACGTCACATAGCACAGTAAGTTCTGCACTAAAATTGAACATGAAACCAGAAGCATTTTAAAGTATGTCACAGGAAACGTAGAACCGCAAACCCAACTGTGGGTGGTGTTTATTTCCAGCTGAGTCGGCAAGAAGTGTCATAGTGTCCTGGCAGGCGGATCTCAAATATACCACACTCACTATATTTAATGTTCCATAACCTTAGAATTAACTGGAAATAGATGCTACATTCATTTGAGTATATATTTGGGACCCTTATTTCAACTTATAAGCTACGGTTCAACAAACCTTCGTTTTTTTGAACTGGTTTGAATTTTTTTCTTGAATATCTCGACAGCGTTGGATACTCAGCATTCGCCCATTGCCCGTCATCAGTTCCAGCCGCCGTAGTAGTTGATGACCGCTGTGAAGACGTTTCCATTCGTGCAGTAGTGTTCGCACTTACCGCAGGCGTAATCCGCGTTGTGCCAAACTTCCAATTTCCATCGTCCAAAAACGATGCGTTTTGATTCTCGACGTGACTGGTGCGTTTGTCTCGCGATCGTCGCCGGTGTCGTTGGCTTTCAACGCGTCGGTTTGATTTTTTAAATTTGTTTTGACTTTGTACTAAATAAATTTTTTTCAGGTCTGGCTTATTGTACGATGACGTCATTGGTCTACTGTGGTTGTTTGCGTGCTCGATTACAACTTGATGATGCTTGACGCTAGAATTGCTGTTATCAGTTGATTGTTGATTCGACGAAGACGTTTGTTGAGTCCATAGGTTTTTCAGTGATTTATTTATCGCGTGAAATGATGATTTATGAAATCGTGGTATCCAGTTGCCATGAATTGGCATATTTAGCGTTCCATGGCTTGTTTTAGGGCCAAGATGGACGTTTCGCGGTAACGCGGTACTGTGTACCGCTTGGGAACATGGCTGATGATGACGCAGTGCAGCCGCAGCCGCCTGTGCATAGATACAGCAAGCGTGAGGCGTCGGATGGGTAACGGCCAGTCCGTACGGTATTGCAGGATTATTTTCGCAATGCTATAAATCGGTGCTAATCGTATTATCAATCATGGAAGCGTCAGAATGTAAAGAAACCGGTAAATAATCCACAGAAGTTGTATATTTTGCGAATTTTTACTTTATAAACCTTCCTATATAAATAATTACCTTATAACTGCAGCCAACTGAATATATCAAGCGTACTGTGAAAACTGGTGAATCAAATTGACTCTCGTCGAAATAGGCTCTACGGGACTACACAAACTGAGTCAAAGTCGACTCCGCCAGTATCAAATTCCCGCCCTAACCGGTTAAAACAAAACCCGCCGAACTTTTAAAATACGTCTGGTTTCTCGCTCGCTTCGCTCTCGAGTTTGGGGCTTCCCACCTTAGAGTTTGGGGGGAGCCCCCACCGCTGCCTGCTCCGGCACTGGTTACGATATATAAACATCTAAAGAATACAAACAAAGGCAAGTTGTACCTGTTGCTGACGTTGATTTGACTCAAACGATGACACGTTGACAGTATTGTACGGGGCGTACGGCAAACAGACCGGACAATGTTTACGTATCAGTCGAACACATGAAATTTGCATTTTATCGTTCATCAGAACGTGGAATATGAAAATAAACATACCCTGAAATAGAAAAAAAAATCACGGTAAAGCCTTTGTTGCGGTCCCAGCCGGAACTGTGTTTGGCCTTTCCTTTCTACAACGTTTTCGCCAAATTTTGTACGACCTCTAAAATTCTCGCATGCCATCCGACTCAAAACAAAATTTTTTTGTGGGACACAACGAGTTAAGTTGGCTCATACGAATATGCAAGTTTGCCAGTTTAAAAATTACAATTTGGTCAATTTTGACCAGGTATGCTATTCGCTGTCAAAAGCAATAACGGAATATGATATTTTGCTCATGGCACGTGTAGAGTAAAAACGCAATACGTTTTGATTAGCTTTGAAGCCAGTTTTTTTGGCTAATGCAGAGCGTTTAGGTTATTGATAATTGGCAACCAAAATTAAACCTTTTCGTTTCGCCCCTGTTTTTAATCTCGAAGATGTGAAAACTGAAATGAGCTGGTAAAGTAGACCAGCAAATAACCGTCAAAACCAAGTCTGTGAAATGTAAACAGCTAATAAAATAGCTCAGGATCAGGACTGATACTGATTAAAGGTCAGCTTGGTAGTCGCAGAATTTCAGTTGCTATCGCTCTACTTGAAGGGTAAGCGAAAACGAATCTGTACATAAACAAACCTTTAACTCTAAAATTCATTTCAATTTACACTGCAAAAAATGGTGAGTCAAATTGACTCTCTCCGAAATAGACTTTTCCTGACTACACAATCTGAGTCAAAATTTGACACCCGCCTGAGACAAATTAGACTCATTTTCACTCTAGCGGAGTCCAATTTTGACTACGTTTGTGTAGTCAGGAAAAGCCTATTTCGGAGAGAGTCAATTTGACTCATCATTTTTTGCAGTGTACAGTTGAAAAACGTACTTGTAGTGCGTTAAGTATCGTGAAAATGTACGCCACGGCGACTGCAGCCGGTTTGATAAGCAGTACAAATCCGAAAGCCCACGTAATACCCAATAGACATAACAAAATTGATGAACCTTTTAGCCATCCTCTAGAATATAATTTGTTAAAAGGTGTAAATTCAAGCTTACGTTAAAAGTACGCATAATATTTAGCAATTAGCATGATTAATCTGAGCACTGTATCAGTCTTTACAAACGGATGCCAATGTATGGAACAGGGTCGTAATAGTAGTATAAGCGAGTTCTGGAGAATTCTTTACAAACGGTGGCCAATGTGTAGAACAGGGCCGTAACAGTAGTATAAGCGAGTTCTGGAGAATTCTTTACAAACGGCGGTAATGTATAGCACACGGTTGTAACAGTAGCATAAGCGAAATCCTAAGCCCAACCCTAAGCCTAAACAAAAACATAGCCAAAAAGCTCAAAATTTTCTCTATTGCAATTCCGCGAAAAAACGGCCTGCACCTGATCTTTACATGGGCGCAAACGGCTAACAGTGCCACCAAGCTTAGCGTTGAAATAGCGAACAGAAATTGAACACGTCGATTTTAAATTATTTGGGACATATTGGTTGGGTTTCTGAAATCTTACTTAAGTATTTACTTATAAATTTTCGACCAAAACCAAATAAAAGCCAAATGTCAGCCATTGTCATAACAAGAAACTAATAGCTTTGCTTTATATTGAAGAGGGACTAATAGTCTACAGTTTCCATTTGACCAAAGTTAGTATGCCTGAATGGTAAGTTTGTAATCTATCAAATTTACTCAACGACTTCAGTATTTACTTTACTTAGTACGCTCTTAGAAACGACAAAATGGCTAAGTAATTACTTAACGCGTACTTAAGTACGGTTTTGGAAATCCAGCCATTATTGTATAATATTAACCATTGCAAAAAATTAAAAATCGTAATCATCAATTCGCCAGTATATATATGTCGTAGTCCAAGGCGTAAATCAAACCAGGCGTTCAATTTGTTTCAACCAAAAACACTTACTTGACTCGAACGCGTTTTGTTTTTTCATGCGGTATATCTCTTGACATTACAATATTGTACGCAAGTAACAAAATGACCACATTGACCTGAAAATATGCAAAAAAGATTAGCTTTCCAAGATTAATGACTTTTGCTGTTTAAATACGTGAATATTTATAGGCAAACAGTATGCATTTTTATGTCATTTATACTTTAAGCATTTTAAACGATGGTTGCGTTTCTGAAACTCTACTTAATTACGACTTCATAATTAAAAAACGTACTTAAGTTAACTAAACACTAAAGCCACGGCCAAATTTCATGTGTTACAGACAAGCCTAAGCCTAAGCCTAAGCCTAAGCCTTAGCCTAAGCCTAAGCCTAAGCCTAATCAGTTTGTGTTTTAACCATGGTGTAACTGAGATTGTAGACTGATCGAGCGTCTATAAACCACAATTGAGGCTTCCTGGCTGCGACACAGGTTCAATCTTGGCATTTATTTGTTTTTGTTCAGAAAGCTAAGCATTTACTTAAGTCGGAAACTTATAAGCAATTACTTAAGATAACTTAAGTAAATACTTAACGAAGATTTCGGAAACCCAGCTAATGGCTGATAAAAATTGCAGTAAAAACCATCTAACTGCCCCTTTGCGCTATTGCCGGATTCACAAAGTTTTCATGGCAATGAATTTATCGTAGCTTGCAAAAGCCGTACAAGAAAACGAAATTAAAGACCTTTCTGAAGGGTTGAAGCGAAGACTGATTGGTCATCCAACGACAGACAAATTTATTTCGGCTAAAGACTAAATACAATCTACGGCAACCTCAAAAATAGAAACAGCTACGTTTAAGTAATAAAAATGGCTTTCTCAAAACCGGAACCATGGCTATGCCAGTCTTATATATGGTCATCCACTTAAGTGAGTAACCTTTTTGTAATAAAAATTTCACTCGGCTCTTCAGGTTTTCAACCGAAATATAATTTTGCCACAATCGGAATAGAATTTTTTCTCATACGAACCGGAATCGAAACTGGAGTTTTTAGTTTTCAATGTTGTATGGTTTTTATTTTTAGGGCTAAAAAGCTTACAATAACAAACAATTTTTTAAATTATAGTTGAATTTGCAAGCCATTTTCGTTGTTTTTATGGCGTTTAAGAAAGGTAAAATGTTATAAGTTTAACCGTGAAATATTAATTTTGATGACAAAACACACGTAACCGAAAATGTCGGAATACCGGCATCGAAATCGCATTTCGTCGAAATCGGAATCGGAGCCCAAGTCTTGTCGGCATTTCAACGAGAAACCGGAATTTTTCCGTGGGACTAGAAAAGCTTAGACTTGGGAATATGCTCATTCTTACGCTTAGGCTTTCGGCTTAGGATTAGGCTTAAGCTTAGAAATATGCTTATATTACTGGTCCGTCCCTGTTCTTTACATTGGTCATTTTTAAAAATATTTACGTATCAAAGGTTCCTGTCGTTGAGCCCCCCTGCCCCCCTACAATATGATGACGGCGCAATGACCACAAACAGCAGATGTTCCACGACTTACAATTATTACTATAGCAATTGGAATAATGAAACTCCAAATAGTGTATGACCTTGGCCTGATCCAGCAACTGCAAAATATGAACAGCAAATAACGCATAAAGCGACAATCGTACTATATACACGAGGCAAAGTAGAAATCAAAAGTTAGTGAATGCACAAACATCTTCGTGCAGATTGTCTTTTTATAGAACAATCACGTTTATGTTTTAAGAATTCATTGTAAGCAAAGTAATGCTGTAAAGTTGCGCAAAATACGTGTGTGGGACGTTCCAGCTTTAATATATAAATGAAGTTTCAGAATCGTCTTTTGTTTTATAAGATTTCGCTTGGACAATTTTAATTTAACTTAATACTGGATGATGTCACTCTGTAATATTTTATAATACTTGCTGCCCAAAATACAGTCACATTTTGTTTCGAAAAGTATTTCTAACTGGCATGGGTAACCGGATATTCATTTCATGTAATCATCAATGTCCGTTTCCGTTATAGAAATATCAGTTGTAAATATCGTATAAGTCACTCAGTTTTATTAGCAATATGCTGCAATAGTGAAAGAACGATGGTATTGATCCAAAATCTTAAAAATTTTGATTGCGTTCGCTGTTTTGGAAAAAAGAGTTCTTCAAATCTTTGCCCCATGTTACTTTTAGGGCCGTCCCGGTTTCTGTTGTGTCTTTAAATGAGTAGGCTTACATTCTAGACTACATTTTTTGCTTCGGTTTAGGCTTAGGCGTAGGAATACGCTTTTACAACGCTTAGGCATAGGTTTAGGCTTAGAAATACGCTTAATCTACTGTTATTTTCCTAAAAGTAACATTGGCCAAAACTTTTATACATTTAATATTCTCATATTCTATTTCCGCTTCCGTTATTTTCATTACTATCCGTCTATGTTTTCGGTATTATCTGGTCACACCCAGCTTAAACTATCAACGAACACTACCCATATAGTAGAAATAAAATGCTAGCAGCTTACTAGTCACTGGTGCCGTAGTCTTCAAGTCGCGTAGACATCATGATGCATACCAAAATTAACGGAAATCCTGACGTATAAACGATTACACTTCATTAGAATACATGTTAGGGTTGCGCTATGCTTTTGTTGACGTGCAGTGCCGTCCGTCACTCGTACGCTACTGTCCGGTGCCATCCGTCACCCATACGCTACTGTCCGGTGCCATCCGTCACCCGCACGGTACTGTCCGGTGCCATCCGTCACCCATACGCTACTGTCCGGTGCCATCCGTCACCCGCACGGTACTGTCCGGTGCCATCCGTCACCCGTACGCTACTGTCCGGTGCCATCCGTCACCCGCACAGTACTGTCCGGTGCCATCCGTCACCCGTACGCTACTGTCCGGTGCCATCCGTCACCCGCACGGTACTGTCCGGTGCCATCCGTCACCCGTACGCTACTGTCCGGTGCCATCCGTCACCCGTACGCTACTGTCCGGTGCCATCCGTCACCCGTACGCTACTGTCCGGTGCCATCCGTCACCCGCACGGTACTGTCCGGTGCCATCCGTCACCCGCACGGTACTGTCCGGTGCCATCCGTCACCCGCACGGTACTGTCCGGTGCCATCCGTCACCCGCACGGTACTGTCCGGTGCCATCCGTCACCCGCACGGTACTGTCCGGTGCCATCCGTCACCCGCACGGTACTGTCCGGTGCCATCCGTCACCCGTACGCTACTGTCCGGTGCCATCCGTCACCCGTACGCTACTGTCCGGTGCCATCCGTCACCCGCACGGTACTGTCCGGTGCCATCCGTCACCCGCACGGTACTGTCCGGTGCCATCCGTCACCCGCACGGTACTGTCCGGTGCCATCCGTCACCCGCACGGTACTGTCCGGTGCCATCCGTCACCCGCACGGTACTGTCCGGTGCCATCCGTCACCGTGCAGCGCCGTTCGTCACCGTGAAGTATTTTACGCAAATAACTCACGTACAATAACGTATGGTGTCGGACGGTGATAGACGGCGCCGGACGTCAAGTATAGCGCAACCCTGGACTCTGTATATGAGAAAACAATGGTGTATTTTGATTGGTGAGAATTTTATATTCGCTAATTTAACTGTTGGGTTTCAGAATCCATGCTTAACTGAAAGTTGACCTGAAAAAGATCAAACGTCGCCGGCTCAGGATACTAATCTTGGTCCATTACATCTGCAAGTTGTTTTTGTTAGACATAACTCGAGTAAATACTTTACCCTTTCTCACATGAATATTTTCTATTTCCCCTGAGACCTACTTTTATTCTAGGATTCGCACGCAGAGCTAAAGACATTCCGAACAACCTTGAATATGGCTGACAAAAATTAACCAGGGTACACTATAAATTCCAATGAGTTAATTTATCAATTCAGACAGAAAGTTAGTTATTCTTTAATTAAGTTAACAACAGAAACTTTACAGCTCACTCTGAGTTTAGTTGATTCTTACTCTGAGTTGAGTTCAAGTCAGACGGAAAGTTAGTTATTTTTGAATTAACAACAGAAAAGCTTACAGCTCACTCTGCGTTTCGCTGATTCTTACTCTAAGCTGAGTTGATACCGGGGAAGTTGATTAATTAAATCAGAAAGAGCGTGAATCAACTCAAAATTATGAGTTCTGACAGTTCAAAAACGCCGACTGAGTCATTCAATTGATTCTGAGTTAAAATCAACTCACTGCAATTTACAGTGTAAAAAGACGTTTTTACCGTACGAAACAAGATAATAGTATCGCAACTTTGGTTCATCGGTACGAAACACTTTGACCAGCATTAAATATATTTGATAGCCTTCTAGAAGCATCCATAGAAACGACGCCAAAAAGAAATACTGCAACACTCCAGCGATTGCACGACATGCAGTCTATAAAAACAATCCCCCAGAGTTTGAGTCTACAAAGAACTTTCAAATTTTAGAATTGATTTTTTCTAAATGTGAACCGTTCAGCTAACTATAATCCTTTATGGCCCCTGTTAATCATATGGGGCCCAGCCCAGGTAATAAATGAAAGCTTCAGTGTGTGCTGCACACTGAAACCACAAATGCTTAAGTGCGCTGCACACTGAAGCCAAAAATGCTTCAGTATGCAACGCGTTGAAGCCAAAAAAGCATCAGTGTCCATCACACTATCGGCTCGAACGTTCACCTGGTGTACGCATGATATTGTGGAATTCGCATTAAATACGTGTTGGCATAGAATTAGGATTATATTTAGGCGTACGCTTAGGCTTATAGATTTAGTCAAGTCTTTTGCTTAGCAGAGGTCCATATGCTTAATTTTGGCCAAACTAATGTTAAGCCATCGACTAAGTAGCGTCAAGCATTTAAATTCGCCGAAACACGATCACATATACCGGTAACCGGATGTATCGAGCGACATACGCGGTAAAGACAATCCTTAAATTATGGTGGCTACTAAAAGTACTCAACCTTTGGGCGAACAAAATTGATTCCAAACGCAAAAACACCTTCAGCAATGAATAGACATATGCATAGATTTCTGTGAATGGTCGTTCGAGTACTCCACTGAGACCTGAAATATTAATGCGGACAAAATTTGTCGAAAAGAAAATAAAACAACTCACAAAAAAGCCCTTTGGCCAATGGGCCAATGTAAAGAACAGGGGCGGAACAGTATTAAAAGCATATTCCTAAGCCTAAGCTAAGCCTAAGCGTAACAATGAGCATATTCCTAAGCCTAAGCCTAAGCCTAAGCCTAAGGCTAAGCGTAAGAATGAGCATATTCCTAAGCCTAAGCCTAAGCCTAAGCCTAAGCTTAAGCCTAAGCCTAAGCGTAAGAATGAGCATATTCCTAAGCCTAAGCCTAAGCCTACGCCTAAGCCTAAGCCTAAGCCTAAGCGTAAGAATGAGCATATTCCTAAGCCTAAGCCTAAGCCTAAGCGTAAGAATGAGCATATTCCTAAGCCTAAGCCTAAGCCTAAGCCTAAGCCTAAGCCTAAGCCTTAGCCTAAGCCTAAGCCTAAGCCTAAGAATGAGCATATTCCTAAGCCCAACCATAAGCCTAAACCAAGCGAAAAAATTAGTCTAAAGCTTAAGCTTACACTATTCTAGTCCACAGAAAAACGTTCCGTCCCTGATCTTTACGTGGACCGGCCAATGTTGCTTTTTCGGCCGCCACTCAAGATCAAGGGTGCCCCAAAACACTACCATAGGCAATGAATTTAGTAAACAAAAACCCATAGCAGACAGTCTGTCGGTAAGACCGGCAAAACGTCGGCTTTTATAGTTCAAGTCGGGTCAATATTGATTTGCATATTTCACATACAGTGTAACACCCCCAGATCTAATAATCTTCGAACCGGCGTATGCCAAATTTTGACCACAAATCCGTATGTGCGCTCATGCGCTACCAGCCCACTGCAAATGTAATGTGCAATACTTAGCAGCAGATATGTACAGGGTTGTACCCCTGCAAAATTTAGACCAGACAAAAAGCCTATAGATATACATTTAGCGTACGTCTCAATTGCTAATTTCAGCTTTTAGAATCGCTTTCTGCCTTCGGACAAAGTTGTTTAGGTTTAATGAATACGCTTCAAAATTTAGTTAGAGTTCACCTAAATATTGTGAAAGCAACAATGCAAACCAAAAGGCACGACATCGAAATCGAACAGCCGCCAACGGATAACCAAGTAAGGATTACGTGATTGGTTGGATTATTCTGAAACGTTGAGAGAAAGTAAGTATGACTTGGCGATCAAAAACGTTTCGGTCATAAAATATTTATACGTGTTTTCGTTCACTTACAAGCAAGGTTGAAAATTTTCTAATGGGAAAAAATTTTACAGGGGGGTCCGCTACGCTAACGAGTAAAAATTTTCGTCGCGTGGAGCTGCAAAAAATGTGTCACTAGAAAGTGGCTTTAACTCTTTGCACGGGACGGCGCCTATATACCTCCGTATTGCGACCCTATTGGCCATAATAGGTTTCATGACGTTAATCAGGCGTTTTTTTAATTTTTATATACGCATTTAAAAAAGCCCCATTCACACGTGCAACTTTTTGAAGCGATAGACTCGCAGCTGCAACTTGCACGAAACACTTTCAGCTGCAAGTGTTTTCAAAGGAACAATCCTATTGACCAATCAAACTGCAAGTGCAAGACATTCAAGTGACTTGTAACTGCGGTCACAGTAGCGAATTGAAATAAAACTGCATAAATTCCAGTGAATAACTTGCAGGTGCAACGACTTCATAGCTGCTGTGTGACCAAACTTGCGCGTGCAAGTTGGAGTTTTTGCAGCAAAAACTTGCACGTGTGAATAAAGTTTAACGGTTTCAATAAAGCAGCTTAAGATGTTACAACCGCTAAACCGTAAAATTAATGGAAAATGATTTCAGTTGCGTCTGTTTGGTGTTACCATCAGCTGATCGTCAAGGTTTCCGGCAACGTCCATTAATACTGCAAAACTGGTCAAGTGGCTGCAAACACACGTGGTCGCCTTTAAATTCGTTTTTCTCACTTTGCAGCCACGAACATCCCATGCGCTGAAACGTCGCTTTACCAGAATTACTTATTTCACTCACACGCTACCATACTTGGACACTGCACATCCATCGTTCCCCTATACTGTTTTAAAAAGGCTAGCTATACTGCTATTGGGTTACTGTATTTTCCGCCAAAATTTGAATTTTCAAGCAAAAATTTAAATTTTACCGTCAAAATTTAAATTTCCCGCCAAAATTTGAATTTCATTACCGAAATTTGAATTTTCCATCCAAAATTTGATTATCCCGCCATAAGTAGAGTTCAACCCAAAATTTGAATTTCCACGATAAAATTTGAATTTCCCGCTAAGATTTGAATAAAACGGTGTCCCTAGTGTGTCCGTCACATAAAAATATTGTCCAATACAGTTTTTCAAACATTTCAATGTCCTAAAATGTCGTACTGCAAACCAGTTTTGTCCAGATAAAGTTTACGCGAAACTTTATGATATCCGCGACTCGCTATAATACTACTGGAAAATATAGAGTTTAGATAATACATAAACCGGACAAGCTATTGATGTTCTTTAGGGAGCAGCTGCAGGTATTTTCAAAGGAACGTCCCGATTACCCAATCACATTACAAGTGCAACAAATTCAAGTGACTTGCAACTGCGTTCACATGTGCGAATTAAATTCAATAGCATGAACTCCACTGAATTATTTTGCAGCTGCAAGAACTTCAGAACTGCATTGTGAACAGAATTGCGCGTGCAAGTTACACGTGCAATTTTTTTTGCAGCAAAAGCTTGCACGTTTGAATATGGCGTCAATTCAGAAATGACTGAAAAGCCAAATGACGTTTACTTGAACGAATAATTCCAAAATGCGCATCGCGGATTGAACGCGTCATCCGATACGATATGTGGCAACTCAATTGTTACTCGTTCGTTTTCGGGCAACTCAAAACTGTCTCCAAGTTGAATTCTATTCAGCGATTGCGGTTCGAATATTGTAGTTCCGATGATTTGGGAATTAACGATAGTTGCATCGCTGAAAAACCCCAAGTTTAAACACTTTGGCTGGGTTTCTGAAATCTTACTGAAGTATTTACTTAAGTTTTGCTTATTAGTAATTACACAACCAAAGAAACACCAAATATCGGCTATTGCCATCACAAGGAACTAATAGTTTTGCTTTATATTAAACAGACATCATGAGTCTACAACCTCAATTAGACCAAGGTTAGTGTGCCTGAGCGGTTAATTTGTAGTATAACAAATTTAATCAGCGACTTAAGTATTTATACTTAACGGAAACCCAGCCTTTATCACGCAATGTACGTGCTGATAGTCACGTTTTTAATACTGTAAATTTTGAATTCTAACTTAAATTCACAAAAATATTCAAATACGTACACTCTACGTGTAAAACAATGTTACAAGCACCCGTTGCATTTAAATACCAAAGCTAGTCAAATGCCGACTCCGTCGGACCACGGGCAAAACAGTAGTATAAAACAACGAGGAATTTGTAATTTCTTAAAATAACAAAAATTTATTGTTGAAAACTCGGAAAGCGCAAGGCAATTCATATCAGCACGAGTGAATAATCGCTATTTAACAAAAATGCGCAACTGGGCACATTCTGTGTAGAAAAGAATATACTCGGCACGCGTCGCGTTTTTTCCAACCTCCCTTTATTTAGGAGGGGCGCAACCGGTGCGAACCATGACACTTTATCTAGGCGGCGTTATACATACTCCCGTTATAGTTTAATTTAGGGGTATCTTAGTGATAGCGCCCCAACCTCTAACATGGAGGAGTCGGTCAAAAACGCAACACCCGGTGGTACATTTTATATCATGCGGGACTCCAAGAGTCAAAAACGCAACACCCGGTGGTACATTTTATATCATGCGGGACTCCAAGAGTCAAAAACGCAACACCCGGTGGTACATTTTATATCATGCGGGACTCCAAGAGTCAAAAACGCAACACCCGGTGGTACATTTTATATCATGCGGGACTTCAAGAGTCAAAAACGCAACACCCGGTGGTACATTTTATATCATGCGGGACTCCAAGAGTCAAAAACGCAACACCCGGTGGTACATTTTATATCATGCGGGACTCCAAGAGTCAAAAACGCAACACCCGGTGGTACATTTTATATCATGCGGGACTCCAAGAGTCAAAAACGCAACACCCGGTGGTACATTTTATATCATGCGGGACTTCAAGAGTCAAAAACGCAACACCCGGTGGTACATTTTATATCATGCGGGACTCCAAGAGTCAAAAACGCAACACCCGGTGGTACATTTTATATCATGCGGGACTCCAAGAGTCAAAAACGCAACACCCGGTGGTACATTTTATATCATGCGGGACTCCAAGAGTCAAAAACGCAACACCCGGTGGTACATTTTATATCATGCGGACTCCAAGAGTCAAAAACGCAACACCCGGTGGTACATTTTATAGCATGCGGGACTCCAAGAGTCAAAAACGCAACACCCGGTGGTACATTTTATATCATGCGGACTCCAAGAGTCAAAAACGCAACACCCGGTGGTACATTTTATATCATGCGGGACTCCAAGAGTCAAAAACGCAACATCCGGTGGTACATTTTATATCATGCGGGAATCCAAGAGTCAAAAACGCAACACCCGGTGGTACATTTTATATCATGCGGACTCCAAGAGTCAAAAACGCAACACCCGGTGGTACATTTTATATCATGCAGGACTCCAAGAGTCAAAAACGCAACACCCGGTGGTACATTTTATATCATGCGGGACTTCAAGAGTCAAAAACGCAACACCCGGTGGTACATTTTATATCATGCGGGACTCCAAGAGTCAAAAACGCAACACCCGGTGGTACATTTTATATCATGCGGGACTCCAAGAGTCAAAAACGCAACACCCGGTGGTACATTTTGTATCATACGAGAGACGCTAGGAGTTGCACACTCTTGTAATGATCCACTCTTGGTATAAGCAAAAGCGTATACAGTCGTTTGTTTGCAAATATACTCGGTCCATATATTTTTTTGAACTCACATGGTTCAGTTTAATTACTCAAATTTCCCCAAAAGTTGCTCATCGCTTACGTTATGTTCATATCTGCGTTCAATACAGAGTCGTTATTTGTGATTGGTTTCAACAAGCGGTTCATATTTCGAGTGTACAAGTAATATGTGATTTGAACTGAATGTTGAGTTTCAATTAAGGTTCGAACCGTTGATTTGTGGATTTGTGACGATCTTGCAGTGTTCGATTGGGCCTTGCTTGCTAAGAATGCTTAAACATTTAATTGTTATGCAATAAAATATACAATATCTCTCAGCGTCAAATTCCATTGTACGATGAGGATCTACATGGTGCATCGCTGTACACTGCAAAAAAATGGTGAGTCAAATTGACTGTCTCCGAAATAGGCTCTACGGGACTATACACAAACGGAGTCAAATTCAACTCTGCCAGAGTCCAATTTCGACTCAATGTGTCGCATGTTTGACTGTGGCTGAGTCGTATTTGACTTTGTTTGTGTAGTCCCGTAGAGCCTATTTCGGAGAGACTCAATTTGACTCACCGTTTTTTGCAGTGTACTTCTTCAAGAAATTTTGGCGTGAAAGTCAGTTCTTCTAATGATAGTCTATTTCATCAAACCACCTGACCGTTGAGACTTATAAGCAGTTTTTAAAATCACTTTGAAAACACAGAGGTGCACGCTGTTTTATAAATGCATACACCCCCCTGCTACCTGCACCATTGCACCCTTGTCACTGATTGTGCCCTGTGCTTTACAGCAGCATGTTCTACTGTATATCGGTGTACCAACGCACTCTTTTCTATACCACTCCGGCTTTAAGTTTCAAAACATTTTTTATTTCTAAATATTTAGACGTCCATCTGACTAAAATGTTGACGTGATAGTTCGTCACAACTGATTCGTCCCAATGAAACGCCAACACGAATATAAGCTTACAATTACGTCTAAGATCCGGAAGCATTATTCGAGCGTAGTTACCATCTTCATTGTAGTCGTGGTTGGAAAACACGTTGCGGTTATCATCGGAATGCCTTGACCGAGGCCAAACGTAGATTTTGTTGCGATATGACGCATATTGAGGATCTTGAGTATTACCAGATTTTTCATTCGATCCGTCGTTGTCTGGCAATAAAGGAATCGTATGAAATGCCAAACCTGAAAATTGTTAAATAGCCTTTAAATTGGTGGCCAATATTATTTTTAGGGGTGTAACAGTAGATTAAGCGTATTTTTAAGCCTAAGCCTAAGCGTTGCAAAAGCGCATTCCTAAGCCTAAGCGTAAGCCTAAGCACAAAAATGTAGTCTTGAATGTAAACCTATTCTTTTAAAGACCCACTAGAAACCTGGACGTCCCTTAAAGTAACATGGGCCAAATTGGTGGTACATTTTGAAGATACTGTTTGTGTCGTGTCCGCTGCAACAGCCGCTGACAAAGTTAGAGATATCCGAGCATATCAAGCCATTTGCTTTGAATCGTATTTTACCCGTACGTCAAAACATAGCTGTTATCGAACGCCTTTAACAGATACCGTTCCAGAACTCTTAGAGATTTTACGTGGGCAAAAATATTTATGCAAATTTAAGAGAAATGAACCTAGGATGTCCAAATTAAGACCAAAGCTGCTTTTTGGGCCATGTCCATTAAACATTTTTCTAAGATTAAACCTAAAGCCTAAAGCGTTGCAAAAAGTGTAAATCTAAGCCGAAGCCTAAGCCTAAATCAACGTAACAAATATAGTTTAAAATCAATATCCCAATCTTCTGGAATCTCGCCAGAAATGAGACGACGGCCCTAAAAGTAACATTAGCCGAAATTATTGTGATGAACTAGAAGAATAGGCGATTATTTCAACGCTTTGAATGTTAGTCAAATGCATAAGGCGATATGAGATCATGCTAGAAAATAGCCAAATCTTAAGTTTCCTCAAACAATTGTGATTTTAGTGCACGCAAACGCTAAAACTCCGCACGTAACATATAATGAAACATTAACACGGTCACAAACGTCAAATTCAATGTTTGCTAATGGTCACCATTACGGCCCATGTATAGAACACGGCCGGAACAGTAGTATAAGCATATTCCTAAGCCTAAGCCTAAGCCTAAGCGTACGCTTAAGCCTAAGCCTAAGCCTAAGCCTACGGTTAAGCCTAAGCCTAAGCCTAAGCCTAAGCGTATGGATGAGCCTATTCTAAGCCTAAACCTAAACAAAAAAATTAGTCTAAAGCTTAAACTGACTCTATTATAGCCCCTCCGGAAAACGATCCGGCCCTGTTCTATACATGTGCCGAACTTACGGAAATTTTCAAATTGCATTTCGTGTTCCGGGTTCAACTCAAGTTGATGTCCGTCATACTGCGAAGCGATTTGCGCTGAATGTTCCATGCTTATCATCAAATGTGAAGCTTTTCGAGACCGTTCAGTCTGCAACAGGCAAAGATTAGTCATTTCATTGTGCAATTATTTGCCAGCCAATATAGTCGATATATTCAACAGTATTTCTTATTCTTTTCATTTGTAAGCAACAAAATAAGGCAGAAATTAGCTACGGTCAGCGCTCTGAGGAACGCCTTCTAACAATCGTAGTTACTAAAACACGTACACTCTTTACATCTGTCAATAAGATTTGATGCCGTATGCTTTAAACATTCAACAAGGTTTAGAGATTTCAAAACGTATCCGCGCTTTAAATTGGCTAATTTCAAAAAATACAAAATTTTGACTTTCCAGGGTTGTTACGAGTCGTCAGGGTTGGAACCGACCAGGGCCCGGGCTCATCACCCTCGGACTCGTTTCCATGCAAAACGTCCAACCGAATAGCAGGAAAACAATTTTAGACCAATGTCCAGGGTTTGCGTGCGTATTTTGTGTGTACTGAGTGACGGATTTGGGCCAGACCTCAGATATAATGTGATAAAATTTAACTGTTACAATTCTGAATGGTTTGAAGTTTGGCCAACCAATAAATCCTACCAAAAACCAAAGAGAATCAAAC
Source organism: Enoplolaimus lenunculus (assembly GCA_030248215.1). Classification (NCBI taxonomy): domain Eukaryota; kingdom Metazoa; phylum Nematoda; class Enoplea; order Enoplida; family Thoracostomopsidae; genus Enoplolaimus; species Enoplolaimus lenunculus. The sequence continues at coordinate 67,501 of JASANG010000245.1, forward strand.
TTGATTTGAAAAATGCCCTCATGTTATCGATGCGTATACAAGCTAATTACGCAGTCAATAAATATATTAAACACTATTAAGACGTAGGCTCTGGCAAAGGGAACTGCTGCGATATATTTCGGCTGGCGGCCGCATTGGCCCAGTTTGGCCAGCGGGTCCAAAATGAAAGCTTGGACCCGATCTGCAATTTATGCATGATCATAGAGTATTTACAGTGGATTCATATTTTACACAATAATTTTATTAATTCCAAATCAAGCACGGTAGACAACATATTTCAGTACGAGCAAATTGTAAGCGTAGTCCGCTATTAGGAGGCTCTGATCAGCTCCGAATTTCCGTAATTGGTAAAGCAAACGGGGAAGCATCCACAGCCTAATTTACCCATTTTCAGTCTGGTAGGAATCGGGACTTCAGACGTTCGTTAAGTAACTGGAAAGGCGGGTTATGGGTGGTTTCGATCTAGCGACCTCAAAATTTTGAGCCAAGGCTGTACCACTGCGTCGCGTAGCCCCCTTTTCCAGCACACTTATTATAGCCCTATTCACACGTGCAAGTTTTTTGCCGCGAGAACTTGTAGCTGCAACTTGCACTTGTAAGTTTTGTCCAAATTCCAGTTTGAAAAACTTGCAGCTGCAAATAAATTATTAAAAGTCATCGCTAGCAATTTTGTTCACATATGTGAACAACCGTACAAGTTCACTGAATTCATTGCAGCTGGTTTCTCATTGGCTGGTGAAAAAATGCAAGTTCTGCGTGCAATTTGCAGCTGCAAGTTTTCGCAGCAAAAATTTGCACATGTGAATAGGGCTTTAGACTGAAGCAAACGTCACCTGTGAAATACCTTTCCACAATGCCATATTATCGTTTTCGAGAAGCATACTTGTCGTATGGCCAACCATCTAAATTCATTAATATAAATTCAATCCGTACAAAATTTGTCCTATGTATAGAACAGGGTCGGAGCAGTAGTATACGAATTTTCTTAGGCCTAACCCTAAGAATAAGCTTATATCTATAAGCCTAAGCCTAAACCTACGATTAAGCCTAAGCAAAAAATTGGTCTAAAGCTTAAGCGTGCTCTATTCGAGACCCATAGAAAAACGGGCCAATGTTACTTTAAGGCGTGTAACAGTAGATTAAGCGTATTCTTAAGCCTACGCCTAAGCCTAAGCGTTGCAAAAATGAGTCCCTAAGCCTAAGCCTAAGCCTAAACCTAAGCCTAAGCCTAAGCAAAAGCAATGTAATCTAGAATCTAAACCTACTCTTTTACAGACCCACCAGAAACCTGGACGCCCCTTAAAGCAACATGGGTCCACAAACGTTCCGTCTTGATCTTTCTATGCGCACAAAAAATAATTATTTGTGATATAAAACCGCACTGGTGCATCCTAAATCAGGTTATGATTTGAACTGCAAGTTTCTTCTCAGAATGCTAGAAACGGTATAATTCGTTAAAATTACAAAACTTTAACGCTGAGCGTGAGATATTTGAAGGAAATTAAAGCCTACCAAGACGATCAAAAAACAACTCTTACTTAAGTACTTATTTTGTAGCCCGTTTAAAACACGTGTACGTGTGAGCAACAGTTCGCATATTACACTGCAAAAAATGGTTAGTCAAATTGACTCGCTCCGAAATAGGCTCTACGGGACTACACAAACTGAGGCAAATTCGACTCCGCCAGACTCAAATATGCTACTTAGTGAATGGAATTTGACTCTGGCGGAGTTCAGTGTGACTCTGTTTGTGTAGCAAAGCCTATTTCGGAGAGAGTCAATTTGACTCACCATTTTTTGCACTGTTGTCGCATTCAGCGCTCACAGTTTGGGCTGAATTTACTTCTGGTGCGCTGCAGGCAGGAAAACGGGTACGTAATCAAATTAACGCCCGTTGCATTGCGATTGCGAGTTGTGACAAAGACAAACCTGAGCAAATTTCAGCGAACGCTTTTGTTTTTGACGGTGTTTCAACGATTTTGCATTTCGTAACTGAATATTTTCCAGTTGCACGCAGTCAGCAATTAATTCTACGACTTGTTTTAACCGATGCGAACTCATTGGTAATTTGAAATCATGGAATCCGCTTGCGAGTTCCAGTTTCGCTTCTAAATCGTCCATGACATCAAACGCATTGTCGCGAGCACGAACCTATAGCATAGTTATAAGGGCCAATGTACGGAACAGGGGTGAAACAGTATTATAAACATATTCCTAAGCCTAAGCCTAAGCGTAAGAATGAGTTTGTACCTAAGCCTAAACCTAAGCGTAAGAATGAGTTTGTACCTAAGCCTAAACCTAAGCCTAAGCCTAAGCGTAACAATGAGTTTATTCCTAAGCCTATGCTTAAACCTAAGTGTAACATTCCGCATATTCCGAAGCCTTAGCCTAAGCCTAAGTCTAAGTGTAAGAATGAGTTTATACCTAAGCCTAAGCCTATGCGCAAGAACGAGCATATTCATAATCCTAAGCCTAAACCAAGCAAAAAAATTAAAGCATAAGTTTACTCTATTGCAGTCCCACAGAAAAACGTTCCGCCCCTGATTTTTACACGGTCTCTCCTTTTAATTCGAGTCAAAGGTAATGAAATATTTTTATTTTAATAAAAAATAATTTCTAAGACAATTCTAATTGCGATTTCTGTTTCAATCTTCCATGCGATTTTACAAAATAGCATACACCCGATGTGCATGTAGCTAATATTCACACTGACAAAAAGTTTACAGTGCCCGATCAGGCTTAAGAACTCCCCCTAGAAATAGCGGAGTGGATGCCCCTTTCGCTGATCCCAATATGTTCCAAATTTAAGGTTTAAAATCTTGTGAACGTGGGGGTCGTCTTTGGGGGTGTCCCCGTGCCCAAACGGGAGGTATGGGTAGTGGCTGCTCCGGCCCTGAAAGTTTAACTTCAGTTTCATGTATTGCTTAAACTTTCTACCCGCTGTTTGAGGTCTTCGACCCAATCGCTGTGTATTGGAGTACACGAAGATTGATCTGGTTGCGCAGGCCAGTATTGAACCACTCGTCCAACTGATGTACACTTCCATCGCGCTTTTCCTAGAGATAAAATTGCGGACCCATGCATAGAACAGGGCCGGATCGTTTTTTGGAGGGGATGCAATAGAGTCCGTTTAAACTATAGACCAATTTTTCTCTGCTTAGGCTTAGGCTTAGGCTAAGGCTTAGGAATAGTCTCATCCATACGCTTAGGCTTAGGCTTCGGTTTAGGCTTAGGCTTACGAATAGTCTCATCCATAAGCTTAGGCTTACGCTTAGGCTTAAAAACAGACTCATCCTTACGCTTAGGCTTAGGCTTAGGCTTACGCTTAGTCTTAGGAACAGACTCATCCTTACGCTTAGGCTTCGGCTTAGGCTTAGGCTTACGCTTAGGAACAGACTCATCCTTACGCTTAGGCTTAGGCTTAGAAATAGGCTCATCCTTACGCTTAGGCTTAGGCTTAGGCTTAGGAATATGCTTTATACTACTGTTCCGGCCGTGTTCTATACATGGGCCAAATTACACAACACACCGAACTCTGATAACGCCAACACAGGCAAACGGCAACACCGTTAAAGCAGCATGGGTGAAGACCTTGCGGCGACAAATGAGATTATGAATAAGTTTACGAACGGTGGTACAAGGCGAGAAACGTGGCTTATCAGTTGAAAATAGTTAAATACAAGGGTCAAAATGACATTAAAAACACTTCTTGTGAACTAAAACATACGGTGTGTTGTTTACCGTACCGCTATTTCGTTGAAGTAACATTTTTAACGGTTATTTGTGTACCAAAAGAAATGTCAATTAAACGTAAGCCTAAGTGTCTACACTGCAAAAATGGTGAGTCAAATTGACTCCGTGTGAAATAGGCGTTACTGGACTACACAAACTGAGTCAAATTCGACCCCGACCATTGCAAATGGTGAGTTACATTGACTCTGTGTGAAATAGGCGTTACTGGACTACACAAACGGGTTAGTCCCGCCCGCCATGGCGGGGGGTCATTCGGGGCCCGCACTCAGGAATAGAGTTTACGTTCACATTGCCGAGTTTAATTAGTAAAATGAGTCTAGAATTCCAAAGTTACAGTCTGTCTGCCAAAATAACATTTGAACCATCCGTAAAATATTTTTTAATTCATAGCATGTCGGACAGAAATTCCTCGACCTTTTTCGGGGTACCCACTAAGCGCCTGTCCACAGTAATCTTCAACTTATGGTTTGTTGCATGCAAACGCCCATGTTACTGTAAGAAGCGTCCATGTTTCTGTTGGCTCTATAAAACAGTATGTTTAGATTATAGATTACATTTGTTTGCTTCGGCTAAGATTTAGGCTTAGGTTTAAGAACTCATTTTTTGGCAACGCTTAGGCTTAGGCTTAGGAATACGCTTAATCAACTGTTACGCCCATAAAAGTAACATTGACTCGTGCAAACCAGTTTTACCCGCTTGTCCCTTTGAACATGGAGCAACGGCGATATGATTCTCTCGCGTTGTTGGCCAAGTAATACCGTTTTTTGTAATGGGACCACAGTATCGTATAATATTAATAGGTGGAATTGGATTAATAACCGGAACTCGATCATGTGACGGTCGTTCGATGCTGCGCGTTTGTGTTGTAAGGTACTGTTTCATTGTTGTTGTTGTTGTTGTTGTCATTGTTGTTGTTTTGGTGATTTTCTTTGCAGTCGATGTTACAAATGCTGTTTGGCCTTGTAAATCATACGAATTAGGATTTGGCGATGTTTTCAATATTCGTTGTCTGAAATTTGTCACTGCAAAAAAATAGTGAGTCAAATTGACTCGCTCCGAAATAGGCTCTACGGGTCTACACATGCTGAGTCAAATTCGACTCCGCCAGAGTCCAGTTCGAGTCATTGAGTCGCACATATGACTATAGCAGAGTCGAATTTGACTCAGTTTGTGCAGTCCCGTAGAGCCCATTTCGGCGAGAGTCAATTTGGCTCGCCATTTTTTGCAGTGTATATTTATTAACGAAATGCAGGGTGGTTAACGAATTGAAAAATCACGGAACCGGACAATGATCAAAATAACGAAAACGCGTAAACTATTATTGAAGTACAAAAAGTTTTAGAGATGTTTTATTTTTCTGGCAACACAATCGGGACATGCAAGTATTCACCGGGTTTTCTAAAATTAATAAAAAAGGATGGATGAACCGAAATTTTTAATATTATGATTAAATTTCGTAATTTTTAATTCATTTTGAACAATTGTAGCATACCATTAATGAAAAATTGCGAGTTATATACGTGAATTATAATTAATTTTCAGCGTAAAAATACCGGAATTTCCGGTATTTCAATTACGGTTGTGAACCAGCCAATCACTCAGTTTATTTTGCTCAAAAGTTGATTTCCATACTTCCTTTGTTTGAAGTTATTTATTTATAACCCGCCATCCGCTCCCTTTTGTTAGTTGGACCTAAACACCCATCTCTAATGTCATTCTCTCTTTTGGGCAGGACTGACCTTCTACAGCATTTTTGTTGGTTGCCATGTCCGTTATTATATCTGGATTATTTAATAAAATTTACACGGGAAGTTGGTACCTGTGAGTTATAAATTTGACCAGTATAGAATTAGAAATAATTGACATTTTTGAACACTAATTAGGGTTTAGGGACTCAATTCGCTTACGCACTCTTATTAGCGGTACGAACTCCTATTGATTGGGACTCAAAATGAGGATTCCCTCTTATAACCCCGGATTATTCGGGTCACTACAGTAAAAGCAATTTTAAGACCTAAACAACCTCGCGAAACGCTTTACCCGGTCCTTGAGTTTATATGCGCGAAGCTAACATTCATTGTTTCGACTGTCGTCAGCTGAATTGTAGTTTGTTGCAGTTGCGCCGATGTCGAATACGTATCGCTGCGATCACCGTTTGCAACTGTGGTTATTTCAACAACTGAAGGCTTCGTTTGTTGCTTTTTCGGTTTTGGAAAAAATGTTGACAGACTAAAATTGTAAGGATTAATAGTGTTCCGCTATAGCTGCCACGTAGGTGAAAGGCTACAGACAAAAATGTGAACCCAACTGTCGTTTGGTACCTTGGCCAGTGTATAGAACAGGGCCGGATCGTTTTCTGGAGGGACTATAATAGAGTCAGTTTAAGGTTTTGACTAATTTTTTTGTTTAGGCTTAGGCTGTCTTAGGAATAGGCTCATCATACGCTTAGGCTTAGGCTTAGGTTTAGGCTTAGGCTTAGGCTTTTAGGCTTTGGAATACTAGTGACCAGAATAATAACAGCGGGTTCGGGGTCCCTAAAATTTATGGATAATGTAAAAAAACAGGGGTGGAACAGTATTATAAGCATATTCCTAAGTCTAAGCCTAAGCCTAAGCCTAAGCCAAACAAACTCTAGTGACCAGAATATTAACAGCGCGTTCGGGGTCCCTAAAAATTATGGATAATGTAAAAAACGGGTGGAACAGTATTATAAGCATATTCCTAAGCCTAAGCCTTAGGCTAAGCCAAACAAACTCGAGTGACCAGAATAATAACATCGGGTTCGGGGTCCCTAAAATTTATGGATAATGTAAAAAACAGGGGTGGAACAGTATTATAAGCATATTCCTAAGTCTAAGCCTAAGCCTAAGCCAAACAAACTCTAGTGACCAGAATATAAACAGCGCGTTCGGGGTCCCTAAAAATTATGGATATTGTAAAAAACGGGTGGAACAGTATTATAAGCATATTCCTAAGCCTAAGCCTAAGCCTAAGCCTAAGCCAAACAAAAATTTAGTCTAAAGCGTAAGCTTATTCTATTGCAGTCCCACAGAAAAACGTTTCGCCCCTGATCTCTTTACATGGGCCAAAATTATGACAAAATAAATTTTCTTCTTTGAACCATGGTAACAATCTTTCATTCGGCATATAGAAAATGAGTTTTGGTGTAAAAATATTTATCGATTCTTGGTTTACCAGCATAGCTAAAACGTCTCCTGGAAGGATTTTTGCCAAAAAGTTGAATTCTAATTCATGTCGTCGCTCGGCTCGCAGCCTGTACCTGGTTTTGTCGTTGGACCCACGCCCTTGATTTGGATGGTCAATAATCGTAGTCATTTCGCTGCTACCGTCGACTGACGACCCGATCAAATTTCGTTCAGATTCGGAAACGACGGAAGATTCAAATGTGGGCTTCCATCGTGACGGGTCGAGCAGTGTTGGTCTCACATGCTGTCCTAAAACATTTCATCTACAAAGAATATGCTATATTTTTAAGCTTTCACTGCAACTAAAGATGTTTGAACTCAAAATTGAGTTGAACATATAAGGTTGTTTGTGTTGTAATTCTAAACAATGTTTCTTAAGCCCCACTCACGCGTACAAGTTTCTGCTGCGAGAACTTGTAGCTGCAAATTGCACGCAGAACTTGCATTTTTTCCTCAGCCAATGATAAAGAGAATGCAATACATTGAACTTGCATGGTTATTCACACATGTGAACTAAATTCATAGGAATTATTTTGCAGCTGCAAGTTCTCGCAGCAAAAACTTGCACGTATGAATACGGATTTAATCAATTTCAATAAAAAGTTATATCGTTACCATTCGGTGGATATTCACATATCCAGCCGGATTTGTGTGAACAGTCTTGTAAAAACCAAGTTACTTCCATGTCGCTACTGCGTGACGACTCCATTGTATGAACAAAATACGCAACACAATTGGCGTTTTCCGATTCAGATTCCACTATTATCGAACTATTTGGTCTAAAATTTGCAACAAGCAGTGATACAAACACTCGCTTAGCCAGCTCAGCGTAGTCGTTGGGCCAACGCAATATTCGCAGGGGTATGCTTAGGAATTCAGACGACTTTTAGGGTTGCGCTGTACTTTGGTTGCCGTCCAGCGTCGTCCGGCGTCGTCCGTCACCGTGTGTCATCCGTACGGCGCCGTCCGTCACCGTGCGGTATCGTACGCAAATAACTCACGTACGATAACGTATGGTGCGAACGTGACGGTGCCGGGCGGGTAACGGACGGTGCCATACGGATGACGCACGGTGGCGGACGGTGCCGTATGGTTGACGCACGGAGACGGACGGTGCCGTATGGGTGACGCACGGTGACGGACGGTGCCGTATGGGTGACGCACGGTGACGGACGGTGCCGTATGGTTGACGCACGGTGACGGACGGTGCCGTATGGGTGACGCACGGTGACGGACGGTGCCGTATGGGTGACGCACGGTGACGGACGGCGCCGTACGTCGAGTATAGCGCAACCCTACGCGAAGCTAAATCATTTTTCGGTGGTCAAATTTTTTCTGGTGGTCTAAGCCTCTTTCCCTGAATCTCGGTGGGTACCAACCCCAAATCGCTGCCGGTGTTTTAAGCTTCTGGCTAACAATTCTTGGATTGTCACACTTAAAATTCTTCTCAAAATCTTTAAAATTGTTTAAAGGTTGTTTCCGTGGCCGACACTGAATGTTCCTGGGCTTCAGTGAGTTGTATTCTGAAGCCGTTTTGGCTTTACATTGTTTCAGTTTCTGGAAGTTGCACTGCGTATTGATTTTAATTAAGCCCTATTCACAAGTGCAAGTTTTTGCTGCGAGAACTTGCAGCTGCAACTTGCACTTGCAACTTTTATCCCAACAAATAATTCATTAAAAATCATAGTTAGCAATTTTAGTTCATGTGTGTGAATAACCATGCAAGTTCACTGAATTTACTGTAACCGTTTTCTGATTGGCTGATGAAAAAAATGCAAGTTCTGCGTGCAATTTGTAGCTGCAAGTTCTCACAGCAAAAACTTGCACGTGCGAATAGGGCTTTAAAGGTTAAATTGTAATCAATGTATGAAAAGTAAAAAATTATATTTTGAGAATTTAACAAAAACTATTAATTATACCTAAACGTTGGAATAGAATTGCCTGTGATCCATCGCCAAGTATCTCCTTTAAACGATGACTTCATTCCAATCCAAAAGAAGTTTGCCTAAAATACTCAAACGCTGATTGTTTTCATCGTTCAAAACATGTGCATTTTGCTATTACGTACGACCATGCAATTTGCATTTGAAGCCATTCTACCTATATTGACATGCACCCGCAATAGAGTATGTCAGAACTGTGCACGCTCGGGACGACTCCTTCATTCGAAGTACTGCGAATATACATGGTTTCCCCCTAAATTTCTCCGAAACATATGGCCACACCGGGAATCGAACATCGGACCTCTCGCTCGCTAGTCAAGCGCGCTAGCCATTACACCACGCGGCCGATATTATAGTTGTCTCTAGCACTACGTATGCATGTGTCTTTACATTACACACTCTGTACATACACAAGCTAAACCGCGAATACTCACAGGGTGGCGCTGTACTTTAGTGTGCCGCGCGTCACCGGCACGCGGCGGAATCTGACGGCACTGGCCGTGCGCTGCGAGTATAGCGCAACTCAAACAAATGTCGTTCACCCAGTTGCAATTTGACAATTTTAACATAAATCTTTACAGTACGTAAAATTGATACAGAATAGTCGAGTTACAAGATTCTTTCAATACAGCCGAATTGATTCAGCTAAAACGAAATGACCAACATCACAGTTCAAGTTATAACAGATTTGAAAGTCGCAAGACACGTAAAAGATCAAGAGCGGAACGTTTTTCTGTGAGACTGCAATGGAATAAGTCTAAGCATTAGGCTAATATTTTGCTGAGGTGTAAGCTTAGGTTCAGGTATAACCTCATTCCTACGCTTAGGTTTAGGCTTAGGAATATGTTTATACTACTACAGCTCCATTGTAAACATTGTCCATAAGACCTGTAAAAACGTGGTAAATAAGTGCTACACACATTTAAGAACGCAGTTATACAAAATAAGGCCAATGTTACTTTAAGAAGTAAGTATTCTCTTAAGCCTAACCCTAAGAATAAGCTTATATCTAAGCCTAAGCATAAACCTACGATTAAGCCTAAGCAAAAAAACTGGTCTAAAGCTTAAGCGTACTCTATTCGAGACCCACAGAAAAACGGCCAATGTAATACTTTAAGGGGTGTAATAGTAGATTAAGCGTATTCCTAAGCCTAAGCGTTACAAAAATGAGTTCCTACGCCTAAGCCTAAGCCTAAGCGTATGCTTAAGCCTAAGCCTAAGCAAAAAATATAATCTAGAACCCAAAACCTACTCTTTTACGGACCCACCAGAAACCTGGCCGCCCCTTAAAGTAACATGGGACCAAAATAAGACAATGTGCCAACCTGGTTTTCACTGTGACCAAACCACAAATGCATTCGTTCAATTAACCAATTATGAAGGTCTTCGTCAATTGGACCAACCAGGTCGCCACCTCCTAAAGCCTACTTAAATTGGATTAAACTCCAAGACATTACATCCCACATCATAAACAGATGAAACCTTAACTTTTTTAACTTTAGCCTAATAAAAAGTAAGCGATTAAGCGATTATCTGTAGGAATAAAATGTTGACACCACAGGACGGGAAATCCCGTTCCACGGGCGCATTAAAAAGGCCATGGCCAGACGGTCGTAACCAGATTAGGAATTGGTTCACTAACAAATTGAGCACCAACTGTACTTAACCCTTTCACTCATACAGTATACTATGAGCAACTAAATACAATAGCAATACACACACTGTGATAAGTGTTTAACATTTATAACATATATGCGGAGTTCAAAATCTCCACAAGACGTGAGAGCCTACACGGGCTCGAGCGTCAAGCTCCTATAGCTCAGTGGTCATCGTAACCGCCTCCAACGTGAGACTGGAGATCGAATCGTACTTTGAAACTGCATCCCATATGAAATTGAAAATGTTCATGTGAGAAAGGGTTAAGATATACAATTAATGTTGATTATCCCGTACTAAATTTCTAACTATGCAAATACAGCCAGCCTATCGAGTACAACTTAAATACCTTGTTTGCAGTACTCTTGAGCTCCCATCCAAGTCAACCGCATCGACGGTAAATCTTCGTTGACGCTATCTAAACCGAGAACTTCATAGCATCGCGAATTGAACACAGTCGCACCTTCAGGACATATTTGGTAATCTGAAATATTGTAAATTAACATTAAAACAAACCATTACCGCCGACTTGAAGTAAGAACAACGACTCTTAGGTCATGATCGACGACCCACAGGAATCAAAACCAAAATTTTGTATTAAGATTTAAACGGGTTTGGTATCTCGTTGGTTTGGCTTGCGAAATTTTACTGTTATCAAGTTGATCCACTGTCAAAAATGTTAGGATCCACCATTGATGATTTATTGTTTATGGTAAACATTAACGACCAGTGTAAAGAACAGGCGCGGACCAGTGTTGTAAGCATATTCCCAAGCCTAAACCTAAGCCTTAGCCTGAGCCCAAGCATAAGAATGAGCATACTCCTACGCCTAAGCCTAAGCCTAAGCCAAACCAAAAAATTTGTCTAAAGTTTAAGCTTCCTCTATTGCAGTTCCATAGAAAAACGTTCCGCCCCTGATCTTTACATGGGCCACATTAACCAAATGAAAAACGTGATGACCGTTGTGCCATATTATTAGCAAAATAAACACAACCTAATTTAAGCAAACCTAAACCATTTGAAAATGGAAGGTAGCCAAATTTTGGCATGTTGCGTTGACTTACCGAACTCAATACATCGGAACCGGTATTCAAGCAAGTTTGTCGCTCCGGGCATACACGGGTTGAATCCGAATAATTCTTGAATATCGTTTATAACACATGATATCTTTCCTTGGCATCTGAAAAAAGGGCAGAATATTTTCAAATACGTCTCGCCGTAGTTTCAAAATATCTTGGTAACGAGCACTTATGTTTAGCTAACGCGGGATTCACGTTATAACCGGGCAGCTTGATGCATGTTTTGTGTCTATTAGACTATTGTGTAACATTTTGTCCGCTTATAGACCCCATATTATATTCAAAAAGTCGTATTTACTTGCTCTCAACAAGCGTAGGTCCGCTTTTTTTCTTCAACATTATATGATACTCGACGTATTGTATACGAATATCGTATTCTTAAACGTTTGCATACTTGACGTAACATACTCAAATTGTCCTGTTGAATCTCATCTGATACTAGAACTTGAAATTTGAATTTCTAAATTATGACGCTGTTGCTCTAAATGATTTTGTGTCGGAAACGAGAATTTTCTGGAGTGTTTTTGGTATTTTAAAGTACATCTGTGTTTCTACCATCTGACTTTCTATTCATTTACCAGCATGCGAAGGTTACACTGAACCGCTGAATATTATATGATATTCGATGCAATTTTGGCACATCATATGATATTCGCATGAATGTCCCAGAGTATCACGTGACATACCGGCTCTTGTACATATTGAACATCTGAGAGCGGTGGTATGTAAGTCACAGTGTCATATGACACCCGAGTTATGTCTGTTGACCCAATATGACAGCTCGAATTTTAACATTGATGTCGAGTCAACATGTGACAAACCGTGACCCACCTGTCGCGGTGATAACGTGAATCCCGCATAAACTTTATACGTGCAAGTCTAAGACCAATCACACACGCGAATTAAACGGACGTATAGAGATGGCATATTTCCTTTCAAAGTTTGTGGATAAAATAAAATCACTTTTAACAAATTTAAAAAATTATCTTTCAGATTTTAAAGGTCAAAAAACGCTTTTTCAACTTCCAAACTGAAATTCGACCCACGTCGCTGCTTGGGTATTACAGTAATATTTGGCAATACCAGCTAAGGAATATAATGCAATTAATATTAGTATTGTAGTTTGTAGGCGATTTGGGTATACTGAGTTAGCTCAGATTTCGCTTCCACAAAATTAATTAAATCGTGACAATGTTTAGTAGAGCATAGGGCTCGTATTGTCAAATGCATACAACACCTATAACACCAGTTGGTAATAGGTTGTCAAAGTAACGAACAGCTACAATTGCAGATCTTAAAATTTGCACAGAAGTAGAGTGAATCGAATGCAATAAATATGCTAAATTTCAAACTTCTCCATTCCTTGGTTTGAAAGTTGGAAGACTTATCGCCAACTGGTGATAGGTGCTACACACATTCGAGAATACGGGTTTGGAACACAACTTTAGTGCTATGAGCTGTACTTAAATAAAGCTCTTTTAAATGCAAACAGCAAAGATTGGTCCTTGTACACATTTCGCTCCCAGTTTTCAAAATTTTCAAATTTCAACATAGTGTTGGCTTTAGGATTTGGCTTTGGCTTTGCTAAAGTAATTCACTTGTATGTTAGGAATTTATCCTTGTGAGAAAAAAATAGTAAAGTATCCATATTTGGCCCATGTAAAGATCAGGGACCGAACGTTTTTCTGTGGGACTGCAATAGAGTAAGCTTAAGTTTTAGACTATTTTTTGCCTTGCTTACGCTTAAGCTTAGACTTAATAATATGCTCATTCTTACGTTTAAGCTCAGGCTTAGGCTTAGGAATATGCCTATAAAATATTGATCCGCCTATGTTGTTTACATTGGTCCAATCGTTTACAACAATAATTAAAAAGAGGTGCCGAAAAACAATACAAGAAGTGTTTAAATTTGACAAAACATTTAAACAAATGCCAAAACATACAAAAAAGGCCAAAAAATTTTCATTCTGCAAAAAATACAAACTCATACTGACTGTTGTGTCATTAACGCTAACGAATTTTCAGCACCGCAAAGTGACATTTGACTATTTTCTTCGCTGTTAATTGTTTGATACGACTGACCATACTGAGCATACTGAACATCGATACGCAACGACTGTCCTGGATACTGGCTACAGGTAAATTTAAACGATTGCGTATGTAAATGAAGCGACTGTGCAGGAATTGCTGAAGACACAAAATCGGAACGTTTTTAGCACGGTACAGGTGTCCGGCGAAGCTTAAAATACCGTTTGGGTGTGAGAGGGGTTCCCGTATTTGGGGCCATGAAGCACTAAGTCCGTCGCTGTTTCTGAAACCAATTTTTGATAGCTGTATAACTTCCCTATACTATATGTTTCTTCACACAAAATACACTGGAAATTTAAAATAAGCCTACGCTTAGACTTAGCCTAACCGAGGTTTAAGCTTTGATTTAGGATTAGGTTTGAAGTTAGACGTAAGGGTAATATTTGCAAAAATTTGTGGGACATTTTTGCTTTAATTGGGCGGAGAAAAGTTCAAAAACTAGCCAAAGTTTTAATTACCACCATATAATAGTATTCCAGATATCCTCTAAATCAGACTAACAAGTATGTATATGTTGAACAATGCCGTCTATATTTTACCGCAACTGTTCACAAAATAAATTGTCTCGTATTCAAGAAATATTGTGACAAATTTAAGCCAATTACGTCTTCATACGGGCTCCAGACATATATGTTTTGAATGGAAGACTTTTTAATTTCCTAAACTATTCAGAAATATGGGTCTGAAAATTTTCACACTTATATGTGTTAAACTTAAGACTTTGTTTCATGAACGATGAAGACAAATATTTCTGAAATATAAGACAAACATTTTTGATAAAAACGTAGATTTGCCAGGCAAACCGGCTTCAAAATTGGACGCTAAATCTCAGCCAAATACCCTTATTTGCCACCTAAGATACGTCCAAGTCGTAAACTTAGGTTGGGGGCAGCTGTAAATTCAACCCGAAATATCTTTGAAATTCGATTATTTATATACACTTCTAAGAATATAAACGGAGCAACTTTTTTTACATACATAAAAATCAGAAAATTACTAAGAATATAAACGGAGCAACTTTTTTACATACATACAAATCAGACAATTAATTCTTGAATATATGATAACTATTTCTAAAAACAAAGAAATTAAGTCTTATAAATTGGCAACAGTAATTTCTTGAACACGACTTTTAATCATTTCAGAAACAAATTTCTGAACTGTTTAACGCTATTAATGTCTAAAATACAAGATATTTATGTCTTGAAATTTTAAGAAAGTAAGAGTCTTGATGTTTTAAGACAATTAATTTTGTGTGTCTGTATAGCAAACCACCCGTTGATTTTGGGGCAACTGGTGCACGTCAAGAAAGTTTAACATCGAAAAAGACAAAAGGCCTCTCTCGGGATATTAACGACTGATTTAATTGATAGTCTTAGTTAATTCTATAAATATATTATTGGAATATAACTACGGGTGCAGTATGAGCAAGGGAGGCGTTTACACACGTTGTAACAGTTCAAAACCAAATATTTCAAACTGCAGAAACCGTTTCGGTGTTTATTTTGTATTTATTTTACCAAATCCATCGTAAAAATTAAGCTTTTCACATTGAAAGCCTTCAAAACCATCGCGACACTTGCATTGATATTGATAATACTCGGGTAATTCAAGTAAATCAGCTGAAAACAACACCAACAAATAATAATAACAACAATAATCTATATATTAAAGCTGGAACGCCCCAAATACGTATTTTGGGCAACTTTCCAGTGTTACTTTGTTTTGTTTACAATAATTTGTTAGCAAATACACGTATTGTTCTATGAAAAGTAAATTTGCAAAGAAATTTTTGTGCTTTCGTTAAGTTTTGCGCATTGCGCAAAGCTGGCAGACTAGTAATAATAATAATATCTATAAATTAAAGCTGGAACGCCCCATATACGTATTTTGGGCAACTTTCCAGCATTACTTTGTTTTGTTTACAATAATTTGTTAGGAAATACACGTGATTGTTCTATGAAAAGTAAATTTGCAAGGAAAATTTAGTGCTTTCGTTAACTTCCGTTTAATTTCATATTTTTAACTGAGAAGCTGGAAGTTAAACGAGAAACTTAAGTTTTGGATGAGTTTTTCAATATTTTTGTAATTTGTTCAACCGGTGGGTCCAAGCTGAGGTTTCATGGCTAAGAATGGGTCGAAACGAGTGGGCGATGGCGCCCTTTCACCAGAGATTTTTTGCGAAACAATTCTATTGTATCCTGTCTTACAAATTTTTACTTTAGTGCTACGAAAATTGGTTTTGGCTTCTTGGTCGCTTCGCTCGCGATTTTATGACCGCAAATATTGCATGCCTGTCGCCTTCAGAAATTTCTAAATCCACCACTGTTCATGACCGCGGCACATGTATAGAATAGGGCCGGAACACTAGTATAAGCGTATTCCTAAGCCTAAGCCTAAGCCTAAGCCTAAGCCTAAGCCTAAGCCTAAGCCTAAGCCTCAGCCAAAAAATAGTCTAGAGCTTAAACTGACTCTATTATAGCTCCTCCGGAAAACGATCCGGCCCTGTTCTACACATGGGCCATGACCGCCAAGTTCGTATCGAGATTCAAATACTCATTTAGTACGTTTTTGCACAATATTTATTGTAGGCACAAGCTTCCCTTGCTAACATAAAAATAGGAAAAGACAAAAAGTGAAACTCCAATTAAAATTGTTCAGCCCATGTAACCACTGGTGGCCTGTCTTCTAATCATAAGCCTAAATCTAAGCCTATACCTAAGACTAAACCTAATCCTAACCGTAAGTCTAATACTAAGCCTAAGTCAAAGCCTAAGCGTAAACTTCGTAGTCTCTCAGTTTCCCAGTCCTTTTATCTTTCAGTCGGCAAGTCCTTATTCAGGGCTTGGGCCAAACATCAAAGGAAAATTCATATGGGATTAAACGTCACATACCATATTTTTCTTTGGCTTCGCAGATGAAATAGTTTTCCTGATATGAGCAACTGTCAACTATCCAACGTTGGTACAACGATGCCGCTGATATGGAAATACACGAATCTGAAACATAATTAATCGCTATATGTAAAGATAACGCAGTATTTGGTCCGAAAAATCACGATCAAATTTGACTTTAGAAGCTTTGGCCAATGTACAAACCAGAGCCGTAATAGTAGTATAAGCATATTCGCAAGCTTAACCTAAACCTAAACGTATAAATGAGCTTATATCTAAGCCTAATCCTAAACCTACGCCTAAGCAAAAAATAGCCTAAAGCTTAAGCTTACTCTACTGAATATTTGCTTAGTTTGTAAACTTTTAACGAGATGTAATCAATCGGTATCTGAAAATACATTACTAGGTGAACATATTCATAAGCTTAACCTAAACCTAAACGTATAAATGAGCTTATACCTAAGCCTAAGTTTAAACCTACGCCTAAGCAAAAAATAGCCTAAAGTTTAAGCTTACTGAATATTTGCTTAATTTATAAACTTTTAACGAGAAGTATTCAATCAGTATCTGAAAATACATTACTAGGTAAACATATTCGCAAGCTTAACCTAAACCTAAACGTATAAATGAGCTTATACCTAAGCCTAAGCCTAAACCTACGCCTAAGCAAAAAATATCCTAAAGCTTAAGCTTTACTCTACTGAATCGTTGTTTAATTGGTAAACTTTTAACCATAACCATTCAATCAGTATTTGAGAATACATTAATAGGCTCGAACTGACAGGGTAAACGCGTTTCATAATAAAATATTAAATTTACTATCGTCAAAATTATAATTTTTCGCGTTATGGCTTGATGACCACAGTGTTTTTGATATCAATTGCGGCGGTGTCGATTCCCATTGAAATCCGCCGACAAGTTTTATTGCTGATGCGTTTTGTGAAAATCGGCCGTTGGTCCACACGTTTTCCAGCGGTGAGACGCCAACTGTAGTTCAATGATAATTTGTTTCAAAATTTATTAACATTCAAAAGTAGCAGTTATAGGCTTTATATTATAAAATATGTATAGCAACTATCATCAGTTAGTAATTGGTTTTCAAACTCACTAACTATTGCAAGTTGTTTAACTTAAAATTAGTACAGTATTAGAGCAAATTATATGCAAAAAAAGTGTGCTAAATGTTGAGCGTCAGCGTTTATCCGTTTGAAAGTTACAAGAACTATCATCAACTGGTGACAGGTGCTACACACATTTGAGAATACGGGCTTTAGGTCTTCGACAAATACACAGCATTCAAATAAACACTCACTAGTGCGCATCTGTATAAATAAGGGTGACGCTATGCTTGTCGTGCGGCACAGTACGTCGCCGTCCGTCGCCATTCGTCGTCGGTCGTCACGGTCGATCATTGTGCGGCATCGTGCGCGAGACAGTGAAGACCCTCGACCAACGGCGTCGGACGACAGCAAAATTTTTTTTACAAAGTATAACGACATTCTATTAATGTTCGAGCATTCCGGTATACGGTATTTGCTATCAATTTAAATATGCTTAAAAGTACATGTAAGCAAATGATAATAAAATGTGATTCGCAAACTTTATGAAATACAGTTGCTCAAATTTATGAATCAAAAAATTAAAATTTCAAGCCTTGCCTATTGCCGTTTTTCGATTTAGTATATGCTGTGGACGATTGCCGGTGTGAAATTCCACACAGCGGTGAAAATTAAAGTGAACAATGTATTTAGTTTAACTTTTATTTCACTACTCTGTAAAAGCTTAAACTAACTTGATTTATGCTTAATCTAATCCAGCAGTATTAAACTAACTTTCAAGAATAACTGAACTAACAGGTACGTTTGCGCTTAAACTAATTTAAAATCGTACATATTTTTAGTTTAAGCTAAACTTAGTGAACTCTTTGATACACATAATTTCTGAGCTTTATTTGTTACTTCAACTAAAAATAAGTTTACTTAAACTCGTGTTAAACTTAAAAAAGTGATAGTTTAAGTAAAACTTAAATTTCTAGTTTAGTTAGTCCGTCCAACCACTTGAGTTTTACTTAAACTAATATTCAAGTTTAGTTAAACTATAATTTAAGTTCAAAATTTTTAGACAGTATGTTTCTGTTGCTTGTTGCAACGAATTTGACTTTAAGGTTGCAAAAATTTTGCAACAAAAAATGGTTTGAATTAAAAATGATGCTACTTTGAAAGCCAAAATAATTTGTGTATTTTAAAACTTACGTGTTCCATGACGTAATTTTAATTCACTTTGGATGAAGAGTTTCAAAAACTCCGCTTCGTTCAACGATTCAATTGACACCAGATCAGCGCCTGCCACTAGTGAACATTGCAGTTTCGCTTGCAACCAAGACGCTTTGCGTGGATGAAACGCATAGCATGACTTCTCGTAGACTTGGTAGCCTTGGGGACAAACGAACTCGACAAGGCTGGCTGAAATACGAAACAAACAACCTGCCATGGTACTAAATTCGATAAATAAGTTTAATAGACGGGTTGGACGAACAGAAAAAACTTAATATACTGATATTACGGTACGATTGATGAAAACGGTTTTTTGTTAAGGTTATTAGAAGCTCAAATATGCAAAAATTTAAACATCGAACACGGTTTTGTGCAAACGCCATCTGGGAATAACCGAATACGCCAAGTTTATGTCTGTTTCACTCTGTAAGTGTCAGTGAGTTAATTTTAACTCAGAATGAGTTGAATCACTCAGTCTGAGTTTTAGATTATCAGAACTCACAATTGTGAGTTGATTAAACTTATCATGAGTTAATTAATGAACTCCCTGGAGTTAACTCAGCTCACAGTGAGAATCAAGTCAGCTCACAGAGTGTGTTAACGTTTGCTGTTATTTACTGAGAAATAACCAACTTTCCGTCTGATTTGATTAATTAACTCATTGCAATTTACAGTGCACAACTTATAGTTTATAGCAATCATTTAGAATTATTGGAGAACAAAAATATTAACTCTCTGATGGTACAGTTTTGTATTTATGGCCAAACCTAATCCAAAAGTGGTCTAATTGTTTTCAAATTAGGTTGTATTGGTTTATAGTCTAAAGATTGCACAAATTTTAACCAAACCAGTTAATCAGGGAAAGTCTTTAGACCCTTCTGGCAATAGAAGAATGTTATATTTTAGTTGTAGAACTTATAAAAACAGTAGTATCTATTAAATATACTTACATCGAACTCTAAAACATTGGCCTCCATTGTGGCAAGCTTGATCGTGACACGATCGTAGTAATACACCGCTTACAACTGAAAATATCAACGACTAAAATAGAATTTGCTAATCTAAAACATGATTCTAAAGCATACGAGTCAAATATTCTGGCTCATGCAAAGATCAGAGGCGGAACGTTTTTTTCTGTGGGACAAGAATAGAGTAAGCGTAAGCTTTACACTAGCTTTCTTTCTTGGCTTAGGCTTAGGCTTAGGCTAATACTTAGGAATAAACTCATTTTTACGCTTAGGTTTAGGTTTAGGTTTACGCTTAAGAATATGCTTATAATACTGTTCGGCCCTTGTTCTTTACATTGACCAATATTCCTAATTAGAGCATGCCAATGGACATAGCCTAACAATCCTAATTTGGTTCGATAAAAGTGAATCAGTATTACAAATTAGAGTACGTAACGTGGTTTGGATATATATATATAATATATATATTTATAAGATGATTGGGTTACTTAAAAAATATAAGCTTACAGTTCAAAAGTTTTACCGAACCCAAAGAACCGCTGAGCATATATATTCAAAAGATAATGAATGCATCGTCCACTTTAATTTGCGTCCATCCTGTGGATCTAGAAATCGACTATTTGCCTTCTCGACAAATTCAAACGAGATGGTAAATTGAAAAAAAAACTGACTAGAAATATACGAAAAAGGCCACATTTAATCGTAGGGGTCAATCGACTTGATGTTAAAGATGAAAAACACCTATTTACCACTCGGAAACGGACGATTTCAGGTTCCACAGCATGGACGCAAATTAAAGTGGACGATGCATAAAGCTAACGTTAATGGTAATGCAGTGCTTAATTCTGGGATTAATATTTATTTGCAAAATACGACCGTTTAAAAAGTTTGCTTATGTTACTTTTAGGGGCGTAGCATTAAACACTAGTGCATATGGGTATTAACTCTGAAGCTTGAGTCTCGGCGTAAAGATAGGCTAAAACTACGCCTAAAACAAAACAAAAATTAGTAGGCTAAAGGCGACTGTATATATAGCAGTGCCGTGTGGAAACGGACGTCCCTAAAAGTAACATTAGCCAGAAGATATATACTTACCAACAAAATTTACAAAACAATAAAACGCGTTCAAGATGATAATTCTTACTAAGAGTTTCATATAGCAAATTACATTCCTTTAATTGAATAAGCACAACAGAGCAATTTTCAACCTTATAGAACCTGGTATATAGCTATTTTCGAGCATAATAGGCAACGGGCAAATTAGCGCACCGCAGCTTCAAGCGTATGCGTTCGAATGTAAAACTTTAATTTTGTTATGAAGCAAATACATCTTTGCCATTTTGACCAATGTTTACTTTTAGGGACGTAACAGTCGATTAAGCGTATTCCTAAGCCTAAGCCTAATCGTAAAGCGTTGCAAAAATGTGTTCCTAAGCCTAAGGTTAAGCCTAAGCCTAAGCAAAAAAATGTAATCTGGAATCTAAATCTACGTTCTTTTGTAGACCAACCAGAAAACTGGACGCTCCTTAAAGTAACACAGGCCGCCATTTTTCGCGACCTGGGCCCATATTCTCAAATGCATATACCACCAATCACCAGTTAGTAAGAGGTTTTCAAACTAACCAACTGGTGAAATTACAGATCTCAAAATTTTACACAGTAGCAGAGAATATCGAAAGCAATAAATGTGCTGAATTTCAAACCTCACTATTCCCTGCTTCGAAAGTTACAATGCCTATCACCAACCGGCAATAGGTGCTACACACATTTGAGAATACGAGCTCTTGCCTCAGATGAGGTCGTGTTTATAGAGTTCGAGCAATTTTTGATTTGCATATATGCACGTATATTTTATGTTGGTTAATAGATTGTAAACTTTTTAAATTAATAATTAAAGGTTAATTTCAAAGTGTTGTTGGGTTAAACAGAATTCGTGGACGTAGACGTCGAATAGTAGTGATATGTTAACCAGCCTGTTTCGAATCGGATTGACGGAACGTCTTACAGAATGTGTACAAATATCCTGGTTTAATGCCAAAAATTTTATGTCTAAAATGTGTTTTGCAAGAAATTTCACTTGTTATGCAACGTTTAGGTGTAAATAGCTCGGGCAGTTGTGTAAATGACTTACATGTTCAATGGTATGCACGTGTGTACTGTGAAAAGTTTGTGATTTATTAGCATTATGTAACCCCAAACCAGAACTCCGTTTCGTTAAACAACAGTGATGTAAATACCAACGCTGATTGGTTAACGATGTTGCGTCTGTCCAAGTAATCAAATCTGAGTGGTCTATAAGTTTAATAGCAGTGTATTCTAAGCAAAAATACTATTACACAATATAGCAGATTAGTCTATGCCAATTAGTAACTAGTCTGAATAGCTGATTAGCCTACGACATATACATATTTTGCAATTTTGAAAAAAGAACGTGTAAAATAAAACAGTTACAAAGGATGTACTTAATATCGGTCAACATAGAGAAAAAATACAACATGAAAGGTTACCGCCTATCCTCGAACAGAAAATAGTATTGTTGATAAAAACACAGCGGTGATACCATGTGCATTTTCAGAATAATGCCAAGTGTCTTTAAAGCAAATATTACCTATTGTAAGTACTTCAACGTAAACGATGTAACAATTGCGAACAGTAATGATGGCACTGGAGTGTGGCGAATGGGTGTATCTAACGGCAGTATGGTACATAGACCGCATAGATATTCGCTGAAGTTTCAGTAAAGACGGCGCAGGTCCGGAGCCACTTAGCCAGCCCGCCTTGCTAAGGCAGGGGCTAAAAAATTTTCAGGAAGGGCATACAAGGGATTTGGTTGACCGAGTAAGGTCGAAGATTTTCCAGGGGGCCAAAATTTTTTAAGGCTGGGTTGAGCCCTCCTGCTCCCAATTGACTACGGGTCCGAGACGGTAAAACGAGAGTATGCGTACAACTTGTCGTCCGACAAATGTTTACCTGAACCTAAAGCCTTAGCTTAAGCTTAGGTTCAGTGGTGGCCGATTGTCGGGTTTAAGGAGTCGATCGACGAGTTGTCCGGCTACGAATTGTCGTGATTTTATGTGCGCAAGCTGAGGAATATACAACATGATTTTATAGCGTAACAATTATAAATTACAGTATGTCGTTTAATTATCATGAATCGCGAGAAACTGAAGTCAAGTTCAACTAAGAATAAACCGTTCGTCATGGGTTCGAACACCACCGCACATCCGCAGCAAAGTTTTCGTGAGTGGCTCTATATGGTACTGGTTAACTTAGATTTTATAATACTTTCCGTCAAAATGTCACCCTTCGTATGTCTTTTATTTACACTGCAAAAAATGGAGAGTCCAATTGACTCTCTCCGAAATAGGCTTTATGGGCCTACACAAACTACGTCAAATGTTACTCCGCCAGAATCAAGTTCGAGTCACTGAGTCGAATGTTTGACTTTGGCAAAGTCGAATTTGTAGCAGTTGGTGTAGTCCCGTAGAGCCTATTTCGGAGAGAATAAATTTGACTCGCCATTTTTTGCAGCGTTCCCCATTTTCATAGTTTGTGCTTTAGGATATTCGGTTCTCAATTTTTTATGACTAATTTTGAAGCTTTCAGTCATTCGATGTCTTAAGCACCATTCACACGTGCAAGTTTTTGCAGCGTGAACTCGCAGCTGCAACTTGCACTAAATACTTGGAACTGCAAGTATTTTCAAAGAAACATTCCGATTTACCAATCAAACTGCAGATGCAAGAAATTCAAGCACTTGCAACTGCGTTCACGCGAATAAAATAAAGTAGCATGAATTTCAGTATAATTTGCAGCTGCAAAAACATCAAAGCTGCTTTGTGACACAACTTGCGCGTGCAAGTTGCACATGCAAGTTTTTGCTGCAAAAACTTCCACGTGTGAATAGGGCTTAAGCTATGCTACTGTACGCCTTTGAGACAAGAAAAATTTTGACACAAGTTTCATACTGAAAACCCATTTAAAATATGTTGATTAAAGTTAAACAACTACTCAAACAAGTGTTTGTCTGCTGGATTTAAGTAAGAGTTTATGTCGGGTCCAATAGGGCACAAGCACAGACGATGTGAGCAGTTGAAGCATAATATCAAAACTGCCCACCCTGGCATACGGACCCGTTTGAGAACTTGAAAACAGCGTAATTAGACAAAAAAACAGCCACGTGTTGCAATCGGCGTATAATCAAAGATGGCCAATGCAAAGAACAGGGGCGGAACGGTATTTTACGCATATTCCTAAGCTCGAGCCTAAGCCTTAGCCTATACGTAAGAATGAGTTTATTAATAAGCCTAATCTTAAGCCTAAGCCAAGCAAAAAAAATTAGTCTAAAACATAAGCTTACTCAATTGTAGTCCCACAGAAAAACGTTCCGCCCCTGATGTTTACATTTGCCTCAAAGATTAACAACACTTTGGTATATCAGTAACTTTGCAGAACACAGGATCAGCAGCCAGCCCCCAAACCCCAGATTTGGCGAGACCGCTCGTAATAGACCCCGACGGCCTAACCAGATTAAACAAATACCGCAGTAGTCTTGACATCCTTCTTGCTTAAGTATAGTAGTTCATTGTAAACCTGGGCCAATGACACGTCTACCACTCACTGTAACCCCTAGGAAAGGCCCGGCTCCTCTTGACCTTACAAAACCATTCGGCCATAGTCATTGGGAAAAATTTCCACCCTCGGCGCAATTCAGGTAAAGCTCTTTGTTGTCAATGCTTGTTTCTTCTCTCAGTCGATCCGCTCGCGAGTTTTCTTCGCATCCCCGTGGGTCGCGCACCCAGATATTGGATTCAACTGCTGCACCCCGATGTTACTCAACAAAGGGTGCCATGATGGCCCCATGCTGTGAGTGCGGCGTTGGATTCCGATGCCGTACCACATTGACATAAGTGAATTTCTATTACATTCAACATTTTTCAATTTTTAATGCTATTGTTATTTTCAGAAGGGTGTGCTAACAGTTCGACTTTGGGGGATGGTTCAGCCATCCTGGGATATCTCGCCGAAAATGAATGATCCGGCTCTGGATTGCGGATGTCCACAGTGAAATTTGAGGGGAGCCACCACCTTTGCCTGGTCCGGCAATAACCTTGTAATATTGTACTACGCATACTAATTATTTTTCAAATCATCCTTGTTATTTGCAGCTCCATATAGACAGGTCACTACAGTAAGCCCTTTGACGGTTGACCATAGTAAAATGGATCATTCTTTCGGCCCATGTTTTATTAAGGGGTGCCCAGGTTTCTGGTGGGTCTATAAAAGAGTAGGTTTAGATTCTAAATTACATTTTTTTGTTTAGGTTAAAGCTGAGGCTTAGGCTTAGGCTTAGGAACCACATTTTTGCAACGCTTAGGCTTAGGCTTAGGAGTACGCTTAATCTACTGTTATGTCCCTAAAAGTAACATTGGCCATTCTTTCTATGGAAGCTAGTTAATAGACTCTACGCTACGTAATTTATAACCTGACGGGTAGAAAGCACTGGATGGTCTTACCCCATTGCATATAGCTGTGTGATCCCATCACATTATACTGTTATTGTTGACGGTACAATACATTTATTCCGTCGGCCAACTTTTGTAATTAATTAATAAGTTCAAGCCTGAAACTCCTGTTTATTTGAGCCTACAGAATCAGTAAAATGTAACAAAATGGTTTATCTTCAGCGTCAAATTTGTCGCCAAAGTAAAAGTCAGGGGCGGAGCGTTTTTCTGAAGGACTGCAATACAGTAACCTTAAGCTTTATACTATTATTTTTGGTTAGGCTTTTGGCTTAGGAAAATGCTTATACCACGGCCGTGTTCCATACATTGGCGGCCAATGTACAGAACAAGGGCAAAACAGTGTTATTACCCTATTCCTAAGCGTTAGCCTAAGCATCAAGTCTAAGTCTAAGCGTAACAATGAGCATATTCCTAAGCCTAAGCCTAAACCAAGCATAAAAATTCGTCTAAAGCTTAAACTTACTCTATTGCAGTCCCACACAAAAACGTTCCGCCCCTGAACTTTACATGGGCCACATTGGCTAATTTTGTATACTGCTTTTTACTACAGCACCTTTGTGTATAAATCATAGCATGTTGCCAATGGGGTTGATTTCGTTAAAAAATTTCTGAAACCATTTTTACATCTGCAGTTCATTGCAGCAAGAACTTGCAGCTACAATTTGCATTCTCAGGTTTGAGCAATGAAATTTATGGTAAAGGGTTTCAAAACGATTTGCGGAGTTAATACGACTTTGGCAAGCCAGGTAACGTTTGGTCACGAACCGGAATGCGTAAACCCTATTTACACATACAAATTTTTGCATCGAGAACTTGCAGCTGCAACTTGCAGCTGCAACTTGCACAAAATACTTGCAGCTGCAAGTATATATTTGTGACGAATCATAACTTTAATGCCAATTATGATGAATTGATTCGACTTGCAAGGCTGTTCATACCTACGAATTAATTTTTCGCGTATATCATGAATAAATTTGCAGCTGCAAGTTTTTCGAATGAACCTTTCAAAAAAATTAAATTACAGTTGCAAGTTTCACAAGTAAGAAACATTCATGCGTAACGAAGGTTATACTCGATATTTCTTGACTTGAATTTAATGTTTAAAAATTTAAAACTAGTCGCGTCACTTTTACTGCTGGTTGCGAAATATCAAACAAGTTAGATATTTGAATTAATTCA
Organism: Enoplolaimus lenunculus; assembly: GCA_030248215.1. Taxonomy (NCBI): domain Eukaryota; kingdom Metazoa; phylum Nematoda; class Enoplea; order Enoplida; family Thoracostomopsidae; genus Enoplolaimus; species Enoplolaimus lenunculus. The sequence goes on from JASANG010000245.1 coordinate 94,065, forward strand.
AACTTCTTAAATAAAATTCAAAGGTCTGAATTAATTCGAAAATCGTTCTGCAACACAGTTTCTCATTAGCCAATCAAAATGCAGGTGCTAGAAATTCAAGCGACTTGCGACAGCGTTCACATGAGTAAATTTAATTCAATAGCATAAATTCCAGCGAATAATTTGTTAGCTGCAAGAACTTCAAAACTGTTTAGTAACCAAACTTGCACATGCAACGTGCACGTGCAAGTATTTGTAGCCAAAACTTGCACGTGTGAATATGGCTTAACACTTTGCAAACGATTATTTTGATTTTATTCAGTATATTCCATTGACCAAAATTCAAATTTGCACTGCCTCATGTTGATTTCATATATTTAAAATCACACGGCTGATTTACTCGTTTAAAATAAATAATAGTATAATTAAACTTGCTATTTTCTTTAATATCTTTTTAAACTTTGTAAGGTGTACAATTATTATATACCATTAGACTATTTTCACAAAGCACAGGCAACTGACTATTGACGCCTTATCTGCAAAATAAGGTCACATTGAACGTGTACGATTTTCATCTTCGGCCCATTAATTTTTTTTGTGTTCAAATCAACGGGATTCTACGTGTCAAATTTAACGATACGCAAACATACTTAATACAGCCATCTTTTTTTTGAAAATTGGACAAAATGTGTGTTTACATCTCTCGAACTCGTTTAGACGCAGCAAAACGTACTTAGAACGCCGTGAGATTTGTGATTTACGCAAATTTTAGTTTCATCATTCTAAAGTAAACTAAAAACTGCTATATTGTGCCGTATATGAACGTCTAATAACTTTGAGAGGAGGTACGTTTCATGACCTGTCTAGTATTGACACAGCAATATTCTACAAGGCAGCAGTCATCGAAAATCGCAGTATTTTATCGTTTGCCGTTATTTGGTGTCGTAATTTTGAAATTTACCAAAGTTGAATTTTGAACAATTTGAAAATCCTGGCGTACCAACTTTACTGTGTAAATTTTAGTGAGTTGATTTTAACTCAGAATGAGTTCAAAACACGCTTCCTATTTTTGCCAACGATTCTTTTAGTGAATGAAATTAAAGTTGCAAATGATTCAATTTTTGTACTTTCAGATCAAACTTTTACCAACTCGCAATACTGAGATATGTTATTTTTAAAAACCAAAGACATTCATGGTCAAATAATAACGTTAGCATCAGTATTAATTACGCTATTTTGCATTTTGTGTTGCTTCGTTTTCGTTCCACTGTTACACAATCAAGCGATTGTGCTGGAAACAGAAATTATGTCTCAAATTGGCGAGTTTAAAGTAAGCGACACATTTACAACAACGACAGTTTGATTAACGTTTCTGATGGGTCTGTAAAAGAGCAGGCTTACATTCTAGACTAGATTTTTTCCTTAGGCTTAGGCTTAGGCTTAAGAATATGCTTTTGCAACGGTTATGCTTATGCTTAGGCTTAGGAATACGCTTTTGTAACGCTTAGGCTTAGGCTTAGGAACACGCTTTTGCAACACTTACGCTTAGGCTCAGGAACACGCTTTGCAACACTTAGGCTTAGACTTAGGCTTAGAATACGCTTAATCTTCTGTTACGGCCTTAAAATTAACATTGGCCGAATGTTTTATAGCGACTCATCTGCTGGGAGCGTAGCGTACCGTTTATCTAAATCTTCCTAGGACTGCAATACAGTAAAGCAGAGGTATAAGTGGGCAAAGATTTATGGCCCGCGCTCCGCATACCCGCAGAAGTTCTATTTTTACCCGCCCTTCTTTCTTCTTTCGTTCGAAGCAATTGTGTAATTTAACAGTCCATTGATGTTAATCGCTCAATTTGCGTTATAAAAAACTCATTATTAGTAATTTTCAAAACATATCATTGCCTAAACATAAACCTAAGAGTTGCAAGAATGTGTTCCTATAAGCCTAATCCGAAGCCTAAGCAGAAAACAGTAATCCAGAATCTAAACTTACTCTTTTATAGACTCATCAGAAACCTGGACGCCCCTTAAAGTAACATGGGCCCCAAGTACTGTGGATTATTGGTCCTTTAAGCTAAAATCCATACAAATCCCTTGTCGAAGACACGAAAGTCATTCGAGTCAAACGAAGATAAATAACTTTAAAAGAGATAAAAATGAGGGTAAAACGAAATGCTTATAGGAGACAACAGAAACGCTATGGCAAGATATGATTGACGTCACTATTAATGTTCGGTCCAAACGTCAATATGGAAACTCGCCTGCACCGTCACCCGGAGGACAATGCCGTGAGTCAAACCTTTAGAGTGGTCCTATGTTTTGTGACTATTTTACGCCTTCAGGTGACATCCGGTCACGTCCGGCGCCGACTAAAACGCCGTTTGGTGCCCGGACTACATCGTAACTGCAGCAGTTGCTGATCGCACCGGATGCTATCCCATAAAAAATTTTAATTAATAATTACATGTATAGTGTCATTATTGATTCATAGGGTTGATGTTGTTGTTGGTAAATAAACATTGGTACAATAAAAATGGCCAAATCAGAGAAGCTTGAATTAATTCAAATATAAATATGTTTCGCAACCCACGGTGGTCCATGTAAAGGTCAGAGGCGAAACGTTTTTCTGTGAGACTAGAAAAAATAAGCTTAAGGTTTAGATTAATTTTTTGCTTAGCTTAGGCTTAAGCTTAGGAATAAACTTATTCTTACACTTAGGCTTAGGCTTAAAATTTGGCTTAGAAATATGCTTATAAAATACTGTTGCGCCCCTGTTCTTCACATTGGCCCCCACGGCGATGGAAGACGGTACTAGTTTTACATCTATCGACGACTTAAAGAGGGTATATATAAGTGAAAATGCAAGGCGTGCTGGGTCAATTATTTTTAAAAATTTTCGTATGAGAAAAATTTTCAATATCGAAAATAACGGAAAATTCGAGTGAAAAAATACCGGTTTTTCACCGGAACCGGATCTATTGAAAAAATACCTAATTTTGCTACCGGAACCGGAATTCCGGTTGCACCTTGATGTCCAAGTACTGATTGATTACGGTGCACCGGAGAATTGCCAAAAACAAACATTTTAAAATACAGCTGATCAGAGGTTATCTCAAACTTCCAAATATTGCAATAATCTGACTTACGAAAATACTAACATGTAAAACTGGATGTTTAGTTGAATCGAGGTAAGTGTAAAACAAATCCAATGCAAATGCGTTGTATATCACTCATTATGACGTGATACAAGTCAAAACTCAAGCGAACAGCCATCTTGACACGGTTTCACTATTAAAGCGAGGTCGCGAAAATTACTGCTAATATACTTTAGAATGCTCGCAACAAGCTGCTAATGCGTGTCCAGCAGGGCTACCTGGATCGCCAGGACTTCGTGGAAACCCTGGCGTCCCTGGCACTGATGGACTACCAGGAATGCCTGGTCCAAATGCTGAAGACATGGGTCCAATAATGCCAATGCCATGCCCAATTTGTCCGGGTGGCGGGCAAGGTCAACCTGGACTTTCTGGCAACCCAGGTATGTCATTCCGCTCTTGTACATGTTTAGGCTTAGGCATATCTGGCTCTTGCAGGCTTTTTCCCTACATGCTTAGGTTTTAGGTCCAGGCTTTAGGGTTAGACATAGGAATACGCTTATACTATTGTTACAGGCCTGTTCAATACATTTGTTTCTAAGCACAAGCCTAACTTTTACTTAAACCTTTCTCTCAGCATTTTCCGATTAAGCCTAAACGTGAGCATAAGCTTATAATCCTTAACCTTAATAGTGAGGGACAGTGTAATACAACCAGTTATTTTAACGATATACTGACCCACCCGAGACTCGGAGGCTCAAAAACTAGGGTAGGCTTCTATGTTTATGTTTGGGCTTACACTTGAGTTTAGTGGGCATTCTTTTATACTTAACACGGGCCCGTGAATTCCAAGCCATTCAAGAATTTAGATTCACAGCTGAATAAACATCATTTTGATAGGTTTGTTTACTGACGTTGCTCAAAATTATGGATCTTTTCGGTTATCCCCCCAGCCTGCGTTTGCCCAAAAGTGCATGGTCGGATTTTGGAAATTTTTGCATATTTGAGCTTCTCATGGCCTCGCCAAAATATTTTGGTGAAACGGAACCTGGGCACAAAATGCCACGAAATGTAGCATATAAAAAGTATCATAACATTAACGGCCAGATGATAGTGTGTATATGTACAGTGTCTGGTTTAGCATGCGGTAAAGTTCAAAAAGTGATACAGTACCTAAAAGAAAATTTAGGATCGATCAAAGCTGGCTATGACCGATGTAAAATGCGCCATGTATCTACGAGGTTTCAAGTCAAATAAAAATCGTGGCAATTTTCGTTCTCGACAAACATTGTAGCTCTTGTACACTTCCTTCTCACACAAGCCCAGGTTTATAGGCTAAGGTTTAGATTGAGAAAAAGTATTGTCTAAGCCTATTAAGCCTTCAGCTATTCAAGTGTTTTCAAGAGCCTACGCCTTAACCCCTTCTCGCATGAATATTTTCTATTTCCCCTGAGACCTACTTTTATGCTAGGATTCGAACTCCAGTGACTGGAGTGGGAGGCGTATACCATCACCACTCAGCTATAAGAGCTTGACGCTCGAGCCCGAGGGGGCTCTCACGTCTTGTGGTGATTTAGTACTATGTATACGCGTTGCAATTGTTAAACACGGTGCGATATATACTATTTAACGTATATACACTGCGCTGAGTTGCCTACATGTAACTCAATGTGAGAAGGGGTTAACATTAAATGTTGAAGGGAATGTGCACAACAGCCATATTTTATCCAGTTAAACGTTTTTTGCTTCAGGACCACCAGGGCCAGTTGGATTGCCAGGAACCGACGGTACTGGTCTTGGAAAAGGCCAACCTGGCCCTCCAGGTGTACCTGGTAATCCAGGACCGCCCGGAATCCGTGGCAATCCTGGTCCGGCAGGCGAACCTGGTCAGCCCGGGCAAGGTGGAAAAGGGCCACCAGGAAACAAAGGTCCGCCGGGTCCGCGAGGCCCTCCAGGACCACCTGGATTAGATGCACCACGAACAGGCCAAGGTGCACCGGGGCCGTCTGGTCCAATTGGACCTGCTGGAAATCCCGGACGTCCCGGAGACGATGGTCGAGCTGGGGCGCCAGGCCCCCCAGGAATGCCTGGCAACGACGCTCAGTATTGTCCGTGTCCAAAGCGAAGTATACGAAGAACAGTTGTAAAGGCATAAAATGTAAAATAGAATTAACTGTAGTCATAGTCATAGTGCATTATTTTCTAAAATTTTATCAAGATGTCGATTTGATGCAGTCAGGACCTGTAACCAGAAACAACTTCTGCTGAAAATACTTCTTTTAGTATTACTCGCCGTTGCTGTTAACGTCAATCATAGTTATGAACCATGGTACAACCGGAGGTCTGCCTCGGGCTGCGGCTCCAGCAGAAAATCGGCCTCCGGCTCCGGTAGAATTTTTGCCGGATTCCGGCAATTTCGATAGTAAAAGTTTGCATAATTTTGCAAAATTTATCTGTTTAGCGCGTTTTTTGTTTTACTTTTATCACAATTTCCAGGATAGAATTTCCAAAGTTTCGCAGAATATTAGCGTAAAACCAAAAAACTTAACAACATTGCAGATATTGGCTAAGATTAACTGATTGACCATCATTTTTACCATCTAATTTCGCCTCACCTCCGGCCCCGGCAAGTTTCTTTGACTTCCGGCTCCGGTAGTTTTCACCTGCAGTTGCACCCTGTTACGAACCTTTGCGCTCCTTATTCACCGTTTCACAGCAACAGAAGTGGGATTCTCATGTTGCGGAGACATTGTGATACGAACAATAATTGTTCCGTTTTTAAAGTATACAGATTTCGCCGAGTTGTCAGTTGCGGAAGAATAAACTAAACCAATTCATTTTTATTTAAATTTTTTAACTCGTTCAATAAAACAGAAAATAATGTTTTTAAATTATGATTAAAGGACATAATATAGAAATACAGATATATCTTTGCCAAGAAAGCTCTAGCGAATGCAAGTGTTCGTAATTTCTATAACATCATCGCCGACGGTTGTATCCTGTTACTTTTAGAGCCGTCCCGATTTCTGGTTGTAAAAAGATTTCGTACAACTTTTTGCTCATGCCTAGCCTACACTGTTTTCAACGTTTAGGCTTTTAGACTTAAAAATATGTTTAATTTACTGTTACGCCCTTAGAGTAACATATTGGCGGAAATTAAGTTCTTCTCCGCTGTTCAATGATTTGTTAATTTTTGAGGCAGCTTTGAAATTTCCATTGTCACGCTTGTTGAAGAACAAGCTCAGCAAGAGAATTCTAGCAAAGCTACATAAATTTTGGATTTGCCGTTGCACGATTAGTCGAACTAAAACCACTAAGGGTAATATTACGCAAAATATTTGTCAAGCTGTACCGTATTGAACGTAGAAGCAATACTTTTGTCAAATTTCACACTTAAATATACTCTTCAGCAAACTAGAACTCACTAGCCAGTAGCCACAAACAAGTATCTCTTTGTTAAGGGTTATACCAGTCGAGAAAAATTAATGTAAACGTCATAACAATGAGAAAGAACAATATCCATACTCGAAATCCAGCTTTCCTTTTCATAGCCTAAAAACAACACGTCTTATAATATGATATCCTCTGCACACTGCAATGAAATATCTTGCTATAAACTAATAGTTTTGCTTGAAATCTAGGTCCGTATTCTCAAATGTATCTAGCACCTATCTCCAGTTAGCGATATGTTTTCAAACTGACAAACGATTACGTCTACGGGTCTCACCACACTGGGCACAAATTGGAACAAACCTAGGTGTGATCAATGGGCTGAATTTCGAACATAACCATTCAATAGTTCGAACGCAACAAAATTTACAACTAGTAATAGGTGCTATACATATTTGAGAATACGCGTCCAAAACCCAGCAACATTGATGAAAGTTATAAACGGCGCATGGCTAAAGATGTAATTAATAAGATAACATGGAAGACATTCAAATCAACGCATAGAAATCAATCCAATATCATGATATGACACTATTACTACGCTGTGGGAAATGCCAATAAAGCAATTAATGTTGTACTGCAACGCTTACTTCACGAATTTGGTCGTTGCCATAGAGAATGTTTTCAGTGGTATTGACTTGAGTTTCATAAATTCTGCTAATATCCGTTTCCTATAAAAATAATTAGCGAGAACTTGTACCGTCAACATGAGGCGAAATTTTCGTGCAAAAACCGATAAGCAAAACTTGCCACCGCGATTTCTCAGCGCAAAAAACTTTAAGGTAAGAAGGGGCTGTATACCAATTTAATGCTTAAGTTACAGTACAAAGATAATACCCCGTATTCATCCGAACATCTTTTTGCCGCAAAACATGCACGTGCAACTTGCATGTGGAAGTTCAGTAACAAAACAACTTTTAAGTTCTCGCAGCTGCAAATTATTCACCAGAATTCATTATTCACACGTACGAACGCAGTTGCCAGGCAATTGACGTTCGGCAAATCGAAAACCATGTGGTTAAGCGCTTGTGAATTAAACCTTGAATTAATTCATTTGTGCGAATAGCCTTGCAACTCGACCTAATTTATGATCATTGGCTGGAGCGATAAAATCTATGTATCGCATTTATTGCATTTGTCTATACATTATTCATATAACTTTATGTTAAGATTCCGAATAAAATATTTCTTTGCAAATACTTGCACATGGAAGTTGTTAATGCATATCGCAGCTGCGAGTTCTCGCTGCAAAACTTACGTGTGTGAATAGGAATTAACACTGTAAATGTTGACAGAAATGCATGACAATTTTTAACCAAAACACGAAATTATGACATAGAAAATGACAGTTTATTAAAATAATAAAACAGTTTCCATGTTAACCGGTATGGACTCGCCTGCTGTAACACTTTTTCTGAAAATACTTCTTGTAGTCTGTTTATTTCAACGACACGTCCTTCGATTTGCCTGAAACGAAAAAATGCAAACAATTTAATATTACACATTTCGCACGCTATTTAACGTTTGCAAATTACTTATAATATCATAAAAGTCACTCAAAATCATTTCAAAACAAATTTTTACTCCATAATTTGCAATAACATAATTACATGATATTCGGCTCAAATGATAACAAAAACGTCAAAAGCTCAAATATTAAACTATTTACTTCACTTCGTCAATCATAGTACTCATCCTATGGTATATCATCTCGTTCTCTTTTTGTAGCTGAAACAAAAATTACATTGGGCGCAAACTATAACAAATCTAAAACGTGAGTAACAATAAAAAAGTTATTCCTGATTACCATGACGCGCGTAATTGCTTATTAATTGAGAAACACCTAACACAAAATTCAGAATAATCAAAAAATCTCGATTAAATTTACTGCCTTTATTCACAACGGCCACTTTTCGCGAAATAACCTTTCTTTTACCACGCTGTTGTCTTCCACCGGTTCGTGATTCTGCTCGTAATCATAGTCATACTTGATCACAGTTACGTTTGGCAACTTTACATCATTGGAAGAGCTTGTCGACTTCGGGGTAAACTCTATATAACAAAGCAATACAGATAGATATATGCGGCCAAGAAGTCTGTCAAACTTACACAGAAAAACATAACGCATAGTAACGATACACGCAATTCTAGAATTCTCGTACCGCAAAAACATTGCAGGACAAATTTATAATCGCCTCTGCTGCGACAGCATGATCCTATTTGAAAGCGTGTTGATGTAAAGAAACTATTAGCTACCAGCACTATCAATATTTTCGCTAAAAAACTAAGGATCATTAATAAGATTCCTTGGTCTCAAAATATCACAACACATGTTTTAGATTAATTCAACTGAATGATTTCATTGAGTTCTATAATACGTTGAACAATAGATTTTTGCAGTTTCGAAGTAATAGCATCTTGTCGAAGTTCCTTAAATATAATACAACTGACCGCCGCACCATACACTCGTTTATAGTCCATTTTTAAGTAGGCAGCTTACTGTGTTTTCTTGAACGCAATCCTGTATTATCTATTTTCCCATTAGCATCTGTTTGAGCACTAGTAGAGGCACCGTGTGTATCCTTGAAACAATGAAACAATGCAGCTTTAATATTACGTATCTACGTAATTCAATACTGCAATATGCTCGAGTTCCCCATGGCCGGACATCGGCCCAGAGCTGGCTCTAACTGTATAATATACACTTGAATAGAAAGTTCAAAACGTCAAAATGCTACTTCTTTAAAATCGCTGAATTTCTCATGATCAGCAACACAATGAAAACTAAATTAGTGATTATGTACCGCATAAAGCGCTGAGGATGTTTTGTTATCACAACCAGCTGCCGTGTTATTTTCCTTAGAATCCTTTAGATTTGAGAAAGATAGGTCTTTGATTCGATGTGAAGAGTTTTTCACAAGAGACTCCAAACGAAACCTGCAATCAAATGGAAATTGTGATTCTAAAAAAATTAAAATATAAGTTAATTAGGCATTACAGTAAATATAAACACCCAGATGATCATCCCACCATATGTGGCACGAACTATCTCCAACGAGTTATTGTTGTCACACACTTGTTTACAAAAATATAACAAAACCTAGATTCCATAAATTGACATTGATATTATTCAATCAGCAAAGACAATATCAGGTTACAAATTCGCAAAACAAAACCCCTACTAAGATTTTTAAGCCCGATATTCAATGTCTTACAACAATAACATTTATTAAACAAGAAATTCGTCACAGATTGCTTACATTTTCTTCATTCCAACTGTTTTCTTAACTCGAATCGCTCGTTGTTCACTGTAAATCTTACAAACTCCTGAAACACTGACGTATGTTTCATAAATTTCTTCGCCTTCTGTTTTAACTGGTTTGCCATTTGGAAATTCTCGCTACTGCCGAACTCTAAGATTCTAATTTTGGATTAAAACAGAACAACGGCAACTGAAAGTATACTTACATGCTCCAACTTTAGCATAAGCAATGAATTACATCATCTGTTCTGCGGTATAACTTGTAAATAATCCTAAACATTAGAATGCAAAACTTAAGCAATTGAAAACACACTTTTCAAATAAGCCTCTAGAATGGCTATGACCGCTTCATAGTGAAACTGCATTTGCTCATGCTGCATTGGTTGTAGTTTGACTGAAACAGCATATTATATTTAAAGTTGCCAGGGCCGGTACCAACCGGAACCAATGGATCCTTCTGTACAAAAGTATTTTGACACATTTTTTAGAAAAATAAAACATTTTGTCGAAATAATGTTTTCCATATGACATACTAAAATGCCGGTTTTATATATTAATGTTTTTGCGTATTTGTTCTCGATAACACCTTGCCAAATTAAGAATCGACCCTGGACCTATGCAGTAGAGAGGTAAACAATTTTTACAGCATGATATATTAAGAAAATATACTTAAAAATTACACTTTAATCAGGGTGCTGAACTGTATATAACCTTAAATCCTGCGAGCAAGCATCATAAACATACGTACATGCATGCATTCCAATTATAAATAGTACATTCAGAATTGCAAAACACAATGTTAATGAATATAATTCTAAAATTTGCTCAACCTTAGAAGACACAAAAAATTTAAGAAAATCATTTGTTTTAATTGGAGCGGCACCGACTACGTACTTATAAATAATGTCCAATACATAATATACACGTCATACTGCCATTACACTAGAGTTGCAACATTTAAAAAGAAATACCCGGACCCAGAAATTTTTGCTGTGAAAACACGGATCAGGAATTTCTCAAAGCTAAAACTCGGGCCTCGAATTTGTTGGTGTAAGTACCCAGAATAACAGCACACTGTACCTTGTACAAGCTGGAGGGCGTACTTACCAGCATTTGACAGATTGCTGAGCAATTGATTGCACGACTTCATTGCTGCCTCGCAATCAGCATCGCGTTTATCTCGTTCAAAATCGGTCATAGTAGATGTTTCAGACATATGATGACTAAAACATGCCATAATTCATATTAGAGCAACTGCACACTAACATAGGCATTAGCTTTCCGTTTATGCTAACACATATACACAAGCACACATTATGTGCATCTTTTATTACATGTAAGAACTGGAATAAAGGAACAACAGACAAAGCTTTTGTGTCAATAATCATATGCGACCAGATATGACTATTTCTTTGCTTGGCATGGTCTTATAAGACGTTAGCAATACTAACAATGAAAAAACCCTGACATATGCACATCACGAACACTTACTTCACATTGATGTAATCACGTCTGTCCTTCAGCAAGCAATCCCGAAGTACCGTTATATTGAACAACTAAAAAGATACGAATAAGAACAAAAAACAAGATCGTATACTGGCGTTCCTGTTACGTTGGTTCAGATCCCAAACTTGCCGGCGACGTCACTGCACCCAATACAGCGGCCTGTAAATTTCTACTGCCTCCAGTTCACTATTCCTAACAAATTTTCTAAATGTTCCAACCGTTTTTCCAATGTAATATTTCTTAATACACGAAAAACAGAATTCTGCGTACTACATTAATGTACGTTTGAACAATCAGTATAAACAGAAAACCACAAGTTAATACCTACTAAAATAATTCTTCCTTCTTACCACACTTTTAGCTTCATTAGAAATTCGACATTTAGCTTTGTTTTTGGTTTTTTCTAATGATGCATCATCTTTAGTAATTCTTTTTCTAAGCTTATGCATTTTGATGCAAGCACGAAACAGATTTGTTTGATCCATTAATTATAAAAGTCGAAACGTGTACATATCTATAAAATAAAAACGGCGCTCTATCGGTTGAGGGTAAAAATCAGGGAATGTAAGTTTTGCAAACATTTCGAAATATTCGTTCCCAGCTCAAGTATATATAATTTGACTGTATTTTCAGAAATTCTTTTCCGTTTTTGTATGTTCCCGATGAGACCGTTGAGTCGAAAAATCGAAAAGATTTTTTCTCTTGATGTTTAAAAAATGGATTTTTTGGATTGTCTAGAAGAGATGATTGTTTATGTCCGGTGTTTAATCTTGTAATATACGAAAAAAGGCGCAAACAGATAGTAAAAACACTTGCACAAGAACCCGAAACTTAAAAAATACCGCGCTAGTACGGCGCAGACACAAGTATTGAGTATCGAATAAACAAATTCAAATAGAGGGCGACCTGTCACTGTGGTAGAGCACTTCCCTAAAGATTGGTAGGTTTCTAGTTCGAAAGCACCCGTTAAGCGCTGTTAAAAAGGTCTGAAGTCCCGGTTTCTTCTTAGACTGACAACAACTAACAACTAACACTGACATTAGATAGAAAAAGCGAAAAAAAACAATTATGAAACACCAAACTGACATGGCATCAAATAAATAATATTGGCAATGGACTGGACGACGTCGAAACACAATCAGTCCTTTTTTCCTAATGTAAAACGTAATTCTAACTTTTGGGTACGTTTAATTTCATTCCTTTGTCGCCTAGCTACCACATTAAGTGTTGGGTGAACAATGCATTATAACCTCCAGGTTGTTTAATGCGCCAATATTACATTAGACGTAACAGTAGTATAAACATATTCCTAATCCTATTCTGGGCCTAAACCTCTAGGAAACAATAAACCAATAACTGGATTTTATGAGAATTTGTTGGGGTTTCTGGGATTGGTCAATGCTGGCGGGGCTAGTTTGACTTATTTTCTAGGGATTTCTTGGATTTTGTTTCGTGTTAAATAGGGAAAGTTTACGGAAATCTGGGACCTGATTGTTACCTTGGAGTTTTACATTAGTTTTATACGGTGTGAGCTCGTGACATAGTGCATAATCAGTTATCGTACTTTAGCAGACGTGCGGAAAGCATCTAAACAAAGGACCTTTCGGCACTTCAGCAAAGAATAAGGCCGGCCGCTAAGCATCTAATCTTTCCTTGTGCTTTACTCGTTGTATGCAATGCGGTGATTAGGAGATTAAAAGGGAAATACGACTGCATTATTGAAACAAAGCGGAATAACGTCGTTGAATGAAATACAGAATTTATCCACGGTTTTGGTGATTAGGCTTTTCACACGAAAATCACGAACTATTCAAAAAATTGCATCCTCATATGGAGTCCCTAGGTTTATAATTGCAGTATATCCAAATATCCAAAAGCACCCACGTTCAGTGTACACTACCAGGCAACTGGCACACCCTCTATGGCGTATACATCGCAACATAAATTGAACAAACACATGCCAGTTTGTTAATACGTCATTGAAAGGACAGCGGTTTTGTCCTGAGTCCGTCAGAAGGAACTCTGGAACTGAGTTTGTGAATTAAAAGGTTACGATATTGTTACAGAGGGATTTAATACTGAAACATGTATAGATTCACCCTAGCTTCGCAACCGAGTCCTTCAAAGCTTCACCTTTTGCTGCGAGCTTTCCTACACTCCATTTCTACTCTAAGACATATCAAATACGCCCATAATAAACCATAAATTAAAGTTTTGTACTAAAGCTGAAGGCAATAGTGTGTAGGTTTTCGCTCTCCTCGCTTCTTCAAATCATGTTTACGTAACGAAAAATTCGGCCTGAAGCACCTATCCAAAACGCCAAAAAACTCTGAAATTGGTTCGATGGTTGACTAGGAAAGCGTGACCAATTTCATTATCACGCCATAAAATGTAGTTAGATCACTGCCCACTGCTAAAGGGTTCTATGTTCACTTTCAGGTGGAAACCCAAGGCACAAATGTGGCAAGGTGCGCCTCCCCCAATCCAAATTTTCGGTACCCTTCTGTCGTGCGTTCACTGCTGAACATTATACCAAATCTCAATGTGAACGGAATGTGACAACCTATAAAAGTATCATTGGTTAAAGACACACGTTTTCTTCGGGAGACAATCGTCGATTAAACGCTTTCAACAGTTTCTTGCTCACAGTATGGTGTTTCCTATACAATCAATGGTAACGCATGTGCTTAATTGACCAAAGCAAAGAAAATTATATTCCTAATATAACGGTCCATAAAACTTCAGGCCAATATTACTTTTAGGGCCGTAACAGTAGATTAAGCGTATTCCTAAGCCTAAACCTAAGCCTAACCTAAGCGTTTAATAGCGTATTCCTAAGCCTAAGCCTAAGCGTTAAACAGCGTATTCCTAAGCCTAAGTCTAAGCGTTGCAAAGGCGTATTCCTAAGCTTAAGTATAAGCGATGCAAAGGCGTATTCCTAAGCTTAAGTATAAGCGATGCAAAGGCATATTCCTAAGCCTAAGCCTAAGCAAAAATGTAGTCTAGAATGTAAGGCTACCCTTTTCCCACCAGAAACCGGGACAGCCTTTAAAGTAACATGGGCCAACCTTAAAATATGCAACCGCTTAATATAAAAACACAGGAATCGGAAGTCAACAGAATTTGATAGGCAAGAAATGACAACTGGAAGCGGATGTGATACCAACGACGTCAATTAATCTGTAACTGTAATTTATAAAGTTATTGGCTAAAACTTTGTTTTAGCAGGTTTTGTATGCAGTATTCGTGATTTAAATATAAAAGTTCAAAACTTGCATTCAAGGCTACGAAATTGTTTCAAGGGCATTTGGTACGTCAGACCCAAAAATGCCACATTTCCACGGGTAACCTTGAATGGCATGGTCGATTATGAATGACTCCATACTGCTAAAAATGGTGTTATACTGACTCTCTCCGAAATAGGCTTTTTGGGACTGCACAAATTGAGTCAAAATTTTACTCCACCAGAGTCAAATTTGACTCACTAAGCCGCACTTTTGACTCTGGCTGAGTCGAATTTAACTCAGCTTGTGTAGTGCCGAAAAGCCTGTTTCGGAGAAAGTCAGTTGACTCACGAATTTTTGTAGTGTATGAATTTTCGACGTAAACGACAGAAAAAATAACATAAAATTATGCGAAGCTAAAACACAAATCCGTTCAACCGATTCGCATATGTGTTTCATAGTCCATTTTATTGGAGCTGCCCAGAGCCTAGGATTTAAAACCTATATCCTTAAGCCTAAATCCACCAAATCTGGTCTATCCATTTATGTTGTCTCCCAGCGGGCACAGGACCGTAGCCAGCTCAACTTGCAAGGGTGCTAAAAAATTTTCAGGACGGGCATTCAAGCGTTTTCAATGAGTTACAAGCAAGGTTGAATACTTTCCAGCGGATGGGCCCAAAATTTTCCAGAGAGGGCTGAGCCTCATCTGGCCCCCCTTGGCTACGGGCCTGAGTGAGCTAGCGCCTAAAACATTGACCTGTTTCTTTTTTGGCTCATAAAAGATGTCGTGCGGCTTCTAGCTGGCTGACTCGCTTCTATTTTCGGTTTCCGGTTATTTCAGCAATGACTTCTATTTAAAGCTGGTTTTTTTTTACTGAAAGAAAATAAGCTCCAACATTGTGCTTGTACTGACGTATTATGTGAACGGCCCATGTTACTTTAAGGGGCGTCCAGGTTTCTGGTGGGTATATGATGTAGTAGGTTTAGAATCTAGATTATTACATTTTTTGCTTAGGCTTATGCTTAGGCTTAGACTTAGGCTTATGAGCACATTTTTTGCAACGTTTAGGTTTAGGCTTAGGCTTAGGAATACGCTTAATCTACTGTTACGCCCCTTAAAGTAACATTGGCCTTGTGAGCAATCATATTGTAGTTTATACAGCTAAAGGTATTTCGGCATGCATAAAACGACGATTATAGACGCATTGCCATTGGTTTTTGCGTAGATATTCAGGGTACGGCAATTTATTAATAATCAGTCACAGTCAGCTTGTCGCTGGCATATGATACGATAATTTGGAAGGATCAGCTGGTTTTGCATTATCAACTGTATTGGCATATTCTTCGCTTTATACTAAAATAGATTTTTTTACCTTTTTAATACTTTAATTTTGATTGTTCGTTCATAAATACGTTAAAATTCAAAATACGGCATTGCTAGAAAGCGAATCAGTTTTAGTGAGTCATTTGGTACAATTTGGACTCTGCGGGCATTAACCCGATGAGCTAAGCATGAATTATCAAAAAAGTCAACTCAGCAGCTTTTGTAAATCATGGCTGGTTGTGAAATAGGTTTGTAATTGCTTCAACCAAAATCTGTGTGACCGAATTTCTTTGTTTTGTGTGAGTTGAATGGTGGCTTCTGCTATGCCCGGTTACAAGATCGATCAGGTTTAAATGTCAGCGGCCCATGTAAAGATCAAGAGCAGAGAGTTTTTCTGTGTGACAAGAATAGAGTAAGCTTAAGCTTTAGACTCTTTCTTTTGCTTGGCGTAGGCTTAGGTTTAGGCGTAGGTTTAGGCTTAGGAATATACTCATTCTTATGTTTAGGCTTAGGCTTAGGCTAAGGCTTAGGAGTATGCTAATAATACTGTTCCGTCCGTGTTCTTTACATTGGCCAAAGCAACCGGCATACTCGCACTTTTTGGTTTGAAATCTTTTCACAGTTTTAATATTGAATTTTTTTCGAAAACACAACCCAGCCAAACTTAAAAACCCATAAACCTTGTGACGTAGTTTAAAAATTGTTTCTGGCAAGTTTACACAGCTGTCCAAAGTTTTGCAACTAAACCGCTTAAAACCAGTGCCGTCAGCAAGAAAAGTCATTTCAACCGGAAAATGAACTGATGGTTTCCGGATACTTGTCTGGTTATAAATAGTATATTTTGAAGATAGCACGCGTTCAGGTGTAAGAAACACCTTAACACAGTACGTTTCAGTGCTCATGATATGGTATATTTTTCAAAACTGTACTGCAGATTTGAAAGTATTTTTATGGTTTATGGGCCCATGTTACTTTAAGGGGCGTCCAGGTGTCTGCTGGGTCTATAAAAGAGTAGGTTTAGATTCTAGATTACATTTTTTGCTTAGGCTTAGGCTTAGGCTTAGGAACACATTTTTGCAACGTTTAGGTTTAGGCTTTGGCTTAGGAATTCCATTAACTTGCAGTTACGCCCCTTAAAGTAACATTGCCCGTTATATGTGTAGTCTTAAATATGGACCCCACTGAATCATAGGCGTTTGTTGCTACTCTGGTTTTAGAAATGTAAAGCCACATTCACACGTGCAAGATTTTGCAGCACACCAGGTGCAAGAAATTCAAGCGACTTACAACTGCGTTCACAGGTGCGAATTAAACAAAATAGCATGAATTCCAGTGAATAATGTGCAACTGCGAGACCTTCAAACTGTTTTGGGAGCAAATTTGCGCATGTAAATGACACATGCGAGTGTTTGCTGCAAAAATTTGAACGTGTGAATAGGGCTTACAAGATAACTACATGCAACACCCCGTATTAACCATAAAATTGCTAGTAGCATGGGACCAGATGCGGATCGAAAAATTTGTGTCGAGTTGTGACGGCGCGGGCTGGCAAATGTTATGAAACGCAAATACTGTAAGGTATAGAGAAATTATCGTTTTCTCACCAAACAATTTAATTTTCTGATGGGAAAATTGTAAGATTTTATCACAAAAAAATTTCTGAAAGTAAAAATTGTATTTTTTTACAAAGCATTTTCAGAGTGAAAAAATTGTAAGGTATATCATATTATTACCAAACAATTTTCAGATGGGGAAAATTGTAAGGTCAAGATATTATAATTTTATCACAAAAAATTTCTGAGGGCAAAATCTTAGGCTCATTTTTACAAAGCATTTTCAGAGTGAAAAAATTGTAAGGTATATCATATTATTACCAAACAATTTTCAGATGAGGAAAATTGTAAGGTCAAGATATTATAATTTTATCACAAAAAATTTCTGAGATCAAAATTAGGGACCTTATTTTTTTACAAAAAATTTTCTGAGGGGAAAAATTGTAAAATAGGGACATACCATTTTAGCACTAAAATTGCTGATGGGGACGTACGCCCCTCGCCCATCTGGATCCGCTAGTGCATGCGAAATTAGAAATTACCGTATAAGTTTAATCCTAGGGCACTTTAAAAGGTACCGGTAGTTTAGTACCATCAGCCTTGCGTTAGCAGGTACATGAAATGAATTTACTTCGTTGCCTTGGATACTGTATGCGCAGTAGTTTTTCAAAAATTTCCCCAGGGCTCAAAACCGTCAATTTTTCAACAGATGGTTACCGCTGAACCAGAATTTAAAACTTCATACCTGTTCGATATACGGTTCTAATGATCCAAAACCAAGTTTTAAATTTGCAGGCATAAGGCAGGTTTTGTCCAAGGATATTTTACATAAAATAAGTAAACCGTAATAGAGATCTAAACTTTGCACACTGCTGTCTGAATGTTGTCTCAGCAGAGTGTCGTGCGTTCCTGCGTGTTGTGCAATGAAATCTATATATTAAAGCTGGAACGCCATACATACGTATTTTTGGCAGCGTTCCAACAGATTTTTGTTTACGTTACGCATGCAAGTTATAACTACTGTGTGCATTGAGAATTATTACCTATTGTTTCGGATGTGTTTTGGTAATCTGCAAAGGGCTACATGTTTTCAAAAAGCAGTTTTTTCAATTTTATTCATTTAAATATGTGGGGCCAGGCAACAATTTAGCCTAAGGCCGGAGAAGCGCTTAGTTCGTGGCACATGTAGGCAATGTAAGCATGTGAGACAGTCCTAGTGCATATCAATATATGCTGTATACATTGTGTAACTTCGTGGCCGCGAAAAAAATTTTACTTTGTCAAGGATGGGGCGCTCAAAGGTCGGAGCCCCAAATTAGAGGGTTTGGTGACGCTTCCACCGGCACTGACAATACTACTGACATTAAATTTAATTTCGGCTACAATTTTATGCAAATTCCACAATATCATGCGTACACCAGGTGGCTTTTGAAGGGGTAGTGTGATGGACACTGAAGCCTTTTTGACTTCAGTGTGCTGTACATAACAGAACAAATTGTCATCTGAAGTTTTAGACACTATGTCATGAGTAGAGATACCCGACATATACGTGTTGGATGTTACAAAAAAATTATGTATTATTAGTATTGTAACTAAATTATTCCAATTTAAATAGCTGTGAGGGTCAATCAGTGCAATATGGAACAATCATCGACCAACGATAGCCTCGTTCATTTGCCTCGAATACCACAGGTACATTGTCAAGTATACTACATAGTAAAATTTTGGTATTAAAAACAACCAAAAATGTAAATTGAAAAAGTTTGGTAAAAGCCACTGTGTAGTTTGTATATTTGGAATGTCAGCCTTGCTGCGATCCAAAAAAACTAACCGAAACATTTTAAGTGTGGTGCTGACTTATAAAATGGTTGGTAGGTGTAGTCCGGTGTCATCCGATAATTCACATACATTGTTCAGTGTTCTATCGGAATTTCTGTTCCAGTCGGAATTCCTGCAAAAATTCAATTCCTGTTCCTGTTCCTGTTGCTTCATTCAAAGATGCAGGAACCGGAATTTTGGCGGTTTTGTGTTCAAATTACTCATAATCATCTAAATTTTGGGGTAACTTTGTCTTTGAAAAATTGTTATTTTGAAATGAGAGTTTTGGCAATTAGTTCAATTTTATCAATATTATGTTTCTGATGTTTTCACGCAAAACTTTATGATGAAACAGCTGAAAATTCGCTCCAGCTACTTTTTTTGGCAAGTTTTCTAAAAAGTCCAATAGTAATGACACCTTTCTCTTTAAAAATTGTTATTTCGAAATCCTGTAAGCAGGATGTCTGCCTCTTCCTTGGACTCTGCAAAGAGACAAGTTCTAAATATAACATCCTTCCTACAGAGTTCCTAAAAATGACATAGGTCCTTACACAGACCAGGACAATTTTTTACACTAGCGCGCGCACTATTACGTGAATGACCCATAATGTTTCGCCACGTATTCGTCGCACATTTAACTCCGGCATTTAATTCACTTTTTTGTTTTCACAGGACCCACCGGTTCGAAAACAAAAAATCAAAGGCATATCGCGATTGTTGCGCAACCTTCGTGGCAACAGGCGACGTCTACAACATGAACAAAACGCCATCGAACAGCAACAGCAACAACAACAACAACAACAACAACAACAACAACAACAACAATTTGATGACCAAGATGAAACTGCATGCGATGTTGAAATTGCAAGTGCAACATATCGCAAAAGTGCATCTGTTGCTGCAACACGAAACAAACGACGCAAAGATAAACGATGCAGTGATATTGTGCAACAATGCTCAACAAGCACTGAGTCGTCTCGGTTGATGATAAGTCAGTATTTCAGGACGCCATCAAATTCGCCAACACGTAACAACGGCAACGTTGATGGAGATATTCGAAAATCACGATCCGATACAGATTTGTTGCCACCGATAAAAGATAACTCGATTCAAAAGGTATAAATCGTTTCAGGCGGTGTCTGCAGACACTTGAAACTGGTGGAGCATTAGCTAATAACTAATTTGCATATTAGCTTAATTGACAAAACAAAATTAGGACTTTTTAAATTATTCCAAAAATTATTAGAGTGGCTGAAGGGTTTTTGGATGCGAGGAATCGGAGGAAATTGCTTACAAACCTCCAAAACCGATAAATGAATAGTTAGCTAACAACTAATTTGCATATTACTTTAATGGCTTACGTGCGTTCGAGCTTCGCTCAATAAATGTAGTCCCACTACGACTGGTAAGCATAAATCGCAGTTTCGTTCAACCCTACGGAAGACACCGATTTTCGGAAACGTAGCCTAAGTGCACTTTTTTTGCAAAAACACCAGTTAAATATTCGGTTTATAAACTTAAACGGTTGTAAATTTCGTTTAGGCGTTAATGATAAACCGGGAATAGCGCCTAACAGGCCCGGAGCCAGCTCACCTTGCTAGGGTGGGGGGTTAAAACATTTTCAGCAGGGACATTTTAAGGTTTTCGATGACTGCAAAGCAAAGTTGAAAATCTTCTGGGTGGGGGCAAAATTTTTCCAGGGGGAGGCTGAGGCCTATCCTTGGCTACGGGCCCAACGGTTAGACCAAAATATATTAAACAGCAAAATAATCATTCGGGCTCGTAGCCAGAAGGGCGTGCGCTTAGCCATCATACCGAAAATTGTTTCATACCTCTTTGAAAATTTTTATCTTCACATGTAAGCTTTATTTCTACCGGGGGGTTCGTCCTAAAATTGTTTTGTTCGTCCAGCAGGCTGAACTGGCTACGGACTTGTACTCATTAAATATTGTAAAACGCGATTTTGATCCAGATATTGACGTTACTACGAAACTGAGCTATATCTGCTTAAAATGATAGCTAAGATAGCAAAAATTGCTAAAATAACATTTAATTTTAACCATTCAATCATACGACACATATCAGAAGATTTTAGCGGTTTCAGTTCAACGGAATGGACTGTTTGAAACAACCGGATCGAAAATTACTCCAAGATCCTGGCAGTTCAGCGATGTTCGAGTTGTCGACGCTACGAAAAAACTCGCTTAATTATTTTATATGGTCAACCGTTGAAGAATTTCAGTAATTTCTCATCACAAAAAAATTTGGCACATGTTTACTTTTAGGGCCGTTCCGGTTTCTGACAGGAGTGTAGAAGAGTCGACTTAGATTCCAGACTACACTTTTTGCTTAGGCTTAGGTTTAGGCTTAGGTTTAGGAATAGAATTTTTCAACGCCTAGGCTTAATACAGAGGCTTAGGAATACGCTTAATCTACTGTTACGCCATTAAAAGTAACATTGGCCAAAATAATTTCATATCACAATAATTTTGGTGGTTCATAGACGTTTTACTATACGGAAATATGAAATAGTTTCGCTGACATTTTACCTAAAAATGACAACGATATAGTCAAATTAGTAATTTTACATGTGAGTAAACATGGCCATCGGCTCTGTCAAGCCAGATAGGACAAGCATGTCTCACACGTTTACAGTCTTTTAAACTAAACCAGATTCGATGTAACTTTCTGATTCTAAACAGTTTTTGGAATAACAGAACCAGCTAGGCTCGAAATTCAATATAAACTACAATTAACCAAGTGAAAAGAATATTTTTACTACGAATAGAATAGTATATTTTAGGAAATCGTTTAAAACACAAATAAAGGTTGCACTATGTTTTTGTTGACGTCCGGCGTCGTCCGTGACACGTACGGTGCCGTCCGTCACACGTGCGGTGCCGTCCGTCACACGTACGGTGCCGTCCGTCACACGTACGGTGCCGTCCGTCACACGTACGGTGCCGTCCGTCACACGTCCGGTGCCGTCCGTCACACGTCCGGTGCCGTCCGTCACACGTACGGTGCCGTCCGTCACACGTACGGTGCCGTCCGTCACACGTACGGTGCCGTCCGTCACACGTCCGGTGCCGTCCGTCACCGTGCGTTACCGTCCCTCGCCGCGCGTCACCGTACAGCCGTCCGTCACCGTACGGTATCGTACGCAAATAACTCACGTATATACGATAAGTTATGGTACGAACGGTGACGGACGGCACCGGACGACAAGTATAGAGCATCCGTAACTATTGGATATAAATGGTTCAAATTTTCAACTGGGCTATGCTTCTTCGAACCCAATTTTAGGCAAGCAATCGATTTAGCCAACGAAGCTGACGACTACTGTGACGTCGCAAATTTCTACAATACAGCGTTTCATTCGTACAGCGATTTGAACAAAGCATTCAGGGTAAATACGTATGGCAGGAACAACCCACGTTACATTTAGGGACGTTCATTTTTCTGGTGGGTCTAGAAAAGAGTAGGTTTAGATTCTAGATGCCATTTTTTGCTTACGCTTAGGCTTAGGGTTAGACTTAGGCTTAAGCTTAGGCTTAGGCTTAGGCTTAGAAATAAATTCATTCTTACGCGTAGGCTTAGGCTTAGGCTTAAGCTTAGGAATAAGCTTATAATACTATTCCGCCCCTGTTCTTGCAATAAATTCATTCTTTGCTTAGGCTTAGGCTTAGGCTTAGGCTTAGGAATAAGCTTATAATACTATTCCGCTCCAGTTCTTTACATTGGCCCAAACTTTTTAGGTAAGGAAATCTAGCCACACATCAGACGGCTGTAGCCAATCGCATACAAGTGACACGACGGCGTCTGGTCTTGATCAAGAACTGATTAACTTTTCATACGAAGCATTGATGAAGCTTGTAAGTTGTTCAATTTCATATTTTGTTACTGCGTTAAAATTGAGTCAGGCAAAGTTTGGTTACTGTTGTAACTCAATCCTTAGGTTTGTTTACAACGCTCATCAGCAGAACTAAGCTGAGTTGAACCAGTTTTAAATGTTTTTACAGGAACGATTCAACTTTTGGTTGTTGAACAATGAAAGGTTGAAGAAATATTCTAATTTTTGGTTTATATTTTGTAAACTTTTTGTTCATTTACTTTTTTTTGGCTCATGTAAAGATCAGGGGGCGGAGAGTTTTTCTGTGGGACTAGAATAGTGTAAGCTTAAGCTTAAGACTATTTTTTGGCTTGGCTTAAGCTTAGGCTTAGGCTTAGGTTTAGGTTTAGGCTTAGGCTTAGGCTTAGGCTCAGGAATATGCTCATTTGTAAAACATAGGCTTAGGCTTAGGCTTAGGTTTATGCTTTGGCTTAGGCTTAGGAATTTGCTTATAATACTGTTTCGCTCCTGTTCTTTTTACATTGGCCTCTTTTTTTAATATTGCGTCATGAACATAGGCTAAATAATTGCGAGGAGTTATTCGATAAAATATTTACTACTTTGTTATCATAGGCTTTATAGCTTGTATATTTTTAGCCTCAAGATATACAAAAGAATACGTTAAAATCGGTTATCAATGCTCTGTTATCAGACCAAAGGTAAATAGTTAACGAAAATATGGTCAAACAAAACTTTGTACACAGTTTCTCAAACTTAAAAAAACTTGCGGGTGACTGATAAAACGCCAATTTCATAAGCTTTTATGTCTTAAAAATTTTTATGCAAAATGTTAAAAAATACTAGCGATTTTGAAAATTTCAATTTCATTTAATTCTCATTCAAATTCAAAATTGTGCCAGTTGCATGGTTACGAAATGAAAAATATTATTACAAACGATTTGGTTGCAGAGATATAACTTAAGTTCAATTTTGATTGACGTGAAATTATTGTTTATGTTTCACAACTTTATGATATCTCAGGTCGCTAAATTTGTTTTTTTTCGTGAAAAACACGAAATTTGATAGTGGATATATGTGCATGTTGCCTGGAAACGCAAGTTTTAAAATGAGTTTTAAGGTATTTGACAATGTTCAGAAGTTGTCCAAGCGTCATTCTTTTGGTTCTTTTTGTTCAATGACACTTTAACCTGTATATATATGTGTGTGTATCAGGGTTAAACCGGATTTCCTGTTCTGGTCAGAATTCTTACAAAAATTCAATTCCTATTCCTGTTCCTGTTCCTACATTCAAAGATGCAGGAATCGGGAATTTTCACAGTTTTGGGGAATTGGGTAACTTTGTCTTGGAAAAATTGTAATTTTAAAATGAGAGTTTTGGCAAATAGTTCAATTTTATCAATGTTATGTTTCTGACGTTTTCTCGCAAAACTTTATAATGAAATAGCTGAAAATTCGCTCAAGCTTATTGTTTGGCAAGTTTTCTAAAAAGTCCAATAGTAATTCGGTAATGAAAATTGTTTCTAATTCAGGTTTTTTTTCCGGTTCCTACAAATATATTTAATATGTTTAAGACCTCTTGACACTGTTGTGATCAAGTCTCTATGCCGAGAAAACTTACGAGCCTATATGATATTGATTCAAGTAAGCGTTCTTTCTTCTATATATGTGTGGTCAATGTCGCTAATAGGTTCCTTCCAAAATCCGCGTATGAATCACGAGAATTTGGGATTTTGGCAATCGGAATTTTACCCGAAAAAGTAAGATTTTACTAAATTGAGATTTCAGCCGGGAACATAGGATTTGGAGAATTTACAAACTAACCAACGGGTGGAATTGCAGATTTCACAATTTGCACAAAACAAAAGAAATCGAAACCAATAAATTGCTGAATTTCAAACCTCAACATTCTCTGATTCGAAAATTACAATATTGATCACCAACTGATAATAGGTGCTATACACATTTGAGAATACGGGCTTTGATACCGAAAGATTTCGTTTTATATTTTACAGAATCCACAATTTCGTCGTCCATCAACGTACGTGGTATACGCCCATTTATTGCGACAAATGGCAACTTTGTGCGATAAAGATCAATCAACAATGACAACTTGGCTTGCTGAGTAAGGATCGTGTTGACCAATCAGGACAAAGCCCCGGCCATAATATTGCACTGTTGCTAATCGGAGGGGGGGGCGTGACATTGTTGCGAAATGAAAAATATAGAAATAACGATTGGGTTTCTGAGACATGACTTAAGTTCAATTTTGACTAAAGTCAAATTATTGCTTAAGTTTCGCAGTTTTAGTTACAAGTCAGAAGTTTTCAATAAAGATTCCTTGGAGCTAAATTAGTCCAAGTTGCCAGAAGATGATACTGATTTGGAGCCTGCAGTTTTTTTACCAACGAGATAAAGGACTTGCCTTCGAGACGTGTGTTTACTCAAAATTTCACCCCTTCAAACGTCAAATCATTTTTGTGACTTAAATTAAAAACAATGTGAATCAGAAGTCGATATCATTTAAGTCTGCAATCCAGTCAACTATTCAGAAATTCTATTTTCAAGTACTACTTCATGCTTAAATATGTGCTATACCAAATACTTAAGTCATTGACTAAACTTGATGTACTACAGACTAACAGTCAAGAGACATCTTAGCCTAGTCGAGATTGGGGCGTTATCGCACCTCAAAACTGGCATTCTACGTCTGACACTAAGTCAAATTTGGCACTTTTGTTATTTTGTTCGAAAAGTTAAGTTTAAGTGTTAATTTAAGTGAATACTTAAGTAAGATTTCCGAAATCAAAATATATGCAGTCAAATTTGGCTAATAAACGATCGCTTTATGGCACAAGACGCTACAACTGTTCGTAAGGGTTGTGCTATACTCGCCGCGTGCCACCGGACACCAGCGCAGCACGCCGACCCGCGGCATAGTGAAAAATTATTCATTAAAGGTTGCCGCACGGCGCCGCATACCGCCGAACGCTGCTGCGTGCCGCCAAATAGGTTTTGCCTATTTTTTGGTAGCAACGCATAGAGGCGTGCGGCGGTGTGCGACGACGTCCGGGACAGGATAGAGTATGCCGCATCCCTAACAGTAATACGTCGTTTAGGGCTTAAAGACTTGAAACAAACGGCAATTCGTAGGAATAGCTTAAGGGCACGTAATGACAAACAAGCCAGGTTGAAACATTTTACGTACGAGGCCAAAATTGATAATTCGAAAAAGGGGGTGCACGAATACTATTAATGATTTTTAAACATTCGGCTCCATCCAATTGTTGTGGGGTCCTGATATCGCTGTGGTGATTTTTTGAAGTTGATACAATATCGTTGAGCCAAAACGGTGTGAAAACTGTGAAAAGATGAAACTTAAACGATTTTTAACGTTAAAATGAAGGCTATGAAAATAATTTTTTTAGACTTCCACGGGATACATTTCGGTCAGTATCGACTAGCATTCAACAATTTATCAGTATTCGTCTGTTTCCACCAAGACCGCAAGACTTACCGCCGATGGATCGATGTTCATGGTGGGTGCCGTGTGCTGTCCGTGTGCTTGCTATGATGAGTAAGTGTCACTGACAATAGTTTATCGTGAAACAATTCGCGAACAAAGCCAGCAAGAAGCCAAACGCATTTATTCATCGAAATCTAAATTTGTCGATATGCCGACTGTCTTGTGGGCGTAGACTTGATGGACCCATCATGATGGAAACAGGGTTTTATAGTTTAATAGCGATGCAAAAACAATACAAACGTTTTTATATGTGAACAGAAATAATCGCATATAATTGTTGAAAGGATTTATACGTTAATGAATGCAGTGCAATTCATATAGACTTGCAAACATGTAGCAAAGCAACGATTTGAACAATTATTTCACGGGGTGTCAACCACGGGCGTAACATTTAACCCGGAAGCTTAAGGGCAAGGAAGCTAATGTTTTATCCGGATCCAAAGACCTAAAAGTCATACAGAGTAGTGTACTATAAGCTCCGGGTGAGATCCGAGGAAAAAAGCCAGGCGCATTTCTAAAACATTTTAAATGTCTGCTCGAAACTTTACTGTTGATTGATTTCAGAGGGGCTCATGTATAAAACAGGGACGGAACAGTAGTATAAGCATATTGCTAATCATAAGCCTAAGCCTAACCCTAAGCATATAAATGAGCCTATTCCTAAGCGCCTAAGCCTAAGCCTAAGCCTAAGCAAAAAAATTTACTCTAAAGCTTAAACTGACTCTATTATAGCCCCTCCGGAACACGATCCGGCCCTGTTCTATACATGGGCCTTCAGAGGTGTCAGCGACACCCATTCATTTTTATAGGAGTATCTACTGACAGCCTAGAAACTCATGTTTCTGCCGCCGTTGCTTACTTCCTTTCTTATGTGAAGTTTCACCTCAGGCATAACGAACTTAAACCGATACCTAAGCATGCAAAAAAAACCTAAGCTTAATCCTGAACCGAAACCTGAGCAAAAGACCTGTCTAGTCTAAACCTAACATGAGCTAGCCTTAACGCCTATTCACAAGTTTGAGTTTTTAGAACAAAAAATTGCACGTGTAACTTAGTCACAAAACAGCTTCGAAGTTCTTGCAGCCGCAAATTTAAGTTTAATTCGTACGTGTGACCGCAGTTGCAAATCGCTTGGATTCGTTGCACTTGCGTTTTTATTCGCCGAGCGGAAGACGGTGTAGTTGAGTGTTTCGGAATTTTCTTGAATTAATTCAAATATCACATACTTGTCTGATATTTTGCAGCTTATTTGGTGAGGCTGTGTAAGAAAAGCCTTGTATCTACGGAGTATTAATTAGAAACTGTAGGCTTTGAAAACGGTTTAATGTCAAGCAATTTCGAGTGAAGTCTTTTTTGCGCTTGACTATTTTTTGTAGCTGAACGTTTTAGCTACACGTTTTGTATGCAAATTGAGTCGGAAAACTTGCAGCTGCAAATTATTCATTATGAACACGCGCCAGGAATTAATTCATAGACATTAATAGACTTACAAGTCGAAGCAATTTATCATCTTGGGCTGATCTTATAATTTGTAGCTTTTGCTTGATTTTTGTCGCTGTCGTTTGCAGTTTAACTATATCATTTCACGTCTCAACAGAATGAAAGTGATGTTTTCTTGCAAATACTTGCAACTGCAAATATTTCGTACACGTTGCATCTGCGAATTCTCGTTTGCACGCGTGTCTCGGGTTTTAACCTAAACATGCAATGATCTATTCATATTTACACTGTGGGGGTGACATGTGCCTTCTATTGAATTAACATTAGTGTCCAGAAAGTATCCTTTCCGAGTGTCTGGGGGCAGAGATTGCCGTTCATGGTGGCCTTAATTTTTAACTAAAAGAGCCCATGTAAAGATCTGGGGCGGAAAGTTTTTCTGTGGGACTGCAATAGAGTAAGGTTAAGCTTTAGACTAATTTTTAGACTAAGGCTTAGGTTTA
This sequence comes from Enoplolaimus lenunculus, assembly GCA_030248215.1. Lineage (NCBI taxonomy): Eukaryota > Metazoa > Nematoda > Enoplea > Enoplida > Thoracostomopsidae > Enoplolaimus > Enoplolaimus lenunculus. The sequence goes on from JASANG010000245.1 coordinate 122,591, forward strand.
TGCTTAGGCTTAGAAATATGCTCATTGTTACGCTTAGGTTTAGGCTTAGGCTTTGGCTTAGTCTTAGAAATATGCTTATAATAGGTACTGTTCCGCCCCTGTTCTTTCCATTGGCCACTAAAACCAACTATAGTACTACGAAACATAGAAGCTGACTGCTATTCAGTTCAAAGATGCGGCCAACGTATACAACCGTGGCTGTAACTGTAGTATCAGAATATTTCTAAACCTAAGCCTAAACGTAAGAATGAGCCTATGCGTAAGCGTAAGCCTAAAACCCGAGCATAAAGTTTAGTATAAAGCTTAAGGTTACTCTATTGCAGTCGAGCAAAAAACGTTGCACCCCTGATGTTTTCACATGGGCAAAAGATGCGGATAGGTAGTGATCCCACAAACCAACAATACATGACACCTTCATGATGACATAGAAACTTATTGTTTTTATAGCAACAATTCTTTGATCTTTACAGACGCCGCCAATAACTCAAAGCGGTTTATAATACCGTTCACCGACCTGTATAATTTATCGATTGACCACTGGGATCTGATGTCCGAGTATTACACATGGGAGTCGCCGAGTTCTAATTCAGGGTACGTCCAAGATTAAGCATAATGAAGCGAACCTGTTGCAGCCAAAAAATAATCAACCACATTTGGTTAAATCAACAGTCCCAAATGGTATCACAACAATTTGTCGCCCAACTACTCGTGGTCTGACGACAACTCGTCGCCCGACAACTTGTAATCTGAAATTTCATCGACTCGACAGTTCGTTGCCTATCATTATGCTTAGGCTTAGGCTTAGGCTTAGGCTTAGGCTTAGGCTTATGCTTAGGCTTAGGCTTAGGCTTAGGCTTAGGCTAAGGCTTAGGCTTAGGCTTAGGCTTAGGCTTAGGCTTAGGCTTAGGCTTAGGTTTACGTTTACGATTACGTTTAGATTTATTCACAGGATTTACGGCACTGTTGGGCGACAAGATGTCTGGTGTCAAATTGTCGTAGATTGGTGCCAAGTACACGCCCGTAGCCAGCGATCCTTGCTTGGGGGGGCAAAAAATCTTCAGGAGGGGCATACAAAGGTTTTCGTTGACTTACCAGCAAGGTTGAAAATTTTTTATGGGGGCCAAAATTTGTCCAGGTGGAGTGGTTGAGCAGCCCCTCTGATCCCACTGGCTACGCCCCCCCCCCCCAAGTAGTGACTTATTCTCATGGGCTTATGTTTAATAGATCACAAGTCTCAGCGTATAGGTTTATATTAAGCTAAATATACCTAGTTTATCTCGTATATCCACCCTGTCTGTAAGACAGACCTGTGGTGTTTGATTTATGTATTACTGTAGTGATCCGAATAAAAGGAGATATGACTGATATATTTTAACTCTAAAGACGAAACCCCCATGTTATTCGGTTCCGGGCTGTCATCTATTTTAACCCATATCCTTTTATATGGGTGTTTCAGTTATGCCAGCAAATCTCTAGCTCGCTACTTACAAGTGTAATTTTTAGATCTGAATATGCTGCTATGAGTATAAGCAACATATTGTAGTGACCCGAATAACATGGGGGTAATAAGATGGGGTCCCCATTTTGAGTCCCAATCAATAGGAGTCCGTATTTCTAATGAGAGTGCGAAAGCGGATAGAGTCCCTGAACCGTAATTAAAGTACATAAATGTCAACTATCCCTAATTACAGTGCATAAATGACTCCTTGACCAAAGAAAGTTGAGTTCGAAATTTTGAAGCGTACTTAAGTCTTGAAAGTACATTCCTAAGTGTAAAACCTTTCATTATCGCTCAAGCTATTAACACAGGACAAATAATCGTTAAATTCAACGGACAACTGCAGTACCGGATACATATCAGTAACGAAGGGTGACGGAGCGTGGGTTAAAAATTAGTAACAGTCCGTAGCGGAATAACAGGGGGTACCCTCTGGAGAGGCCAAATAAATGTCAGTCCCCCTCTTATTCGGGTCACTATAGTATACTTGAATAATACATGTCAGTCTGGGTAGGAACTGCGACTTCAGACCTCTGTACTAAGCAGCTGGAAATCGGCGGGTTACGGGTGGTTTCGAACTAGCGACCTTCTGTGTGTCAGGCAGACGCTGTTACCACTTCGCCACGTAGCCCGCCTCTCCAACTGCATTTTTCGTCGACTATATGTGTCGACCGTACAACACAATGTGCATTGCATTTATTGCATATGCACCAGGACAAGCATGTCTTACATGCTTACAATACATCGTATTATGTATTAAAATTCATTTGGTTCAGGAAGCATTTACGCAACCTAATTAGTGCAATTGATGCTTTATACACTCTAATTGGTAATTTTGGGCTTTATCTGTTTACGGACTCTTATTAGAGATATAAAGCTCTATTAGAAATAGATTCCACCGACTCTTATTACTTCCTCTTTTATTTGGGTTATCTACAGTGCGGTTGACGTTTCGATTGTAATGAAGTATTTTAATTGTTCTCTGTTGTATGTTTAAGGTTTTCGTTTTGTCAGTATCCATTCATTTTGAGCATTAACGCGAAACGTCAAATTTTGGAAGGACACGCCGAACAGCAAATGATTGCAACTGCAAGGGTGTGTATTCTACACCGGTTTAAGGCTTACAGGTTTCGGCTCATGTAAAGATCAGAGGCGGAACATATTTCTGTGCTACTAGAAAAGAGTAAGCTTAAGCTTTAGACTAATTTTTTGGCTTGGCTTAGGCTTAGATTTAGGCTTAGGCATAGGAATATGCTCATTCTTACGTTTTGGCTTAGGCTTAGGCTTAGAAATATTATCATTCTTATGCTTAGGCATAGGAATATGCTCATTCTTACGTTTTGGCTTAGGCTTAGGCTTAGAAATATTCTCATTCTTATGCTTAGGCTTAGGAATATGCTCATTCTTACGCTTTGGCTTGGGCTTAGGCATAGGCTTAGGAAAACGGTTACAGTACTTGTTCCACCCCTGTTCTTTATATTAGCCCATGTTTCTACGAGGCGGATATTATAGACGTACTCAAAGAACGATTTAGGAAAAATGAAGATTAGCGGATATATAAATTGAAAAACTACCGGAATACATTTCGCAATTCTTATACAGACACCTCTTGACAAGATTGCCAAAGTATTTTGTGTCTGTATTGACTGCATAAAACGGTTAAATAGCGTACGAAATCGTATTGATCTGTCGTAACCATATTCTCAAATGTGTGTAGCACTTATTACCAGTTTGTGATAGGACTTGTAACTTTCCAATTAGAGCATAATGCATTCTGAAATTTTACTCGTTTGTTGCACTTTAACTTCTGCCTTACCTCGATACAAATTTTGAATTCTGCCAACTGTTGTTGTTTGCCAGATTGAAAATCTATCGCTAACTGGTAATTATAGGTGCTATACATAGTTGAGAATACGGTTTTGAACAGTAGTACAATAAACGTGTTAAAATCTCCTAGAAGCACATTGTCAACAATCGCGAATGGTGACAATCTCATTTCCATAATTCGAACCAAACCACTGACACTCGTGTGAATTAAGTATTCCTTGTGAGCTTTGAGGTATTTAAACACATTAATATTTCTGCTTTTAGGATAGCATTATTGGAAGTTTGATGATTCCATCGCGAAGAACGCCTGATATGGATATGTTATTTCTGACAATTACAGTACGACGGTCACATTTACTCCAAGACTCGCTTGAAGAGGTAAGATTTTTGTAATATTAAACTGTTTGTAACATTTTTTTGCAATTACGTTCCGATAACTTGCTATATTGTAGACGTTAGCTTTGCTAAACTGGTTTAGGTCTACAGTAATCTAAGCCTAAGCACATCGCCTAATCATGAAACTGGTTCTCCTGGCAAAGGTGGGCTTTTGTGATGCTGACACGCTCACATTTATATAGTTTAGGTTTTATAAACTAGTGCACCTTTCCGCACTACAGCACCAAACGCGTATCTGGTTGTAAAGTAATTGTTTATTACGGGCATCTTCAAGGTCGGATCAGGCTTGGTCTGCCATCATTCTAATCCTGCTGATAAGGACAAAGGTTACTGAAATTCGATTACCAGTTAAGCTTTATTCACACTTGCAAGTTTTTGCAGCAAAAAATTGCACGTGCAACTTGCACGTACAAGTTTGGTTACAAAGCATCTTTGAAATTCTTGCAGCTGCAAATGATTCACTGGAATTCATGCTATTGAATGTAATTCGCATCTGTGAACGCAGTTGCAAGTCGCTTGAATTTGTTGAATTTACTGTTTGTTTGGTCAATCGGAATGTTTCTTTAAAAATACTTGCAGCTGCAAGTATATTTCGTGCAAGTTACAGCTGCGAGTTTTCGCTGCAAATACTTTTTACGTATGATGGTTCATTATTCGCATACGAAACATTAATAAATACCACGGCAAAATGAACATGCGAAAATCAGTTGCACCGCTGTCTGAAATCTTTTAAGTTACTTTTTTCATGTATCAACAGATATTAGGTACAGAACACTGCAAAAAAATAGTGAGTCAAATTCACTCTCTCCGCAATTGGCTTTTCGGGGCTGCAAAAACTAAGTCAAATTCGACTCCGCCAGAGTTAAATTCGGACGGAGTCGAATTTTGGACTTGACTCACCACCTTTTGTAGAGTATAAGTTTGCCAAATTTTCATAATATTGGCACTATAATTCAAGTATTCATTGTTTTAGCTTTCAAATAAACAGCGAAATTTTCGAAAAAAATTACGGGTTCAATTCGCAGGCGAACCAGGACTCGATATGGGTGGTCTGACCAAAGAGTGGTTTCAACTGCTTGTCGGGCAAATATTTCATCCAGATTATGGTAAAGTCCTTTACGCATATATTCAACGTTTGGTGAAATCAAATTCGCGTTGGGTTTGTAGCGTACAAGTACCATTGCGTACAACGTCAGGGGCCGGGGGTGGTATAATGGTACGGTTACCAAACAGGTCCGTAGCCATAAGGCACCCAAGGGAACGACTAGGCAAAATAAACAGTTTTGGACCTTGTAAACAATTTCAGCGTTGATTTTAAGTCATGTCACATTCTCGCGTGAGCCTTTAGAATTCTGACCCCCAAGCATTTTAGACTGCTTACATGGCTAATCAAAAAAATTACGTTAAAGCATAAGCTTACACTATTGTAGTCCCACAGAAAAACGTTTCGACCCTGATCTTTACATGGGTCAGATACCAGACAGTGTCAGATCGTTTTAGCATAAGTTTGCTGTCAATCATTTCTACACAAACATTACTGTGGGAATTGTAATATTTAAACACAAATTGATTTTACTGCTAATTTATAGGAATGTTCGTGTATCATTCCAAAGCCGAAGTATTCTGGTTCAGTACTTCAGAAAGAAATCTCGAAAATCTACAAGAATACAATTTTATTGGTGTGGTAGGTTTAAAATCAACCGTGTGTGCTTTGATATCGGTTAAGCGGAAGACTTAAATTATGCTTAGCGAAAGTAGTCGATTGTAGCTAAAAATTATACACTTTAGAATTTTAGTATATTTACCGTAGCCCAATGCGTAATTTAGCCCAATTCCGAATTGGGCTAGTCCAGGGCGTAATTACAACTTGGGCTAGCCTACGGCGTAATTCTTTCTATGCGACAAGTGTATGCCTTGTGATTGGTTACTACCCCTTAATTCCGTACTCAAATAAGATTGGTTGATGCGAATACTTTTTTCTGATTGGCAAAACGATCGCCACCTATTGCACTGCCTATCAGTTTGTTTTAACTGAGCAAAGAGGAATTAAGCAGGATTACGACTATCAAGCAACCAATTAGGAAACGCACAGATTTATCTGACACGATTTCGCCTTGGGCTAGCCCATGTCGTAATTGCGTTTTAGACTAGACTAATTTGGAATTGGGCTGAATTACAACTTGGGCTACGACATATATTACATATTCATGTATATATACATATATATGTATATATAATATATATAGGTATAATATGCTTAAATTCAAATTTGGGCTTATGTTGATGCTTAGACTTAGCCTTAGGCTTAAGCCTATCGAAAAATTGTACAAAAGCTTGAAAATGAGCTAAAAATGGTATTTAAAGGTTTCGGTTGAACAGAAAACCCATCAACCATATTAGCAAATGATGAACCAGAACGACGTGTAAACGCGTTCTTTTGCCTGATACATGATTGGTTCGTTTTTTAGCTAATGGGACTGGCAGTCTACAACGGCGTCATTTTAGACATTCGTTTTCCAGTTGTTTGTTACAAGAAATTACTCTCGCCAGCAGTTGTGCCGCGTTTTGCTGATATTCGCTATCTTCCGCTGGGTGTTGCTACGGTGAATTTGAGCGATTTAAGTCAATTTATGCCTGTAAGTTGTACGTAGCTGTGGTATTCGCGTTACCATGAGTCGATAATAACTCTTCGAGTGTGCAACTGGGCACAGCCTGTTTAGAAAAGAATGTACGCTGCACGCGTTGCGTTTTTGTCTCCGTTTATTAACGTGAACCTTGAGATTTGGCACAGAAGTGCATAACATCAAGAGTAGATAATAACGTGAGTGTGTAACTCTTGGTGTCCGCTTGGTACAAAATGTACCACCGGGCGTTGCGTTTTTGGCCGACCCCTCTTGTTTAGAGGGGCGGTCACTATCACATGAATACTCCTAAATTAAATTATTTGGGGATCATGTGTGACGCCGCATACATAAAGTGTCATGGTTCGCACCAGTTGTACTCCCCTCTAATCTTGCTTTATTTAAAAAGAAATTTTCACTTTAGGTTGTAGAAAATACGGTCAGGTATATATTCGTTTTTAAATCAATAAAGTACTTTTTGAAAACGACAAAATTTCTATTCTAGCACATTTCAGTGCTAGCATTTGTCGCCTTCATGGAACATTCACGTACCTTGGAAGCAAGGGTGGGCCCCGTCTATATTCTGGCACAACGCGGATTATAAGTACCAGTTTGAATTATTTGGTATACTAAAATTGCGTTTGGTTTCTCGCTCGCTTCGTAGCTTTTTTACTGATAACTCGAGTGGGGGTTCGTTAGAACTTTCTGATTCCACCAGTGGTCCTCAGTACCCTCCTTAGATCACCGATATAGATCCTGCTGGCAGTGTGGAGTGAAAAAGTTTCAGTTGAAGTTGAAGTTTGCCAGCAAATCTTTTGTTTTTTTAGGAAACAGCCCGGGGTCTAAACGAATTGTTGAATTACGAAGGCGATGTTGAACAAGACTATGGATTGAACTTTCAGGTGAATTCAGAAATTACGCCCAATTCTGGCAAACTTTTTATTTTGCTATAATCATTTTTTACCCATTATTTATGACACAAAACAATTTCAACCCAGGTAGGTTTGTGTTGTTTTAACTATTTTACAAAAGATCTGAAACGTTTCGTTTCGTCGAAAAATTCGTCCTCATAACAATTCAAGCTAAAAAAGCTTCAGTGTCCAGGATACTGAAGCTTTTTGGCTTCCGCTTCCGCGTGAAGGTTATTGAAGCTTTTCTGGCTTCAGTCTCCATGACACTACCCACGTAAAAGTCAACTGGTGTACGCATGTTATTGTGGAAGTTGCATTATTGATGTTTTTATTCTTTGTTAGGTCAGAATGCAGTCATGTCCGTAACCATGGAGCGGCAAGGATGTGTGCCGCGCCCCCCACAAAACGTTCCGCAACTCATCTTTACATGGTCCTGGTAGCGTAAGCAATTTCAAACAGGGTTGTTTTTTCCGGAAAAATTACGACCGGAAAAAATGAATTTTTTATATTTTGTTCCGGAAAAAATGGAAAAAATGGAAAAATTCATTCATTGTCTGAGTGATCGGTTATCCCACCTTTAGCCGGTATTTGCCCCAAAAATGCTTGCATTCTGAAACTTTTTGTATATTTGAGCTCCTGATGACACCACCTGTTCATTCCATGCCCAAATCTAAATTTTTGAAAAATTTGGTTTTAAAGCCACAAGTTCAGCCCCTTGAAACCCAATTTTTTTCGAATAGTTGGGCAAGTTATATATCATTTGACGCAGCTTGCAAAGTTGAGTCGAGTGGACTTAAACTTTCTGCAATCAGAAGTCGGCTTAACGAGTTGTTGTCAAATGATTGATTTGGCGCGCTGCCAACGATCATGGTTCGACGCTAGATCTAGTTATTTGACAATAACTCTTTAGCCAGACGTCTGTTTGGTAAATATTTAACAATATTCGTCTCAGCTCCGCAACCGTTGTGTCAAATGATATATAATTTGTCAAATTTTTCGACAAAAAATTTTGAGTCCAATGAAGGAATTTGCGACCTTAAAATTCGATTTTTTTATAAATTTAAGTTTGGGGGTGGATAGTCGGGGAAGGCTAGCAGAACATCACAAACTCATGAGTGGAGCGATCTAAACAAGTCACACTTGTTTTTGTAAAAATATATTAAATCCCAAGACACTTTTGGGTTTTCTGACATCAAAGCCTCTCAATGGCTGCAACCTCTCGAGTAAAACGGGTTGAAGCTCGACGTATCCTTGTGTTAAATCATACGGTAAATGGCTAGGTTTCACTTTTGAGCTCCCTAACTTTGGTCCCACTGTGGACGAAACCTGGTGAGCGAGCCGAACGAGATACATATGTAATTTTAAATTAAATCTCGTGGCAAAGCTTCTATTTAGAAATTCATTTATATCGTCATAAGCTGCAATTTTCTTCACTCTTTTCGGACATATAATGTGTCCTGGTGTACACATACATACGGTCACTGTTAATGTGTTGCATGTAAAATAGTTACATGTCACTTAAAACGATATTTTATATCATATTTAGTTGCAACTTATATTTAGAATCGTTTAATATTTTTCCATTTTTTCCATTTTTTTCCACCCGCCTCGGAAAATAATGGAATAAAATGACAAAAAAAAACATTTTTTCCAGCCAGCAACCGCACTTTGAAATAATTGTTACAGATAACTGTGGACGAATTTGGTTCAATTCGAACAATTGAATTGAAAGAAAACGGTGCCGAAATTCCTGTAACGAACGATAATCGCCAAGGTTCACCATTACATTGTTGAAATAAACAAAACCTATGACGTTTCTAAATATATTTCTTTTTTTACTTTTTCCTTAAATTATAAGCATTAAGCTACGTTCTCACTTCTTAGGGTAGCGCTAAACTTGTGATAACGTCCAGCGCCGTGCGTCACCGGTATGGTGATGTTTATCACCTGTCCAGCGCCGTCCGTCAACGTCCGTCATTCGTACGGAACAAGCACAATGTCGGACAATGACGGACAATGACGGACGGCTGGCGGACCGCGCCGGACTGTGTACCTCAAGTATAGCGCAATCCTTACATTTCGCTAAATGTTTTTAATATGGGATCACTGAAGTCGATTAATGCATCGTTCACAATAAAAAATGTCATTTTGCCACTGAAAACATTATAAGGTTGAGTTAATAGCACGTTTCAATTTTCAAAATTATAATACGTCAACCATGCCATAACGCAAAAAAAAACTGCGTTAACTCTACCCTTACTCGTGTTGCAAAATGCTCTATGACACGTATTAGAATAGAACTGACGCGTGTTAGGATAGGGTTAACGTATGGCAATTTTAAAATTTGACACATGTTAACCCTACCCTGTAGTGTTTTCAGTGGCAAAATGAACCTTTTTATTGTGAACGATGCATAAATTAACATCTGCCAAATTAGCATTACAATTGCACACCTCTGAGTTTTCGTTCGAATTGCATTTAAGTTTAGCTGTTTATTTGTCGTCGGCTTCAGTCGCAGATCAAGCCAAAATTTCGCGTGTCCGAAGCCAGCCACAATTTTCGCACCAAATCTTATTGGTTCTGCTAATTGCCTGAAGACCGCATGGATTCGGCGAAATTCGTCGAATCAGCCAATGGTCAGCTGAATTTCGTAAAATTAATTGCTAAATATTTTAGTTAATTTTTCGGTTATTTTGTCTTGAAAATGAAGTTTCAGAATATGTTGACTGTTATGTTGAATGGCTTATCAACAAGTCGATTTATCATCAGTTTCGGTCGTTTTATATTGGTTTTCATAGCGTTTGTGCTTCAAACGTAATGCTGGTAAGTTACCAGGTATTTTTGTTACATCAAAATCTTTTGCTTATAAATTTATGCCTAGCACACTATACTGTACGGACCCGAATATAAGAGGTGAGACTGATATTTATTTGGTCTCTCGATAGTGTACCTACCTTTTATTCGGTTACGGACTGGTATTTATTTTTAATCTGCCATCCGCCACCCTTCATTACTGATATGTATTCGGTATTGCAACTATCGGTGGAATTAAACGCTTGTCTTGTATCAAAAGCGTGAGCGATAATGCAATGTTATACTTAGGAATGCGCTTTCAAAACTTAAGTATGCTTTAAAGTTTCGAACTCAATTTTATTTGGTACTGGAGTCAATTATGCGCTACAATTACGAACAATTGACATTTATGAACTCTATTAGGGTTTAGGGACTCTATCCGCTTACGAACTCTTATTAGGGATATGGACTCCAATTGATTGGGACTCAAAATGGCGACCCCCTATTACCCCCTCTTATTTTCGAGCCACTACAGTATGTCAAAAGTGTTCAAAATAGTTATTTTGCACAACCAGTTTAGGTTTAACCTGGGTTCAGGTGCTTTAAAGCTGTAGTATATAAAATATTTAGTTCAGGAGTACCTACTAAAATCTGCTAAATCAACGCTGATACGCTGTCTTTTAAACACTAAACTTTCAAAGAAATGGTTTTTATACGCTAAAAATTGAACTGTTTTGCTTATTTACTTAAAGATCTGGCCCATGTAAAGATCAGCGGCGGAACGTTTTTCTGTGGAACTGCAATAGAGTAATCTTATGCTTTAGACTATTTTTTGCTTGACTTAGGCTTAGGCTCAGGCTTACGAATATGTTCATTGTTGGGCTTAGGCTTACGAATATGTTCATTGTTACACTTAGGCTTAGGCTTGTGAATATGCATATATTACTGTTTCGCTCTTGTATTTACATTAGCCTAACGACCACCTGTGTCTGTTTAAGTTTCCGGTTGATAGAGAAATAGATTTGTTTTTGAATAATTTGACTTTGTCTGATTTTAACTCTTTTACTAAATGTTTATTTTTTAGATGCTTCGTGCTGAGGAAGTTGAATTATTGGTGTGTGGTAGTTTAATCGTAGACATGAAGGAACTGAAGAAATTCACAACGTACGACGGGTACGGCGTCAATGATAAGACGATAAGGTATGTGGGACCCCCAAATATGTAAGGTATTGTGTTTCTTGGTTTTGTACCTACCCTTATGAGACAATGTATAGAATAGCGCCGTAACAGTACACTGCAAAAATGGTGAGTCAAACTGACTCTCACCAAAATAGGCTTTTCCTGACTACACAAACTGAGTCAAAATTCGACTCTGCCAGAATCAAATTGAGTCGAATTTAAGTCAGCCGGAGTCAGATTTTGATTCAGTTTGTATAGTCAGGAAAAGCCTATTTCGGAGAGAGTCAATTTGACTCATCATTTTTTGTAGTGTAGCATTAGCATATTCGAAAACCTAAATATGTAACCAGATATCTGTTTCCGGTAAAAATCGGTGTCCGTTTTCATTTCCGGTATAGAAATACCGAAAATGGTGTTATTTTCATAATGAAAATTAGCTATAAAGCACTTATATATCTTGCAATTTTTCATATGCTGATATGCTGTAATTGTTCGATATGAAGTAAAAATTACCAAATTCATTTAAAATCGTTAAAAATTTTGAAGCATCCGCTATTTTGTTCCAACTTACAAAAGCCTGGTGAATATTTGTATGCTTCAATTGTTGTGGCAGAAAAAGACAACATCTTGGAAAGTTTTATTCCTCATTTTCCGTTTTCTGTTTCTGTTTCCGTTATTTTGATAACTATCCGTATTCGTTATTTTTTACTTCCGTTTACACACTGCCAAATACCTACGACTAAAGCAAAAATTAGTCTCAAGCTAAACCTTACTCTATTGCAGTCCCATAGAAAAATGTTCCACCCCTCATTATGTTTACACATGCGAACCCTGCCCTATACCCGCGTCACAACTTCCCTAATACGTGTCACCAGAGCATGTTGTAACCCCAAGCGTTACGGTATGGTTAACACATTTTTACATAAAAGTAGGGACTGTAAATTTCAGTGAGTTGATTTTAACTCCGAATGACTTGAATCACTCAGTCTGAGTTAGAACTATCAGAACTCAGAATTTTGAGTTGATTCGATCCATTCTGAGTTAATCAACCAACTCACCTAGTGTCAACTCAAAGTGAGAATCAACGCAACTCAAAGTGAGTTGATATTTACTGATATTAATTCAGAAATAACCAAATCCCTAGTTGAATTGTTTAATCAACTCACTGGAATTTACAGTGTAGGAATACGCTCAATCTATTGTTACGCATCTTAAAGTAAACATTGGCCCATACTTTTTAGGCTGTTTTGGGATTTAATTGTAAAGCTGCCAATCAAACATCAGCGTCGGTTTCTGTTGTTTGTCACCGGTTCCGATCGAGTGCCTGTGGGTGGAATGCGAGAATTAAATTTTAAAATTTCCAAAATGGTTACAAGCTATTCAAAATGTCAATTGACCGAAATGTAAGTCATCAATTTAACGTCGATTCAAACACCAAACAAACGCAAAACGGTACCGTATACATGCTTCCCGACGGCTTAGGTTTAGAAAAAAAAAGCTTATCGAAGCCTAATTTTTGACATTAACTTTTTGCCTAAATCTTCTTCTACCTAAGCCTAAATAGTAAACTTATAAATGTGAAATAAACGTGTACAAGCGCAGTGAAAAATCATTAGAATCACGGCCCAATGTTACTTTAAGGGACGTAACAGTAGATTAAGCGTATTCCTTAACCTAAGCCTAAACCTAAGCGTTGCAAAACTATGCTCCTAAGCCTAAGCCTAAGCCTAAGCAAAAATATGTAATCTAGAATCTAAACCTACTCTTTTATGGACCCACCAGAAATCTGGACGCCGCTTAAAGTATCATGGGCCAGAATCACTAAATAAAAAACATCAATTGTGAAAGTTTCAAAAAGAACTATTTATTTACTAAGCTTGTATTCACAAATCAATAACCTGCTACCACGAGGTGATATGGGTGTAATTCATTAAGACGGAATGGCATAAGTTTTAGAACAATACACATTCCGCTGGTTAATTTGAGTTCGGCTGTGTTTTGTGGGAACACGCTATTAAAATATATTCATTTTTGTTCTTAAACAAGTCCCTAAGGCATACGTTCACCAATACGGCTAGCCACAGCACTAACTGTCACACTAGGTTAGCTAGCAATGACGCTTGATTGATTCAGATGTTGCTGTAGTAGCTAGCCTTAGTGACAGTTGATGCCCGTGGCTAGCCATATTATGCCGTGGCTAGGCATATTATGCCAGGCTAGCCATATTATGCCGTGCCGTGGCTAGGCATATTATGCCGTGGCTAGCCATATTATGCCGTGCCGTGGCTAGGCATATTATGCCGTGGCTAGCCATATAATGCCGTGGCTAGGCATATTATGCCGTGGCTAGCCATATTATGCCGTGGCTAGCCATATTATGCCGTGCCGTGGCTAGGCATATTATGCCGTGGCTAGCCATATTATGCCGTGGCTAGGCATATTATGCCGTGGCTAGGCATATTATGCCGTGGCTAGCCATATTATGCCGTGCCGTGGCTAGGCATATTATGCCGTGGCTAGCCATATTATGCCGTGGCTAGGCATATTATGCCGTGGCTAGGCATATTATGCCGTGGCTAGGCATATTATGCCGTGGCTAGGCATATTATGCCGTGGCTAGGCATATTATGCCGTGGCTAGGCATATTATGCCGTGGCTAGGCATATTATGCCGTGGCTAGGCATATTATGCCGTGGCTAGCCATATTATGCCGTGGCTAGGCATATTATGCCGTGGCTAGGCATATTATGCCGTGGCTAGGCATATTATGCCGTGGCTAGCCATATTATGCCGTGGCTAGGCATATTATGCCGTGGCTAGGCATATTATGCCGTGGCTAGGCATATTATGCCGTGGCTAGGCATATTATGCTGTGGCTAGCCATATTATGCCGTGGCTAGCAATATTAGCAATATGGCTAAATTAGTGCTTCGACTAAAAGACATAATACTCTAACATCTTGGCAGTCTAAATAACAAAAGTTATTTCTAAGGTCATTGAGGGTACACTGTTGTTGCGTCCACGGCATAAATGCTTGTTAGCAAAATATACACCGGTTTTCTAAAATTTTAATTAACAGTCATAATGGCCCATGTATAGAACAGGGCCGTATCTTTTTCCGAAGGGGCTATAAATAGAGTTTGTTTAAGCTTTAGATTAATTTTTTTGTCTTAGGCTTAAGCTTAGGCTTAGGAATAGGCTCATCTATACGCTTAGGCTTAGGCTTAGGCTAAGGTTTAGGCTTATGCTTAGAAATATACTTATACTACTGTTGCGACCCTGTTCTATACATGGGCCGTCATAATCGTCAACAATTGCAACTATTTTTATTGACACAAACACATCTTGGTCAAGATCTATCGTAGCCAAAATTTGACTTCGGGATTCACTCAAAATCACGTGTAAACGTCAGTTTTGAGCGAGCTGTGAGCAAGTGAGAACAATTTTTTTACCTCCAAAATTCATAACGTCATCTGACGTATACTAAAAGTATGTGGTTCTTGTATCTTTAGATATTTCTGGATATCTTCGACGTGGCCCATGTATAGAACAGGGCCGGAACAGTAGTATAAAGCATATTTCTAAGCCTAAGCCTGAGCCTAAGCGTAAGAATGAGCCTAAGCCTAAACCTAAGCCTAAGCCTAAGCCTAAGCCTAAGCCTAAGTGTAATAATAAGCCTATGCCTAAGCCTAAACCTAAGCCTAAGCCTAAGCCTAAGCCTAAGCCTAAGTGTAATAATAAGCCTATGCCTAAGCCTAAACGTAAGCCTAAGCCTAAGCAAAAAATTAAGTCTAAAGCTTAAACTGACTCTATTACAGCCCCGCCGGAAACCGATCCGATCCTGTTCTATACGTTGGCCTTCTATCCGGTTTATTGTATACACACACGTGCGCCTGTAGACCTTTGAAAATTAATGGCAGGATTTGTTTGAAATGAACGCGAGTTGGCTGTATGCAGATTTACGAAAATTAATTGCTATGGTTCAGTTGTAATTTATCCGTTCATTCACTTACGTTTCGAATGTTTGCAAACAGTGTTTTCCATACGTGTGAAATTCTAGGAAATTTGCTATTCTCTTGTTTAGATTTTCGTCAATAAACCGTTTTAGTTTTAAATGTGACATATCTATGGCTTCCGCTACGTTTGGCTGTCGGCTCACACAAATAAAACCCCACGATTAGTAAAAGCGCTATAAGTTAGTATCTAAAGGTCTAACGTACCATACACAGCGTTCATAGTGTAACAATAGCGTCTTTATCACGGTACAACCGGAGGTCTGCGTCCGGTTCCGGAAGAAAATCGGCTTCCGGCGTCGGGTATTTTTCACCTCCGGTTGCACCCTTGTCTTTATAGTATGGCATTTACGAAAATTTTATTTTCTATGGTTTCAAACGTTTATAGTGTTTTTAAACATGGCAAACCAGCTTGTGCGACATTTCAAGCTTGAAATATAGTTATTTTATTTCTGTGAACCATAGAGCCAATATCACTTGAAATCGGTTTAAAACACGATTACTGACTAGTGAAAAGCGGGGATTATAAGTATGAGAAAAATACAGCTTGACGCTCTGACCTTCCAAAACATCATTTTAGGCTAAGGTTGGTTCGCGTTAACCAGAACTATTAGATAAAATCGTTATCTGGCAAACGGTAATTGGTTTGCATATCTGGCAACTTTGTGAACTTGGAATGCAAGATATAAACGTTTGCTGCAGAATGTATATTTACTGTGCAACTTAAACGTTGATCTGTATAACCAAGAGTGGATAATCGCTATTTAACAAGAGTGTACAACTGGACACATTCTGTGTTGTTTTTGCCCTTCTCATCTTTATTTAGAGGGGGATACAACCGGTGCTTATTTGTGCGGAGTCAAACATGCTTCCCTTATAGTTTAATTTAGGGTATTCACGTGATAGCGACCCCCCTCTAAACAAGGGGGTCGGCCAAAAACGCAACACCCTGTGGTACATTTTGTACCATGCGAAACCCCAAGAGTTGCACACTCACACTTGATATAACTCAGTTACCTAAGCCTAAATAGTAACCTGAAATGTGAAAGAAGAATCACGACCCAATGTTACTTTAAGGGGTATAACAGTAGATTAAGCCTATTCCTAAGCCAAAGCCTAAGCCTAAGCGTAGCAAAAATGTGTTCCTAAGCCTAAACAAAAATTGTAATCTAGAATCTAAACCTACTCTTTTATAGACCTACCAGAAACCTGGACGCCCTTTAAAGTAACATGGGCCAATTATCCCATGAGCTGAACCGAGTTTTGTTGCTTCTGATGATATTCTTGTTGCTTTATTTCATCATACCGGCTTTATTAACAACATTAATAATGTATTAATTTGAGATTAATTTGTCAATTACTGCCTCAGTAATAGAGAGCATGAATGCTTTATTTGTTGTAAATAATTGCCTTAATACAAAACGCGCTATGTTTATTTTATCAGCCTAGCCTTAACTTCAGTTCAGGGAACGGTTTTTTAATTTCATTGCTCAGTGCAGGCCTGTAGCCAAACGAGAGGGGGCTATAGACGGCTCAGTCCCCCCTGGAAAAATATTGCCCTCCCTGGAAAATTTTTAACCTTGCTTGTAAACTCATAGCAAATCGGCCTCTACTGAAAATTTTTTAGGCTCCCTAGCAAGGTGAGCTGCCTACCAGCGTGGGTCAGTGACGTTTAATAGGTAAATGGTATCAATGGATTTTGTACGATTTGGGCCTGACCCACAGTTGGGGTAGCGTATTTTAGGGTGCCAGCAGTGTAAAAATTTCGCGCAGGTGCTAAAACATTTTTTGGGTAAGGAAAATTGGCCCATACCGCTTTTAAGGGGCAAGGCCGGGTCCGTTTAATAGTGCTAAATTATGTTGTCCGCAAACTCAACACTGCTGTTTATCTTGAACGCCATCTGCACTGTTGTATCTGAGTATACAGTGCTAAATAGTACCAAGAGTGTATGATACATGAGTATGCAAATCTGCGGTTACCGCACGGTACAAAAAGTACCATAGGACGTTGCGTTTTGGGTCCACACCTTCCTCATTTATAGAAGGCTACAACATGCGCGAACCATGGCATTTATGTATCCGGCATCATAAATGTTCCACTTATTGTTTGATTTTGGGTTATTGCATGGTACAGCGACCCCCCTTCTAAATAACAAGTGGACGAGCAAAGACGCAACGGCCGGTGGTAAATAACGTACCATGCGGAACGCCAGGAGTTGCATACTCTTGTATCATTGCACTATTGCTTAAACGCATGAATAATTACGATTGTACCAGCGCTACCGTACAGACAAGCGACCGACATTTTAATAAAATATTAATTTCAGTTTTAGCAAAATTTACACAGTCAGACTGTGTATAAACTAACAGCAAAATATTGCAGTTCCAGGTGACGGATAAGCGATTTGTTTAAAACTCCCTTAAAACCATATACCTAAAAGCAACTGCTTCATTGAATCTTATCGCCATTTGACCAAAATGCCCCAACTCAACGGCCAGGGTGGCTCTCAGCCTCCCATGGAAAAATTTTGGGCCCAATAGCAAATTTTTGAACCTGGCTTGTAAGTCATTAAAATAGCCTTGAATGCCCCTCCTGAAAATTTTTTTGACCCCCGCCCCCCTAGCAAGGTGAGCTGTCTACTGGGCCTGTGTGGTCAAGTGAACCTTTGATGTTGCCGCTGTACTTGAAACGATAGTTTACATTAATTGGAAATTTTCAATATCGAAAGGATTACATGGTCAAGATAATTTCAGCTTATTTTCTAAATGAGACCATAATCTTCGTGATTGCAGTTGAATACCTTTTAAGGTTCATACCTGTATGAGAAGCGAAACAAAGTTAATCAACACCTACTGTAACCTTCATACAGTCCATGCAGCGTACAGAGCTTGAAGCAACTCGTTAGGTTTAAGTCGCTGCTCTTCAGCAATAATTATATAGCGATTTTATAACGCAATATCGTGTTACAATTATTACCTATGAGATACTCAGTAAGAATTTTCTCATTAACCCTTTCTCACATGAATATTTGCAATTTCTCATGAGATGTCATTTTAAGGTGAGATTCGATCCCCAGTCTCACGGGTGGGAGGCGGTTATGATGACCACTGAGCAATAGGAGCTTGACGCTCGAGCCCGAGGGGGCTGAAACGTCTTGTGGAGATGTTACACTGCGCATATATGTTATAAATGTTAAACACTGTTCACATTGTGTGTATTGCTCGTACATTAATATATTTAGTTGCTCATAGTATACTCTATGAGTGAAAGGGTTAATTTAAATGTTCAAATAAAAAACCGGTTTATGTCAATAATAGAGGTCTACCAACTCGGAGACAGGCTTCGGGTGGCTGAGAGACATGAAGCTTAAACTTGTTTAGAATTAAAACATTTTCAGGGCTGCCGTTAGTTTTGCTGAAAGTCCTTGTGATACCCGCATGCAAGGACCTATAAAGCGGGCTGGACCAATGTTACTTTTAGAGGCGTAACCGTAGATTTAGCGTATTCTTAAGTCTAACCCTAAACCTAAGCGTTGTAAAATGCGTTCCTAAGCAAAAGCCTAAGCGTTACAATAATGTTTGTTCCTGAGCTTAAACCTAAACAAAAATGTGATCTAGAATCTAAACAGTACTCTTTTACAAACCCACCAGAAACCTGGACGCCCCTAAAAGTAACATGGACCACGGGCTGTATGCGTTGCTGTTTATTAATCAGTTTAGCGTAGTCAAACCAAAAAATGCAATTATTTTCTGGTTAAGTGAAAACATTAACATTGTTTACTAATTGCAGGTTGCCACTGTCACATACTTGTTTCAATCAGCTAATTTTACCTGATTATGGTGATAAAAGACTGCTGCGAAGTAAACTAGCAATTGCGTTGGCCCACGGCACAGAAGGTTTCGGACTTGAATAGTTTTAATCTAAACGCTGGAACGCTTGCGATGCGTAATTTGGGGGCCCATGTTACTTTAAGAGGCGTCCAAGTTTCTGGTGGGTCCATAAAAGTGTAGGTTTAGATTCTAGATTACATTTTTTTGCTTAGGCTTAGGCTTAGGCTTAGGAACATAGTTTTGCAACGCTTAGGTTTAGGCTTAGGTTAAGGAATACGCTTAATCTACTGTTACGCCCCTTAAACTAACATTGGGCCGTGATTCTAATGATTTTTCACTGCGCTTGTACACGTTTATTTCACATTTATAAGTTTACTATTTAGGCTTAGGTAGAAGATTTAGGCAAAAAGTTAATGTCAAAAATTAGGCTTCGATAAAACAGCCGGACCCAATTATAGTCTCTTGTGGACTTTTATTTACTTACATTTTATGTATTTGAAAGCCTGAAGCATTTGACCAGAAAAATCTCTACGCCTTTGCAACGCTTAGGCGCAGGCTTAGGTTTAGGTTTAGGAATACGATTTTGCAACCCTTAGGCTTAGGCTTAGGCTTTGGAATACGCCTTTGCAACGTTTAGGCTTAGGCTTAGCAATACGCTTAATCTGCTGTTACGGCCCTAAAAGTAACATTAGCCAAAATTGCAAAGGTCAAAAATACACAATCAATTTACAGTTATCTCGTAACCAAAATAATAGTTTGTACAACAAAACGACATATGCATTCGAGACAGCAATTGTTACTGGTAAATGCCAAGAGTGGATGATCACTCTTTAACAAGAGTGTGCAACTACCGAAATTTGTGTAGTAAAAATGTACCACCGGGCGTTGCGTTTTTGGCTGATCTCTGTTTATTTCTCAGGGTTCTTCTCTCAATGTAATACCTCTAAATTAAACTATAAAAGCAAAGCATTTTTGATGCCTTATGTATACAGTGTCATGGTTCGCACAAGGTTCACCTTGCCAAATAAGGGGCGGTTTATCCAAAAACGTAACGTGGGCCGGGTACATTCTTTTGTTTACGGAATGCACACAGTTGCATATTCTGGTTGAAGCTATGGGCCCATGTATAGAACAGGGCCGGATTGTTTTCCTGCGCCGCAATAATAGAGTTAGTTTAAGGTTTAAACTAAACTTGTTTGCATAGGCTTAGGCTTAAGAATAGGCTCATCATTACGCTTAGGTTTAGGCTTAGGCTTAGGCTTAGGAATTGGTTCATCCTTACGCTTAGGCTTAGGCTTAGGCCTAAGCTTAGGCTTAGGCTTAGGAATATGCTTATACAACTGTTCCGGCCCTGTTCTAAATATGGGACAAAGTACGCATCATTCACAATTGGTAATTCTAAAACCGTTTCGCTTTGAGTGACAACAGCGTCAGAAATCTAAGTATATCGAATGATAAATTATTTTCAAATTTCTAAACTATGAGTTGTTTCTGGTCTTTATTTGGCAGGATTAGTATGTGCTTTGTAGTATAGTTTTTTCAAAATTTCCATGAATGCTTAGCATTTATCAACTCATGATAGGAAATACACGTATTTGAAAAATTTGGTGCTGGTTGCCTCAGAGAAAACCGTGCTAGGAAAATATTACAAGATTGCAGGCCAGGTATATCAGCAAAAACATGCTGGTTGTAGAATTTAATTCGTTTTAAGCAATCATTTAATTGCACTTCTTTAGCTTTTCTTAAGTGTTTCAAATCTATCATTAACTGGTAATGGGTCATCCACGTTGTACTGTCTACGCTACTGTAAAAAAGGTGTATCCACATGCGAGTCCCTAAGTTCGTAATTGCAGTGTTTCCTTGTCAGATATACAAACGTCACCCACATCCAGCGTATACCCACTTGACAAATGGCATAATCTCAGAATGGCGTACGCTTCGTCACATTTACAAAGTATGTACGAAAAGACTCTGTTTAGCAATTATATGCAGAGTCGGTCTGAAGGAACTCTTATTGTCAGACACTGTGCCAAACAATGTCCACACCGTCTCTATTCCCTACGAAGGTACTACCGCCAAAAAGACACTAACAAAGACTCGCTATTAAGTCCTAATACGTCTTAAGAACAATATCGTTTTGTATTGCCATTGCATCCAAGTGTGTGAACTTTTTTTACAGTAGCATAGACAGTATAACGTGGATGACCCATAATAAGCATTTCAGTATCCGCACGCCCTAGCGAAACTTGAAGCAAACCCAGCTTTAAGAAAGAGCGATTCACCCTCTGTTTAGATTTTCGAATTAAGTTTTTCTCTGGCGTTGGTTCCATTAGATCCTAATGAACTATGGTCACTTGACTCGAACCGTTGACTCAATTTCAAACTGTGCCACAGGGAACCGTCGCTCGAGACCCCATAGTTGCCCACCTGGCCGAAAGTAACTTAACGTCCGCAAAGGTACCGGATCCTTAATTTCTGAAGCTCAGCAATACTTAAGCCTATTTCGGCATATGACAGAAATTCGAAATATCACTGATTACAGTTTTGTTTTGCTAAAAAATCAGACGTTTAGTTTGCTTCGATTCATTTGATAAGAATTATCCTGAATGCCTCAGGGAATTTTGTTCTGTTTTCTGATCATCGCTTTTTAAACGAAACAGACTCGGCCGACTGTCGGTTAGCGACTTGAAAATATTCGCTAGAAATTAATGCATTGGCATTATAAGACTTCTTTACTTTGTTTAGGCTTGAAAACATTTAATATTTTGGGCCAATGTAACAAACAGGGGCGTACCAGTATTTTAAGCATATTCCTAAGCCTAATCCTAAGCGTAAGAATGAGCATATTACTAAGCCTTACTCTAAGCCTAAGCCTAAGCCAACCAAAAATAGTCTAAAGTTCAAGCTTTTACTGTGTTGCAGTCCCACAGAAACACGTTCCGCCCCTTGTAGGTGGCTGTGCCACACTTAAACCTATTTCAAACTAAAAACTAAAACTAAAAATAAAACCCTATATCAAAACCACACCTTAAGGGAGTCCCTGGCTCCACCTAGTCTCTCTTAGAACCTAAGTTAGGCTTAGGCGTGGCTACAAAGCGTAGAAACTATAAAATTGATGTTATGGCGGCTGTGTCCGCAATGTGAAACTTACCTGGGCCCTGCGTGGCCGTATGACGTTATTGATTAATTTTGCAATTGTTGCTAGCTATTTTTGCGGATAACGACATAGCTAGGCTATGTCAGCACCGAAATGGTGCTTTATGATTGGCTTTAAAAATAACCATATTGTTGTTGTTGTTGTGTTGTGTTGTGGCAAGGAAGTGATACCGGGTGTGTGGCTCTGGACCTCAACCGCATCGCGGACACCCAATTGTGGGTGTCGGCAGAAATGCAAATGAGGTCGAGATGCATATGGGTAGCCAGGACCGGAATCATTATTATATTCTTGGCTGGTAGAAACGTTCTGCTAATTTTGCGGTAGGATATTTGTGCGCGCATATAGTTTATTTCACTTATTTTTGTTGAACTTGTACGGATCGCGGTAAGTAAGATCGAATCAAATTAGTTTAAGTTTAGTCACGGTGGCTTAAGATGTGAAGGAAACTACGGAGTACTGGTTTAATCGGCATTGCGCAAGGCGCGGGAATTACCCAGTATTGGATACTGGTGTTATGTGTTAAACGGGAAACTTGGGCATTACCGGAGAACCTGGAAAAAGTAGTCTAATAAATCTAACGGGGTTAGATTTATTATTCTACAACGGCTGGGCCAAATCTAACGGGGTTAGATTGGTCGGAAATTTGGTGTAACTCTAACGGGGTTAGAGTACACGGTTTAACAGGGTGTAATTCTAACGGGGTTAGAATTGCACAGATTCTGGAAAACGGCAAAAATATTAGTAACGGTAAAGCCAGTGGTTGGATTAAACCAGATTCAGGCGTCGGCTTTAAGGATTCCGGCTCGGGTTGCCAGTTAAATTGCATAACCTGTAATTTGCTGGTATTGAATATCGAATATTTAGTGTCATACGGGTTTTGGGTTGGGATTTCGAATAAACATTTACCGGCCGCGTTTACTAAATCAGAGCGATAAGCATACATCGAGGAAAGAACGTAACAGGCGATACAGGGTACAGGCTTAAGACAAAATCACGAACTTCTCACACCCCTGATCTTTACATGGGCCAAATTTTAACTGAATTTAAAATTAAGTATTTTTTTAATTTGTTAAAAAATTTGTCACAATTCCATACGGACGGCTTTATTCCTAAAATCTCAACCGACGTTCTGAATGTAAATTCAAAACACAGTTATTTACACATTAGAAATATCGTTGACACGTTACCATACAGACTCGGTACCGTTCCCGAACTGGTTCAATTGTATGCCATTTACGGCGTCGTATTTTACCAACCCGGCGCCACTGAAAACTAAAAATTTGGCAATCGAATTTAAATACTACTTGTGTCTGGCTCGCAGCTCGCTTTGCTTGCTAAAGTTTCATGCACTATACCACTGCTTTGACCCCTAAGTAGCTTAGAATAGGATCCGTTTTTGAATGCCGTCTGCTCTGACAAATAAATATAGCTGTTATAATGCGTCGTCGCTAGTAAACTCTTTCTTAAATAGTTTTATAAACTGAGAAGAAACTGTATACTTTATAAACAAAAAGTATATTTCCAAACTTCACAACACCGATTTTAACTCTTATTTGAAATTTATACCATTTTAGTTGACCAAAGCCCTTGGATACTTTTACAGTTATTGCCAAGGGCGGTGATATTGTAACCATAAGGGGTGCGCGCTCCGTATTACCAAAATACATCTGGGAGGGGGTTACGTGAGAAAAGATTGTATTGGAATGCCGGAACCAGGAGATTTACGGAACAATCCAATAGCGAATTGTTCTAACAACGAGTCCACGAACTATTTGTCTCATGCTACTTTTAGGGGCAAACTAAGCGTAGCCTTTAGCCTATTTTTTACTTTGGCTTAAGCATAGTTATGGGCGTATCGCTGCGCTGAGATTTAAGCTGAAGCTTAGACTTAGGCTTAGTCTCAATCTCAAGAATATGCTTTTACTACAGTTACACTCCTCAAAGTAACACTGAACAACTATTTGATGATACAAACAGGAGGGGGTAAAACCTCTGTTAGCTAAAGCTTTAGACTATTTTGTTTGCTTGGCTTAGGCATAGGCTTAGGAATATGCTCATTCTTACATTTAGGCTTAGGTTTAGGCTTAAGAATAAGTCTATAATACTATGCCGCCCCTGTTCTTTGCATTGGCAGTAAAAGACAAACAATTGGTACACTTTAAATCAAGATCCACAACTTTACGTTCAAATTCTAAATGAAACATCAAAATATAAGAATTTCTGGCAAAATAAGAATCGTACCTAATTATAGTCTCTTGTTGTTGGCTTTTAATTTAGTTACATTTTGCGTATTTGAAAGCCTGCAGTATTCATTTGACCAGAAAAATCTTTAAATTTCTAAAAACTTGCAATATATTAAATGTTTCGGCCAGTGTAAAGAACAGGGGCGGAACAGTATTATATGCATATTCCTAAGCCTTAGCCTAAGCGTAAGAATGAGCATATTCCTAAGCCTAAGCCTAAACCAAGCAAAAAATTAGTCCAAAGCTTAAGCTTACTCTATTGCAGTTCCACAGAAAAACGTTCCGCCCCTGATCTTTACATGCGGACCGATGTTTCAAACAGGTGATTTATATTTGTTAAATAAATTTCTATCGACATTCGGCTTGCACTTCTATAACTCGTACAGGTTGAACGTTAAAATACCCGAATCATTAGTGGCAAAAGTTGCCGTTGACCTGTACGTCGTTAACGATTGATAAGCTGCCTACAGGTAACATGAAAATATTACTTAAATATTTGTTTTTCTTCGCCAGCATTTTCTGTGATCGTTCGAAATGTCAATTTACCGCATCGAAAACAATTGTGTCTTAACGAGAATGGTTGGGTTTTGATTCAAATGTTTTATTCCTGTGTAATACGAAGGTTGCCTATCCGCGATTCGTTACTGATTTATATCCGGTATTGCAACTATGCGTTGAATTAAACGTTGATTTGTCTTGTTATCAAACGCTTGAGCGATAATGCAAGGTTATACTTAGGAATGTACTTTCAAAACTTATGTATGCTTTAAAGTTTCGATCTCAACTTTATTTGGTCCTGGAGTCATTTATGCACTGCAGTTAGAGATAATTGACATTTATGAACCGGGTTTAGAGGCTCTATCTCTTACGGACTCTTATTAGGAATACGGACTGCTATTGATTGGGACTCAAAATGGTGACCCCCATCTTAATATTCGGAGTACTACAGTACACACATAGATGTGGGTAGTGGCACCGATAGGGTGGTACAAAATACCGCTGATGGAGCGAGGCCTATGCGACGGCATCAAGCAGATAACTTTAGTCTCGGGGGTGGTGTTTTGTTTTTGATGACATTTTGCATCGTACAGCTTCGAACGCGGATTCCAAATGGTGAAATGAATATTTGTAGCAGGAGACATAGCGGCATGGCAAAGCAATGATTAAGTGCTTACGAAAACATCTAAGTCAAAACAAACGTTTTTCCTACTGCAAGGGACGGTTTGTTAATCTTGATATATGTTTTCATGATGCCGCTAACCAACAACGGATTATACTTTGTTATTTAAAATTAAACTTTTCACCTTTGTTTTTCTATCCGGTTGTATCGGTGGTTCAATGAGTTAAATTGTTTAAATTATCAGTTACTTCCGTGTCGATGAATAGGCTTGCGGTTCACAGGTTAATACGGGACTTGGTGTAAACGATAACATCGAATTTTAACAATTTACAGGGTATTAATAGTGTCAAAAATGCAAAACGCTTTCCGTGAAGAAAAAACGTTGCGACGAAAGCTAAACAGTGTCTGTTTAATAATTGAGTGTCCAGCTGAAAATAGCTATTCGTTTCAGAATTTCTATGCTTGCGAAAAATTGTTCTGAAGGCTACATATGATATTAATATGAGATAATGAAAATAACAATACTAATAATATGGCGGGAAATATAAATTTTGGCGGGAAAATTCAAGTTTTGGTGTGAAATTCAAATTTTGGGGGAAATTCAAATTTTGGCGGGTAAATCCCGCGTTACGCTGAAGCTTAAGCTTAGGTTTACACTGGAGGCTGACTAATATTCTTAGACGCTACTGTTATACCCCAAAATTCAACATGTCAGTATAATGAGCAAAACTTACTCAATTCAATTTTCTAAATTGTTATCTGTTCGTTAATGAGCTTATACTCAATATATAATTTTGACTAAAATATAAATTTGCTCGCGTTCAATCATCTCATCTTAAAAGCAAGTGTTTTAATTTAAATCCACAAACAAAGGCTGTTATACAAGTATAAGTAACATTCACTTAAAGCAACAGAGTCGTCGCGGTATGTGGGCTAAGAGGCTAAACCCCAAAGAGTTGTATGTAGAACTGGCTAGCAAGCGCTTACTATCCAGTAATTCTATTGGAAGCACATAAGAGATATCTCATCTTGAGTATCATATTTCAAGTTATTACAGTTTTGTCTTTTTAAGGTTTTAGTTTACAGTTCTGGCAAATTTTTCCAGATGCCGCAACGAAATATTGTGTGCAAAGATTTATGACCAGACGCAAACTAGGGGTCGGAGCAGAGCGTCCACCACCCATCAGAAAATATTTCGTGACAAAATATGAATTAATATATACTGTCTTGTCTGTTCCTTGCAAATTTTTCATTTTGTGCCAACAAAAATTGAACTTCCCAATGAATTACTGCTGCAATCCGTAGGAATTTTCAAAACAACGTCCGTGTAGCGAAAGGTTGATTTAGCGATGTAAACTAAAGACTTACGAGTCTGACGCACCATGCCGGAGCAGAAAAGACAGGCCCATAGCCAGCTCACCTTGCAAGGGGGAGCTAAAAAATTTTCAGGAGGGGCATTTGATGGTTTCAACGACTTTTACAAGCAACGTCAAAAATGTTCTAGCGGGGCCAAAAGCTTTTCATTCAGGGGGAGGCTGAGCCCCCCTGGCCCCCCGTGGCTACAGCCACGAGACAGGAGTGGGGAAGCTTATCGAACTCCACCATGAGGTCCTTCAAACTCGCGAACTTTGCTCGCGAGAAACCAGACGCAAAACTTTGGCGGGTTTCATTCAACCGGTTAGGGTGGTGGCGCCTCATTAGCGGTTGTGCCCCTCTAATGGGATGTACGGTGAGGCGGGCTGTTCCGACCCTGATAGCACACTTTTGACAAAGCACAACTTCATATAATTATTAATTTCAGATATTATTAGCCAAATTTAGTCAACAGTATAATTAATATAAAAACAGCCGAATCTCAGGCGGAAACAACGGAACCAATGAAATCCTTTGGAGTTGCGTTATTTTCGATATTTTTCATTGCAGTAAGTTGCAACTGGTTAACAAGTGCTTGTAAAGGTAAACCTCGAGTAGACAACTACTGTAGTGACCCGAGTAAACAACTACTGTAGTGACCCGAGTAAACAACTACTGTAGTGACCCGAGTAAACAACTACTGTAGTGACCCGAGTAAACAACTACTGTAGTGACCCGAGTAAACAACTACTGTAGTGACCCGAGTAAACAACTACTGCAGTGACCCGAGTAAACGTAGTGACCCGGGTAAACAACTACTGTAGTGACCCGAGTAAACAACTACTGTAGTGACCCGAGTAAACAACTACTGTAGTGACCCGAGCAAACAACTACTGTAGTGACCCGAGTAAACAACTACTGTAGTGACCCGAGTAAACAACTACTGTAGTGACCGGAGTAAACAACTACTGTAGTGACCCGAGTAAACAACTACTGTAGTGACCCGAGTAAACAACTACTGTAGTGACCCGAGTTAACAACTACTGTAGTGACCCGAGTTAACAACTACTGTAGTGACCCGAGGGAGAGGGGACTGATATTTTCCTTGTCCAGAGCGAATCTCTGCAATTTGGTCACGGACAGATATCTATATATCACTTGCCCGATTTTAGTTGGACCCAACACCGTTCGTTTTAGATATTCTTTCTTTGGGCAGAAACGAGTGCTTGCTCTGAAGCATTTTTTGTTGTTTAAACAAGATAGTTAAATTTTTTCTGAATACAGGTTATGCTGGTTGAGCGTCTATTGCATATGAACAGTCTATTCGATTGTTCTACTTTAGGTTCCTTTATGGATTCTAATTAGGACTGATGAGCTCTATCCGCAAACGGACTGTAATTAGGAGTACAGCGTTCTTTTTTATTGGAACTCTATATGGGGGCCATCTCCCCTCTTATAACCCCCTATACGAAACATAATAGTACGTTTTAGCCTTTAAAAATTCATGGACCTACGAAACAGTTGTAGAAAAATCAGCTGTAGGTATCATTATATGTTTTCTTGAGTTGTATTTTTTCGCATGACTGTTTTGCTTTCAAAACATCAACAAATTACAATGATTTTGTTGCGTAATGGCGACGGCTCATGTATAGAACAGGGCCAGAACAGTAGTATACAGCATATTCCGAAGCCTAAGCCTAAAGCATAAGCCTATGCAAAATATTTAGTCTAAAGCTTAAACTGACTCTATTACAGCCCCTCCGGAAAGCGATCCAGCCCTTATACATGACCCATGGCGCCGATTCCGCTGAACCCTCAGGATTCCATCTCTGCGAGTGCGTAACCTCTTAATCCTTACGTGGATTTTAGTATCAACAATGTTCAGTAACATTAATTCACAAATTGGTCTTTGGTGTGAGCAACGCTAGACTATCGCCTAGCGCAATATATACACTCCTGTTTTTATTACTGTAACAAAGAGTTAAACCGTTAGCAACCAACAGAAGATGGGCCCTTGGATCATTTGTTCCAACATTTACAGTTAAGGCTTAGACTCAGTCCAATAGCCTTAGCAAAAAGAACTCATGTACAGACAATAGGCAGTCCGTTTTCCGTGCGAGTGCTGTAGAATAAGCTTAATAAGCTTTAGACTAATTTTTTGGCTTTGGTTTTGGCTTGGGTTTAGATTTAGGTACAGGATTATCTTTACTCTTATTCCTAGACTATTAGGAATATGGTAATATTTACTGCTGTTTACCGATTTATACAGTTGACCGGAAAACGCTTACATTCAAAGGCTTATATAAGCTTAAGCTTTTACGCAAGCCTAAACCTAAACCGAAGCATACGGAGGAAAGTGTGCAAGCACAATGAAGCTGCACTGCAAAAAAGGTGAGTTAAATTGACTCTCTCCGAAATAGGCTTATCTGGACTACACAAATTCACTCAAAATTCGACTCCGCCACAGTCAAACGTGTGACTCAGTGAATTAAATTTGACTCTAGCGGAGTCGAATTTTGACTCTGGCGGAGTCGAATTTTGACTCTGGCGGAGTCGAATTTTGACTCTGGCAGAGACCAATTTTGTGACTCAAATTGTGTAGTCTCGAAAAGCCTATTTCGATGAGAGTCAATTCGAGTCTTTGCAGTGTGTCTAAATATCATTTCAGATTGCAACACAAGCGGCACCTTTGAACTCGTTGACCAGTCTACCGAAGGACGATGGCTCGGCAAGCGAAAGTGTAAACACACGTGTCGCCAGGTCTGTATTCAGAAGCTTTTATCCAAGTTATACGAACGAATTGCTCGAAGCACCGGTAAGCAACATTAATAAACGTCCCTACAGGCCATTCTCGGGCGAAGATTCGGTGTCAAGCGTTTACTTTAAACGGCCATACAAACCTGCGTATTCGGCGAGACATTGGTGGCAAGTCGGCAGTTTTTGATGTGGACTAATGAATATCACAGCGTAGAAGTCGTATATGTTAAAACAATTTGTTTTGGGGCTTTTATGCTATAAATAAATCCCCGTTCAAAAATGTTAAAAATTATCTCGCCGGTTAATATTTGGGCCAATGTAAATAACACGGGCAGAACAGTATTATAAGCATATTTCTAAGCCTAAGTCTAAGCATAAGCCTAAGTGTAAGAAGGAGCATATTGTTAAGCCTAAGCCTAAACCTTAGCCTAAGCCTAAGCCAAGCAAAAATTAGTCTAAAGCTTAAGCTTACTCTATTGCAGTCCCACAGAAAAACGTTCCGCCCGTGATCTTTACATGGACCAAATATCTGTAAACTAAACAACGGTTTGTAGATATTCAAGAGTAAACAGGAATATCGTCAAATTCATTCTCGTATCTTGACTTAAATTAGCCAAGTAATAAAAGCGCCCCCTAATCACTGCTTATAAAGCATTTCTGTAACAAAGGTTAGCATGTTAACGTTTAAAACAAGGGTAGTGCTGATCTCTGTTCTTTGCTGGAAACAGCGGGCTGTGGTTAATTGGCGTAAATTGGCCAACTGTGTTACAGAAACATATTCGCAACTTTGGCCCATGTAAAGATCAGGGGCGCAACGTTTTTTTCTGTGGGACTGCAATAG
The DNA here is from genome assembly GCA_030248215.1 of Enoplolaimus lenunculus. Taxonomy (NCBI): domain Eukaryota; kingdom Metazoa; phylum Nematoda; class Enoplea; order Enoplida; family Thoracostomopsidae; genus Enoplolaimus; species Enoplolaimus lenunculus. The sequence continues at coordinate 153,131 of JASANG010000245.1, forward strand.
AGTAAGCTTAAGCATTAGACTAATTTTTTAAGGTGCTTAGGCTTAAGAATATGCTTATAATACTGTTCCGCCGCTGTTCTTTACATTGGCCACAATTTTATACGCTTGGCAACTAAAGTTTCCAAATATTCATATTTATTCCAGTTGTTTGTGGCACTAAATTTGAAATAGGAAACCTGCTACGGAAGCGACAATCCAGTTTCATGAACCATGTTATTGGTAGACTCGACCAAGGTGCCCTTGTTTTTTAATATTAAACCAACTGAATTCAAGTTACGGATAGCAGTTCAATGTTGATTACGAATGTCACTTCGCATGCAGTGTCCAATATAAAGAACAGGGGCGGAATAGTATTATAAGCATATTCCTAAGCCTACGGTAGCGACCCGAATAAGAAGGGGGGCAATGAGGGCACCCTCTGGAGAGGCCAAATAAATATCAGTCTCTCCTCTTATTCGGGTCACTACAGTAAGCCTAAACCTTATACTAAGCGTATAAATTAGCATATTCCTAAGCCTTAGCCTAAGCCTAAGCCAAACAAAAAATTAGTCTAAAGCCAATGAGTACGCTATTCTAGTTCCACAGAAAAACGTTCCGCCCCTGATCATTACATGGGCCCATGCAGTGATGGATCCAGAAATTTCTAACGATGGTGCAATATATAAATAAGAAACAGTGCTAAAACACTTAATATTGTATTACTGTTGTTGACATCCAAATAGGTGCCGCTCGCAGACGTACGTTAAAATATAGTATCCATACCGCCAAAACAAGACTTGTAAAAGGAATCGATTCTAAGCCTAATCCTAAGCCTAAGTAAAAAATTGTCTAAAGCTACAGTTTTACTCTATTGCAGTCGCGCAGACAAACGTTCCACCCCTGATATTTCCGTGGACCGAATCGTCTACACACAAAAAATTGTGTCGACGGATGAACTTGGACCGCTTTAAAATAATGCCGGATATGTAACCTTATTTTTCCATGAGTAATTGACCTCACCCCACCCCCAGCATATTTTATAAATTACAACAGCGTTCGGTACATCACAGTTCATTGCAATATTTACCGTTGCTGGGAACGAGTTGATCCTGTCAGATTCCCACGCCTACGCATATACTTTAGAATTTCCTAAAATTAACAAAACAATTTTTGCTAAATGAAACTTAATTAACTCAACTTTATCTGACAACGACTTCGCTACAACAGCAACAACAACTTGAAATAATTTAAAAATAAAACGAACGGAAATGTTACGGACGTCTCTCGAAATTGTTTGAAACGCTCATTTGACTAATTTTTGCTGTGATTTCAACTCGTAAGATCGAACTGACTCCACACAAAACTTTAACGTCGCGTTCATTGATGGATTGCATTTTCATTCATAAAAGCTTAAATTTGTACAATAAAATCAACCAATTATTTTGCGACACAAATTTAAAGTCATTGAATCGACTCTTTACTGTTTAATTTTGAGTCAATTAATAATTCATATTATTGTTTCATCGGAAGGTGTCTTCACATAAGTGTTTCTGAGTACATAGTATTGGCCAATGTTACTTGCCTAAGCCTAAGCCAAAGCCTAAGCCTAAGCCTAAGTAAGAGGCGTAACAGTAGATTAAGCGTATTCCTAAGCCTAAACCTAAGCCTAAGCGTTGCAAAAATGTTATTCCTAAGCCTAAGCCTAAGTCTAAAAGCCTAAGCAAAAAATGTAATCTAGAATCTAAAACTACTCTTTTATAGACCCGACAGAAACGTGGACACCTGTTAAAGTAACATGAGCCATATAATTTGAAGGATTTAAAGCTTTTGTTTCCATTTCAAAAGATAAAGTCTAATGGACCACGCTAAAATGTACCACAGAACGGTCAATGAATACGAGTCGGTGTATTTGACCGCTGAACAACGTGAACTTTAATGGTTACAGAGAGCCGGCAGGCGCAGTAAAATGCGATTGAACCATGGGTTTCAGAAATTTTTATTTGAGTATACAAGGGGGGGGAACAGTCTTCATCGAATAGAAATGTATAACAGCAGCAAGTCATTTAAAATTGTTTTACAAGAAACTTACGAACAAAGCTCAAATTAATATCCCGATGAAAATTAAATGGGACCAATGTTACTGTAAAGAACGTAACAGTAGATTAAGCTTGCTCCTAAGCCTAAGCCTAAGCCGAAGCATTGCAAAAATGATTTCCTAAGCCTAAGCCTAAGCGTTGCAAACATGAGTTCCTAAGCCTAAGCATAAGCCTGAGCCTATGCAAAAAATGTAATCTAGAATCTAAACCTACTATTTTATAAAACCACCAAAAACCTGGACGCCCCTTAAACTGACATTTGTATCTAAGCTAAAAGTTAATTTAGTGTTTTTAGTTTTGAGTGAAATTAGTACAGGGGCAAAACAGTAGTATAAACACATTCCTAAGCTTAATCCTTATCTGCAAGAATTTCAAAGCTGGTTTGTGACCAAACTTGCACGCGCAAGTGGCACGTGCAAGTTTTTGCTGCAAAAACTTGCACTTGTGAATCGGACGGTAGCCAATGGGGGCGCAGGGTGGCTCAGCCCCCCTGGAACAATTTAGGCCCCCTAGAACATTTTTAACCTTGCTTGTAAGTCATTCAAAACCTTTAAATGCCCCTCCTGAAATTTTTTACCCCACCTAGCAAGGTGAGCTGGCTACGGGTCTGGTGTCAGTAGTGTTTTATGATCTGCGCTTTAACTATAATACAATGTAGTCACAAGGTGAAAGGATATTTAGTTTTTGATTTTTTCCGTTTTTAATCAGTTAGTTTATTCTACACCGTGCCCTCTCATTCGAACAGTCTGCTAAATGAAAAATAAGGTTTTTGACCCTCTTGAGACCGCCAACAAAGAACTGTACATTGGAAGCATTGGTAGCTTAAAGCCTAAATGTAAGTCTAATCTGAGCAAAAAAAAATAGTCTAAAGCTTAAAAGCGTACTGTTTTGCAGCCTCTCACAAAAACGTTGCGCCTCTTATCTTTACTTGGGCCGATACAGTTATATAGAATAAATTTAAGTATATATAAACATTAAACTTCGCATACAATTGAGTCCAATTTAATATATTATCAGCGTCGAGAGGTGGTTGAAGAAATATGATTATTTTGATGAATTATGTGAGAAAATTCATATTTTTAATCTATTCAACTCGAGACACAAGAATAATATCTGCCGCTGATTGTTTTCATTTTGCCGATTAATTTTATCATAAACTCTCATGCGTTGTATATTTTTGATTTTACAACTCACTCTGCAGGTCATGCCCGTAGCCAGCTCACCTTGCTATAGCGGCTAAAATTTTTTCAGGACGAGCATTCAACGGTTTTTAATGACTTGCAAGCAAAGTTGAAAATTTTCTAGGGAGCGCCAAAATGTTTCCAGACGGGGCTGAGCCCCCCGTGGCCCACATTGGTTACGGGCCCGCTGCAGGTCAAAATTATGCTTTAGTTTCACAGGAACGGTTTGAAATAGTAGTATAAATAGAGCATGCGAAATTGCTCAAAAAACAATATTTTCGCGAAGTTAACCGCGTTCCGAGCGAAGATGCGCACGGAAACTACGCGTTTCCTAATCTGTATTTCACATTTCTGGCAATAAATTGCGCTGTTCCAATGAACCATCCGATAAAGATTTGCCAATTTTAAAACCCAAAATTTTTGGTACCGCGCCGCGCCCCTCGAAGCAAAATTTATCCTGTACGAGACTGGCGAATTTTGTTCTGAATCGCGGCCCATGTATAGAACACGGCCGGATCGTTTTCCGGAGGGGCTATAATAGTCAGTTTAAGCTTTAGACTAATTTTTTTTTGCTTAGGCTTAGGCTTAGAAATAGGCTTATTCTACTGTTCCGGCCCTGTTCTATACATGGGCCTGAATAGCAATACAGTGAAGATGCGCTTCATCATTGTCACGTTATATAATGCGCGTAACAGTAGATTAAGCGTATTCCTAAGCCTAAGCCTAAAGCCTAAGCGTTGCAAAAATGTGCTCCTAAGCCTAAGCAAAAACACGTAATCTAGCATCTAAACTTACTCTTTTATAGACCCACCAGTTAACCTGGACGTCCCTTAAAGTACCATGGACTAACGTTTCAAACACAATTGACCGCTGTGTAACGGTTCCCTATAAACCCCCGTATTTGCATACAAAACTAAACATCAATGTCTCTTCCAAGTATTCACATTTCTACCGATATAGCAATCGACTAGTACTGACTCTCAAGACGGAACAAGCCGAGAGAGTGACAGAAAAAACAACGAATTTTCATCACCGTTGTCAACCATCAAAGTTTGAAAAGGTTAACAAATAAAAATGTGTTTAAACTAACTTTCTCATAGCGTCGACGCCCGACAATATAATTTTAGGAAGTTATCAAGGTCAAAAAGCGTGAAACACAGCGATAAGTTTACCGTTACCATCTCTATCAACAACACAATTGTGAAAGTGAAACACATTAAAAGTGTTTCGCCATGGGTCGGTCTCCCTGTCTCGGTTTGGTGAGAACCGAGGGACGAATCGTCGGTGATCGATCCACCACCGTGGGTTGAGTCGGAAATTTTACAGTTTCGCTTCAACGACGCGGTCGGGATTAATCAAATAGAATTTCTCAGGCCCATGTATAGAACAGCGGCCGGATCGTTTTCCGGAGAAGCTGTAGTAGAGTCAGTGTAAGCTTTTTAGACTAACTTTTTTGTTTACGTTTTGGTTTAGGCATAGGGATAAGCTTATCTTTACGCTTAGGGTTAGGTTTAGGATTAGGAACATGTTTTATTCTACTGTTCCGGATCTGTTCTATACAAGGGCCGAATGTCTCGACAAAAATACGTTAAAACGTAAACAAATACTCGATGTTGGAAGCCAAACATACGTAGTTTGAGCTGAAGATTTGAACACACGGCGTATTCAATGTACGTATACAGGTGTAATTGTGGTAGAATATCATTGTGCGCAGTAGGCAGTTTGTAGTATGGGCCTATGGAAAGACCAAGAGCGGAACGTTTTTCTGCGGGACTGCTAAAGAATAATCTTAAAGGCTATTTTTTACTTATGCTTAGGTATAAGCTCATTTGTGACACAATTTATTGTTAGCAATACGGTCCAAGCCCAAAATAGGCTCTTGTACCATTTTTCGCACATTGGCGACTATGCTTATGCTTAATAGGGTAACATTTTAGAAAAGGACTACCTATGCCTGATCCTTTGCTAAGTCCCAAGCCCTAAAACCTTTTAGCGGCGCAAACGGCTCTCGAGTGGTTATTCTCGCTGTTGCATTGTATAACTTTTGGGCCCAGGTAAAGATCAGGGTCGGATCGTTTTTCTGCGAGACTGCAATAGAGTAAGCTTAAGCTTTAGACTAATTTTTTGCTTCGTTTAGGCTTAGGCTTAGTAATAAACGCATTTTTACGCTTAGGCTGAGGCGTAGGCTTGGACTGCAATAAAGCTTAAGCTTTAGACTAATTTTTTGCTTCGTTTAGGATTCGGCTTAGTAATAAACGCATTCTTGCGCTTAGGCTCAGGCTTAGGCTTATGAATATGCTTATAATACTGTTCCGCCCCTGTTCTTTACATTGGCAAACTTTTGAAACCAAATTTGTCATAATAGAGACGATCCCATTTTGGTTGCGGTCATATAACAACTTAACCCGTAAAAATGCAACCTTTGTGTTATTTTTTTGAAATTTGACGCTGCAAACGCAAAATTAATACTAAGTATTGCACCGCGCGCCAACAACAATTATTCTACAACTATAACCTTTGACATTGACAAATATGTTGCCAATTTTATGCAGTTTGTGCAATTTTCCATCCGAAACATTAATATACAATCAGTCTGCGATATATCATTTCAACACCTTTAGTGCATTGCTGATTTGCCAAATATAACTGTATCAGTAGTGTACGCAGGCATCACTCCAGGTGGTCGCGAGCTTTCGCCCAAGGTGGATAGTATAAACTACGATTACAGTTAATTACGCATTGATGTAGTCTAATTACCATTAATACCCTGCAACACTAGATGAAATTAGTAAAAAAAAATTGCTTCTAAAACGTCATACAATTAGGTAATTATTATATTAATTAGTACCATAATACGCTGGCGTGCCGGATAACTTGAAATCAAGGGACTCTGTATAAATAAAGTTGACTGAAATATTGATTTTAAGACAAAACTGACAAATTAGCGATGGTTCACTGACGCAGTGTCCTTACCGAACACAACTGAGTCAAAATTAGTTGAGCCACAGCGCCTGTTGTCCCATCCTCCTCGGTGCACTCGTGCAGTAAATTGCAAACAACCTCAAACGGATTTTTGCGCTGTCTTTGAAAAAAATATTAAGATGTTTTGGCTTCAAAAAACACAGATTTGACAAAAACGCATTCATTGAGAGTAACAGATGGTGCGTATAGGTTGTTATTAAAGCGACTTTAAAATTACCTGCAACAATTATTTGAAAACAGTAATAATTGCTGTGTTAAACTTGCGTTTGTAACTAAATTACTTACGCAATCGCTTAAAATTCGCGAACGAAACGGCTTAAATTTGGGTGTGAACCGAAACAGTGTAACACGAACGTCTACCAGCATAAGCGTGGCAGATTTGTTGTAGATTGCACACACTAACGGATTCAGAGGGGGGCGGGGGCGTACGCCCCCCCGTCAGTGTTTTTTTATGTTAAAATGGTAAGGTCCATACCTGAATACAATGTTTTCGTCGGAAAATATTTTGTAAAAAAAGATATGGTCCCCAAATTGTTCGCTCAGAAATTTGTTTGAGATATAATGATAACGTCTTTACCTTACAATTTTCCCCGTCACAAAATTTTTTGGTGATAAAATGATAAGGTTGTTACCTTACAATTTTTGCGTTTCATAAGATTTGCCGCTCCAGAAATTCATGGAGCCGCCGCTGATCGCACAGTACTACAGTATTTGGCTTCAAAGCATTAATTTAGTATGTGTGTCTTCTTGCAATAAAACTTGGCAAAAGGTACAAACCGAACTGGAATCGAATTTTGATGACTTCTCCGAGGCCTCTGAATTTTCAATTAAGTTTACGACAATTTCAAAAATCGGCCCTGAACATTGGAATTCAATCTAAATTCACAATGATGTTTGATTTTTAAGTAAAGCCAATTTTCTCAACGGAAACGTAAATCAACGTCATATTAGATTCGCAGCAAACAAAAATGTGGTTTATTTTTCAATTTAAAATACACACATTTAAAACAAACTTTGCGTTCATCGTTGTCAATTCTTAGCGTAAAAATAACTAATCCACGTGGTTGCAGTGTTTGCAACCCGACGCCAACATACCTCTGTTAAAAATGTCGGAACCAGAGCCGGAACAGCCACCCCCCATACCCCCATTTATGGGGCCTCTACCCTTAAAGAGAGCCCACTCTAGAAACAAAAACCGCCGAAGTTCTAAAATTCGTCTGGCTTCTCGTTCGTTTCGTTCGCGAGTTTGGGATTCCCATCCTGGAGTTTGTGGAGAGATCCCATGTCTGTCTACTCTGGCACTGGTTGGAAAGAAACATAAAATCTAATAGAACAAAATATATAAACGAAACCTATACAATATTCTTAGATATATATCTATATATGTTAACTAAATTTATTAATACACTTAATTTGCGTATGTTTACAAAATTCAGTTGGCAAATTGCCCAAAATACGTATGTGACGCGTTCCAGCTTTAATTTACAGATATGTGACAGCCTACTAGCCAATGCTTTGTAACCGAGTGATGATGAAACCAATAGTTGTTAGCGGAATATTTAAACAGAACGCAGAATAGTCAACAACTGCTTCGTATCTGATTGTTGAAATTGGTTGTATATTTCTAGAACGTATAGTGCATCAATTTGGTCATGCAAATATTAACGTCAGTGACGGCGTCACCACTGGGGGCATCGTGGGGCCGTGCCCACCTCCAAATTTGGTTGCTGTCCTCCCCAAATTGACTCTGTCTAAAAGCCACCCCTGACATCAGTGTTTTCAGTCATTGGTAAACAAAAAATCCGGCCCGGTTGCTTCGGCCTGTCTACAGCGGCCAGTCCGAAGCCGTCAGGCCGGCTGGTAAGCGGCCGGTTTCACCTGTCCTTTGGTCTGCTTAAATATACTTTTTTTGGTTCGGTTTACCAGTGTATATACTGCAATAAAGCAAAGACATATACAACAAGCCAGATAATAAGGCTGATTCCGAAATTAACCGAGATTCAGTAAAAAAAACTATTATTTTTCAGATGGTTTAAAATAATTTTCCAAAAAGCTGAGTGATATCGCAACCCCGCAGGGGCGCGTAAGCGTTACCGCAATCCACCGCAGGCATTTGAGTTTGTTTTAGTGTTATGAAATTTAAAATTTATTTCAACGCAATCCATACAATATTAAAAACATATGATCAGCATAAAACAGTTACACAGCAGTAAAAAAATATCAACAATTATATCACTGTTTTTACACCGTCAAAATAGAACTCAAATTAATATTTGCTCTGAAATGTGTTTTTCAAAATCTTGACCTGAAGCCGCCGACCGAACATTTAGAGAGAAGAAAGAGCCACCCACAAGACCATTGGAACTATCCAATGGGGACCCAATGAAATACTTCAACACCCTTTTTTATACGTTTGCGACCGTCCAAATAGTCACCAAAGCATAGGTTATGCCAAGAGTGGATGATCACGGACTCGAGTATGCAACAGTCGGGTTTCGCATAACACAAAATGTACCACCAGGCATTGCGTTTATGCTGTACCTCTCCTTTATTTAGACGGGGGTCGATGTCCCATGATCCCATATTTCTGAAATTTTAAGACTGTAAACGAAGCACTTTTTGGCCAATGGCATATTATGTATTTCTTTCGTTCTGTGCATATTTCAACCCCCCTCTAAATACGGAGGCGGTGGGTCAAAAACGCAACGTACGTTGTGTACATTGTTTTGTACACAGAATGTACCCAGCTGCACACTGTTGTTATATGATATATCATCCATTGTTGGTTATGCCAACAGTTGCACAAGTTTCAAAAACTGCGAAATATGCTTTGCTTGAACATCAGAACAAGCGAATATTTATTTTTTTAAACAAAACCATGTTTTCAAGCGAACCGCTTTAAAATGATCTTATAGCGTCCAATTGGCTAAAATTTCGAAGAGTTTTCTAAAAAAAGGTTCATTTTCCACTGTGTCAGAATTTCACATATTCAAATATCGCTAATATTCTATATACAAACCATTTGAATAATATATTTCTAATTAAAATATTAGCTTTATAATAATCTATAACGGAAGACATCGAACAACAGAAAAATTACTGGAAGCACATAATAACAAATCCACAATTTGACCATTCACATTTGTATCTTTGAATGTTACAGAATTATAAATATATATTTATATATAAAGATATAATATATATCAATTTCGTCAAACGAGAATTGGTGTTCAGGGCATCCCAAACAACTACTGGAATACAAACTGATTTTGATTGGTTGTTCAGGTTTGACCATATTCAATGAATTTATGCTAAAATTCTATTAATTGGGTTCAAAACTAAAAGCTGCTACAATCAAATTTCGTGTTCCTTTTAAAACTGTAGATGGCTTACGAATTCTGTACAACAATAAGCAAACCAGCCAGAAGTATATTGTATTCTCTGCGACTTTGGTTTAGTTTAATTGCACATGGTAATGTTGCCTAACGCCTTGAGGCCAATGTAAACAACAGAGACGGAAAAGTGGTATGAGCATATTCCTAAGCTTAAGCCTAAGCCTAAGGGTAAGAATGAGCATATTCCTAAGCCTAAGCCTAAGCCTAAGCATAAGAATGAGCATATTCCTAAGACTAAGCCTAAGCCTAAGTGTAAGAATGAGCATATTCCTAAGCCTAAGCCTAAGCGTAAGAATGAGCATATTCCTAAGCCTAAGCCTAAGCGTAAGAATGAGCATATTCCTAAGCCTAAGCCGAAGCATAAGAATGAGCATATTCCTAAGACTAAGCCTAAGCCTAAGCGTAAGAATAAGCATATTCCTAAGCCTACCCTAAGCGTAAGCGTAAGAATGAGCATATTCTTAAGCCTAAGCCTAAGCGCAAGAATGAGCATATTCCTAAGCCTAAGCGTAAGAATGAGTATATTCCTAAGCCAAAGCCTAAGCGTAAGAATGAACATATTCCTAAGCCTAAGCCTAAGAGTGTAAGAATGAGCATATTCCTAAGCCTAAGCCTAGCAAAAATAAATTAGTCTAAAGTTTAAGCTTACTCTATTGCAGTTTCACAGAAAAACGTTCCGTCACTGATCTTTACATGGGCCAACGTTGATCGCAATACAACAAAAATAAGCATAAGCAATCACCATCAAAATCAACTACACAAGCAAATTAGCATTTAGCGGTTAGCAAATCAATTATTATGTACAACCCCGAGAACGTTTACCTCCCAATTAGAAAGGATAGCAAAAGCCGCCGGCAGGAACCAAATGATAATAGAAATGGCATAAAATATATAACAGACCGCATCCTTAAAATGACTACTTTGTGGAATAATAGCCCGTATTCTCTAATGTGTATACCACCTATTATCACCAGTTAGTGATAGGTACTGTAACTTTAGAACCACCTCATGCAGTGGGGTTCGAAATTCAGCCACATTGTTCGCGTTTGATTTGCCCTACTTCACTACCAATTTTGAGATCTGCAATCGCAGTTGTTCGTTAGTTTGAAAACCTATCGCTAACTGATGATAGGTACTATACGCATTTGAGAATTTGGGCCAAGATTCTCAGGTAAGCTCTGGTCAATATAGGTTTCCGAAGGAGTACGCAATGGATGTGCCGGTATAAATCTTCGGTTCTCTAGCAAATATATATACTCTCTAAAAGCTTAAACTAACTTGATTTAAGCTTGAGCGAATCCAGCAGTATTAAACTAAAAGTTTCTAGATTAACTGAAGTATAACAGGTTGATTTACTGTTAAACTAAATTAATATCTTACGTATTTTTAGATTAAGTTTAGATTAGTGAACTCTTTGATACACGTAATTTCTAAGCAGGATATGCTATTCAAACCAAAAATAAGTTAACTTAAACTCGTGTTAAATTTAAAAATATGTTAGTTTAAGTAAAACTTAAAATTCACGTTTAGTTGTTAGTCCGTCCAGCCGTTTGAGTTTTACTTAAACTAATATTCAAGCTTAATTAAGCTGATAATTTAAGTTTTTTGAGACTATATATTATATATACAAATGTATCGCGAGTAAACATGGCGGAAATTTGCAGCATAAGCAGCTTACATGAAATTTTAGCCCGCGGATCAGATGGATACGCAAAATCTGCAATTTGCAGTTTAGAATGTCGTGACAGGACGATTTCTACTCCAGTTGGCTAAAGCCCTATTCACACGTGCAAGTTTTTGCTCAAAAACTTGCAAAGATTATACGTTATGTTTGATATTTATTGTAGTGGTCTGCAAAGGACGGACTATTAAAGCGAGCACAGTCTTTCAAGAATGCGGGTTATGCATGATACAATGATAGATACAATATTCATTAGAGCTATAACACCAAAGCCGTACATTATAAAATAAACGATAAAGTATTAACTAAACAGCCAGCACTGCAAAATCATACCAGTAAGTCACTGTTTCGTTATAGAAATAACGTAAATTATGTTTTTTTACGTTCAAAATTAGTTATAAATCACGTATATATCTCGTAAATTTTCGTTACAGACGCTGCGATTGTTCGAAATGAAATATAAATTACGACATTCATCCAAAATTTTACTTGTAAAAAACGCGATGCTGTTGTAAATTGCCAAAAATTCATTTATGTTGTGCCGTCCGATGCATCGTGGAACATCAAAGAATGTTGCAAACCTTTAGGCGCTTCCTTATCTCTAGAAATGCTGAATACAATGTCTTAGTTGCAAAGTAGACTGCTGAAGAATTATTGAGGTTGTGATGTGAACAAAATGCAAAATGGACAAAAACCGGGATGATATGTATATATGCACAGAAAACAGAAGGAATTGATATGATACAATAGGTATATCGCAACACAGATATATATATTTATATATATATTTATATATCTATATATATTTATATATATATATAAATATATATGTATAATTTTAAAACGGGAGCCCGTTTTCTGAAATATGTGTAGCACCTATCACAAGTTGGTGATAGGTTCTAGATCTTTCGAACCTGTGGCTACTGAGGCTTAAAATTCAGCATATATTTCGCATATAGATTTGCTCTACTTCCGAACCATTTTTGTGTTAAACAAATACCATTGTTATCAAGATTGAAAACCTATTACTAACTGATGATAGTTGCTATATACGTTTGAAATATGGGCCGATCTTAGGACAAATTAAACAAAACGTTTAAGGCTGGAAATTATCCATACTTATCTCCAAGATGGGTAAAAAATCTATATTTAAAAGATTTCATTCAAATGATATATTTTGTTATTAATCCCTTCTCACATTGAGTTAGCAATTGCAACACGTATACATAGTACTAAATCACCACAAGACGTGAAAGCCCCCTCGGGCTCGAGCGTCGAGCTCCTATAGCTGAGTGGTGATGGTATACACACACCACTCCAGTCACTGAAGTTCGAATCCTAGCATAAACGTAGGTCTCAGGAGAAATAAAAAATATTCATGTGATAAAGGATTAATTCATATTTTAAAGGTCCTGTGGTATAATTTTCGTAATTTTGAGTATTCAAATTTAATAAACCATTTAAAAAGATCAAAGTCAAATTATGTTTAACCGATATCGTTTAACGCTACTGCAGTAAACGATGCAAAATCATCGACAGGTGGAAACAAATCAGTAATATTATCCAAATCAGAAAGTTGATTATCACAGGTCGCATTGGTCACTGTGGAAGGATTAACTGGATAGCCGCAGCCATTGTGGGACGACGCGGTGTTAGTCACCCCGTAGCTGTTCGTAGTGCGAGTCATTCCGTGGGTCGTCGTCAAGTTATACTGCATCATGGGTGGCGCAGATTCGTTCGTTTTCACTTCGCCAAAATTGGTTTCGGCACGGCGAGCAATTTTCGCTCGGGATGGCTCACAGATTGGCCGCTGCGCCTCGGCGAGTAAATCAGGTTTGAATTTTTTGACTTCGGTTCGCTGAACGGAATTATTGTTTGTATCAGTCGAGTCCAACTGAATGATCAGCGTTTGATTTTGATGACCAAATGCGTCATAATTGTTGAGCATTGGCGGAAAAGCCCTGGTGGACGTCGTTTGATGATTGCTGGAAACCGGTTGAAAGTTACCGAATGATCCATGACTAAAACCAGGTGGCGTTTGATATTCGATTGATTTTGGGCTTCGAATGCCATGCACAGCTGTAGGATTGTCACATTTTGCGATCGTTTGCGTCGAACCAGAAAATTGTCGACGTGAACCGTTTTCTGGACAAACATCCGGTAACGGTTGCCCGTTTGGGATCCGGTGAGCCGGAGTGGAATGCGGAAATGGCGCGTTGTTTTCAAAGCTTTGGATTCGACGTTCATCGTACTCGTCCATCAGTGTTGCAGCGTCTTTGGAAACGTTACGGTGGTGGATATCCGTCATACCATTAATATTCACAATTTGAGGGATATAATCCGAATCCGTGCCGCCTCGGATTGAGTACTCTTGAGAAGTATGGAACCGGCCTGTTGGTGAGTCATCGAAATATCCTGATTCCGGTGATAACGGTATGCGTTGTTGACGCCATGGGGCAGTTTTGCTCGTAGTCTTGTTGTTGTTGTTGCGGTTGAAACTTTCGTTCAGTTCAACGATTACGTTAGACGAGTTAAAATTAACCGGTTGTGATTCGCTAGCAGTTTGTGCCGAAACAGTGACCATTGGAATGGGTTCGGTGTCGTTGAATCGATGAGCAACGTTAACCTTTGGTGATATCGCCGTGAAATTTGGTCCCGTTGATGGAGTTGAAGTTAATTGAGCGGAGAATACTCGATTGCCTTTGGTTGGTGGCCGCCAGTGGCCCGAGTCCAGCGAGTTCAACGTTGAGTTCGGACTGTAATGAGCGAAGGTAGAGTGTGACGTAAATTCAGGAACGACTCGGAATCTAAAATCGGTTGAGCAGTCGGATTGAGCAAGCATTGCTTCGCTGCTGTAGATTACGGACGCGCACGTTACCGGTGCCTGATCCTTTTGGATCAACGGATAGTCTGAAAAATAAATCAAATTTAAAATTAATCGGCACAACAGATCTTTACCTAAAATGCCATGAAAGTTTCGAGTTAACAAAATTTTAAAATCCGCGACAAGATTAAACTCACCGACTTGTAATATAACGAAATGTATATGAATGCCAAACATAACTAATTTGCGACGTTTTGAAGCATTCTGATAACAGATATTAATTGTTAAACATCGCTAGCAATTATACAAATACACTGCAAAAAATGGTGAGTCAAATTGACTCTCTCTGAAATAGGCTTTTCCTGACTACACAAATTGGGTCAAAATTCGACTCCGCCAGAGTCAAACTGTGTCGAACTTGACTACAGGCGGAGTCGAATTTTGACTCAGTTTGTATAGTCAGGTAAAGCCTATTTTGGAGAGAGTCACTTTAGACTCACCATTTTTTGCAGTGTTGGGCCGAAGCAAAAAAAATTCTGTCCAATCACCCAACTAATAAATTCTTAAAAATGAGGTCAGCTACACGTGTCTCCCGCTAGAATTTTACACAAATATTCGCCAAATTCGATGCGACTACAATAGTATTGTGTATTTCATCAAACTCGATGCCTGACTTACCTGCATTTTGGTATCCATCCGTTGTTGAAAATCGTGAATCGACATAACTCGACGCCGCGTTCAGCGGATTTGGTGGCGATTCGTTGGTGGACGACGATCCAAACGACGAGCTTTCTTCTCGCGCTTGAATATCGTTTGTGAACTGAATTGGCTGAAATTCTTCTTGCTGCTGTGGCGGCATTTGTTCGTTCGCCATCAACAATTCCGACTGATACTCGTCGCAGTCTGCTCCAACGACGCTGCCGTCATCGGAAAGTTGTCCAGTGCCATACGAGCATCCTCCACGATGTTGACCGTAGTGTTTTTTCGGCTTTTTTCTTGGTCGATACTTATAATTTGGAAATTCTCGCAAATGCAATAAACGTAATCGCTCTGCTTCTTCAATATACGGCTGTCGTTGATCATCGGAAAGTTCTCGCCAGCGTTTGCCGAGTTGTTTGCTTATTTCAGCGTTATGCATATCAGGCGCTTTTTCACAAATGGCTCGACGTTCAATTTGAGACCAAACCATAAACGCGTTCATTGGACGTTTAACGTGCGCTTGTCTCGATGGTGCGGATTGATTCGGTTGTCCTGCTGCTGCTGATGATGTTGACGACGATTTTCCACAGTGTCCACCGGTCGATCCGCCAGTCGGCTTTTTTGATTTACAATTTGTCGCATCCGAATACGGCGTTAGTGAGGTCGGTTTGACTTTGAGCGATCCAAACTGTGCAGTTACACTGTCGTGCGGAACTTTTTCAAACAATTTAGTTAAAGTGTACAAATTTTGATTTGACAGCGAGTTGTACTCAGGTGGAAACCCACAAAATCGACTCAGTTGACGCGGTGTGACGGCGTAATCAAACTGCGGCGACTGTTGTGTTGCTGTTGTTGCTGCTGTTGTTGTTGTGGTATTTGGCGATAATAATGGCTTCATTATGTTGGCACTTAGGTCCGGCTGCCTGTTTGTTGAGTTATTGCTGGCAATATAACAAGATTGGCGATACGATTGTGTAGAAATATGTGGCGTCGATTGTGTCGGCTGAGGTGCAAGTTGGTTTCTGAGATTGTAAAACGGTTGCTCGTAGGTGACCGGTGCAACTTCCGGGTGACATTCATGCGACGGCGTTGAGTCGGTCGTGTGTGTGGTGGTGCCGGTGAGGTTCGGTGCCGCTGTGAATGGCTGCATGAAGCGTTTCCGGTGTGGGTGCAATAAAACGGATATAAAAATGATAGTTTGACGGTATTTTGTCTGAAACAGTTTATTTGGTTTTACATTTGAAATTGAAACATTAAATTAATAATTGAAAATTGGTTGAAAATTAAAATTTTAATTTGAGTAAACATCACTGGTAGGTTCTTAGCCTCTGTTGATGGAGGAAACCGTTGTAATAAGTGTGGGAGGTTCCCATTTTGAGTCCAAATCAATAGGAGTTTATATGAGTAATAAGAATGCATACGAGGATCAAGTTCATAAACCCTAATTAGAGTGTATATATGTCAATTATCTCTAATTGTAGTGCATAAATGACTCCAATACCAAATAAAGTTGAGTTCGAAAATTTAAAACATACTTAACACTTTCTCACATGAATATTTTCTATTTTTCCAGAGACCTACGTTTATGCCAGGATTCGAACTCCAGTGACTGCAGTGGGAGGCGTATACCACCACCACTCACCTATAGGAGCTTGACGCTCGAGCCAGAGGGGGCTCTCACGTCTTGTGGTGATTTAGTACTATGTATACCTGTTGCAGTTGTTCAACACGGTGCGATATATATTATTTAACGTATATATACTGCGCTGTGTTGCCTATAGGCAACTCAATGTGAGAAGGGGTTAACTTTTGAAAGTACATTCCAAAGTATAAAACCTTGCATCATCGCTTACGCTTTTGATTCCAGACAAATAAACGTTTAACCGATAGTTGCGAAACCAAATACATATCGGTAACACGAAAGGGCGGCAGATGGCGGGTTAAAAATAAACAACAGTCCGTAACCGAATAACAACGGAATCCGTTTGGAGATGCCAAATAAATATCAGTCCCTCCTCGTATTCAGGTCACTACAGTATATCCTGATCCAAAATGAGGATACATGATTTGTTTAATTATGACAACACATTTAACAGCGAAGATGAATCACCCTTCATCGTCTCCTACCTTTCATTGCTAAATCTTATACATTCCCAGAAATATTATAGGGCGTGCAATAAGTACTAAGTCAATATCGATTGTAAAGACAGACAAACTGGCACTATCAACCAAATAAATTTGTACTATATACACATAAACCATTAATTTTCTTGACCTAACACTGTTAATCTGTAGGCTTACCTAATCCAATACGTAAACAAACCAGGTTTTAATATCTAAACCTAAAAACGTGCTTAAGCTAATACCGTTGACTAAACATTAACTTTTAGGCGTTACGGTATCAGTATATGTGAATAGTTTTTGACTTCACACCTAATATTAGCTGTCATAATTGTGTTTAGAGATAAGCAAAAACGTAGTTTTGTATTATCTACGACGGGTGGAGTTTAGCAAAATTATTGCAGGTCTTTTTTTCCCTGCTTGAATAGAGTAAACAATCGGCTAATGATAGCGTTTGACAATTCTCGGAAGACACACAGTGATTAACGTAAGTTTTAAGGATGTAACTTTGGTAGCGGGAATTTCGTCGTAAATGGGCGTTTATAAGGATTTTATAACTTGGAAAATGAACTGATGTTTATAGGAGCTTTGAGGCAGTGGTAGACCTTTGATTTGAGCTTTACGGGCTCTTGTATAGAACAAGGTCGGAACAGTAGTGTAAGCATATTCCAAAGCCTAAGCCTAAGCTTAAGCCTAAGCGTATGAATGAGCATATTCCTAAGCCTAAGCCTAAGCTTAAGCCTAAGCGTATGAATGAGCATATTCCTAAGCCTAAGCCTAAGCTTAAGCCTAAGCGTATGAATGAGCATATTCCTAAGCCTAAGCTTAAGCCTAATAGCCTAAGCAGAAAAGTTAGTCTGAAGCTGAAGCTGACAATATTACAGCCCCGCAGTGCCTGTTAATCGTCAGTGAATATAACTATATTAATCAACGATGTTTCTAGATCGAAAACAGACTAAACCACGCGTTAATTGCCAATTCTTTGGCTGTAAAATATTAATTAGACGCTACGCGGGCATACACACAAAAAAGTATTTGTGAATTTATTCAAAACGCTATTTTCTGTGGTAAACCTGAAAAGTTTTTCTCATATTTAAGACAATTTGTCTAAAACTAACTGGAAAACGTTTATTTTCAGACTTTATTTCAAAACGGTTTTGAGTACTTTTTTGTTATAACAGAAACACTTTTCAAGTGTATCTTGCTAATTAATATATTTGTTAAATGTAAGAAATTTTTTCTTAAATATCAGAAATATTATTTTGTGTGTGGATGACACACTATTAAACGGTCCGAATTGTAAAAAGTTACTGTAAAAATTTACCGCCAAATATCTCAGCAAGGCTACGGAATTTTCACGCTAAATTGTTTTTTTTTAGAAAATATACTAAATATCATTTGAACTAAGGTGATAACCGCAGTTTTTACCTGCAATTAGTTGAAGAAAAATTAACAAACAAATAAACAAACAAACATTTATTATAAAAGTTAGTTGCCGCATTAATCGAACATAATATTATCGAATTAATCCTCTGCGCGTTATATATACTGCAAAATGCAGTTTTATATTAACGCGACTAAACGAAACTTTATAACACAACAACTGCAAAATAGTGATTGAAAAATTGAAAAATTGCTAAAACTTTCACAGTTGCGGTTACGGTATATTTTGTTCTCATGACTTGGGTCGGCTCGATTGTGATTGGTGGTGTTCAAATGTGTAATGTGCGACCGCTGTTGTCAAGGGGACAGCCAGCGCAACCAATCAGGCATCAGGCGCGTAGCCAGAGGTCCAATGGTCTCTTATTCATAGATACCGCACCCTTAAGAAAATATGCTGCATATAAGCGTTTGACTACAATTTGTGTCTAAGGTTTAGAGCTGTTTATATGTGTCGTTAGATCACTTGGCTCATGGGACGGTAGTCATATGGGACAAAACTAACTCAAGGGTTCGTTTGTTTCAAGCGACAACTACCAATGTGTCCGTTTGTCTTATGTGAATTCTGCCCTTGGGTCAGAATACAGGTACCACCTATTCCCATCGTTGTCTTACAGTTAACCAGGTTAGAGCACTTTAATATAGTCATGTCATTTTTGGTGCGATTATATGTTTGAGTAAACAGCGTTGGACAACAACTTTGTCGAGGTTGACATTCGAATTTTTCCCATTCACACGTGGATATGAATTATAAATTAAACAGCGTAACGCGCTATTCACACGTGACAGTTTTTGCTGCGAGAATTTGCAGCTGCAACTTGCAGTTACGAGTTTTGTCCAAAATCCCGTTCGAAAAACGTGCAGCTACAAATAATTCATTACAAATCATAGCTAGGAATTAAGTTCACATGTGTGAATAACCATGCAAGTTCACTGAATTTATTGTAGCCGCTTTTTCATTGGCTGATGAAAAAATGCAAGTTCTGTGTGTAATGTGCAGCTGAAAGTTCTCGCAGCAAAAACTTGCACGTGTAAATTGTGTTTTATTGTTTAAAATATACTGCTGTTTTTGATTCTTTTTAAAGCTGGCATTGTTGGGCTTGTAACTTTCTCTCAAAGTAATAATTGAGGTTATAGACGTTTACATACTAATATTTGATTGGAGTTAAGTTGTTAACTTTCTCACATTCTCCAGTAAATGAATTGTACCCCTAGGTTTAATTAGAGGTTTCGGTTCGAATTTTATAGCAACAAGAGCGGATACGTTTAGATATATACCGGATACATTACATGTATGCAATTAACTCTTTAAAGCGGATGTTGCGTAAATTTACAGCTTATAATATTTGGTTGTTACTAGGACAAAGAGGTTTTTTGTTCTTTTTCTCGTATTTTCAGAAATCACAATAACCTTGAAAAAATTTACACTCGGCAGCCGGTTGGGGGGGATACATCCACCATCGCTTCCCCTGAATCGGCCTTTGACCGGATTCGCCTACGCTATCTGTAGCAAAATAAACCTGACTTACCTTCGTTTATCTTGAATATAAAGACTAAAAGCTAAATTAGCATTTTAGTAATAACATAAGCAATACTTTGATAAACGCATATAGAGATTGTTACTAAAGATCATGTTCTTAGGAAGTATAAGCCCTACTTTTGCCATATCAAAACAGTTTATCATACGTTAATAACGTCATCGGTTTGCGGTTAAACCTGAACCCTTATATACTTATTGTAATTAAAATAACAATGTCTCGTTCCGACCGCGGTAAAAGCATAAAACAATGACACGTGGGAGCTTATATCAAACCTGAAAATGTACAGGATAACCAACGAAGGTTTTGGCGTTTACTATTTTATGGTACAAAGAGTGGATAATCGCTATTTTATAAGAGTGTGCAACTGAACACATTCTGTGTAGAAAAGAATGTACCCGGCACGCGTTGCATTTTTTCGTATCCCCCACTTTATTTAGAGGGGGGTACAACCGGTGCGAACCATGACACTTTATGTATGCGGCGTCAAACATGCTCTCGTTATAGTGTAATTTAGGGGTATTTATGTGATAGCGACGCTCTGGATCAAGGAACGTAGGTAGTTTCTCTTGGTGAAAATTAGCCGTGCTATCTATGTTTATATAAAAATTTAGGCCCATGTTAGTTTTAGGGGCGTCCAGGTTTCTGGCGGGTCTATTAAAGAGTAGGCTTAGATTCTAGATTACATTTTTTGCTTAGGCTTAGGCTTAGGAACACATCTTTGCCATGCTTAGGCTTAGGCTTAGGAGTACGCTTAATCTACTGTTACGCTCCTAAAAGTAACAGGCCCAAGTTTTTTATATTTCAAAATAAAAAAACAATAGTAACGTTTTACACCAGAGTAGCCAAAATTATTTTAGTTCAAACGGATATATTAATTTAAAGTTGTATCTTGAACAAATTTCCAGAAACTTTAGCCCTGGTTAAGCTTAACGGCCCATGTAAAGATCAGGGGCGGAACGTTTTTCTGTGGTACTGCAATAGAGTAAGCTTAAGCTTTAGACTATATTTTGCTTGGCTAGGCTTAATCTGAGGCTTAGGCTTAGGAATATGATCATTCTTAACGCTTAGGCTTTAGGCTTAGGCTTAGGCTTAGGCTTATTAATATGCTCATTCTTCCGTGTAGCGCCAGCTTAACTTACCAAATATAATATTTCAAAATTTATTATCAATGCTTACGATAGAAATTTTAATCATCAGATAAATTTAAAACGGAAAAACTCATAATCTGCTATTCAAATACACGAAGCTTACAAGTAAAGCGATATGAGCTTAAAGATACAAAACTTTACGCAAATGAAACAACGTACACCGGTCGTTGACGCACTAAAGAGACGGGTTATTAATCAATATGCCAGTATCAGCAGACTGATTACAAAATTTAAAATCCTTACGGTTTACCAACAGATATCGATTGAATATTTGACAACTTAATTTCAATCTAAATACTCTACTAATACGTATACTTCTGACTTGTCAAGTTCTTAAGTATACTTAAAGCTTATCCTATGTAATCATCAATATTTATATATATTTATACATATTTGTATATATTTATATATATCTGTCCATATTTGTATATATTTATATATATTTGTACATATATATTTATATATATATTTGTATATATATTTATACATATTTCTCCCCCCTTGTTATTCGGTTACGGACTGTTATTTATTTTTAACCCGCCATCCGCCGTCCTTCGTTAATGATATATATTCGGTACTGCAACTGTCCGTTGAATTAAACGTTTGGGCGATAATGCAATGATATACTTAAGAATGTACTTCAAAATTTAAGTATATACGCTTTAAAGTTTCGAACTCAAATTATTTGGGCCTGGAGTGCTTTATGCGCTACAGTTTGGGATAATTGACATTTATGGACTCTATTTAGGGTTTAGGGACTTTATCCGCTTACGGACTCTTATTAGGGATACGGACTCCTATTGATTGGTAATCAAAATGGGGACCCCCTCTTATTACCCCCTCATAAACGGGTCAATACAGTACAAATATATATAAATATATACTAATATGTATAAATATATATTTATATTAATTTATATATATTTTTACATATATTTATAGATATATAAAAATATATACAAATATATATAAATATATGTACAAATATATATAAATATGTATAAATATAATATTTACACATATTTGCATATATTTATATATATTTGTATATATATTTATATATATTTGTATTAATATATAATATATTTATATATAAATATATATTCATATATAAATATATATAAAAATATATATAATATACCATTCAATAGCGTAACTACAGACGAAAATAACAAAATAACCTTTTAAGGATTAAAAAGCTGAATGTGTTACAATATTCGGCTTACTCGTCCCGGATACAAAATTACCTGAAGGTACCTGTATAAGCTTTTGAAGACACGATTTGACAATATTTTGGCATACCATTTCAACGAAACTACTTTTATATGATGCAGATTGGTGTTCTTATTGTTTGACAAAGTAATGATATTCGCTGTTGTATGCGAGAACATTCAAGTCTACCGTATTGATCTTTTTAGATTAATACTTCGACTCTCATAACGGTTCAACTACGCAAGCAGGTAAACAAACGTACCAAAACAAGCCCTGGGCAAAGGGCGCCGTTCAATCAAACAATTTCAAGCACAGACCCTACTTTAAGATGTTTTTATTTCTTTAAACTTGAGATATTCAACGAGTTCATGTGCCAGTCAAAATAAACTTTGGCATCGGCCGGATCTTTGACCGTATACCAAGTTGTAGACTACTTAATCGAAGCGAATACACTTCAAAAAATGGTGAGTCAAATTGGCTAATTTCCGAAATCGGCTTTTTCGGACGAACACAAACTGGGGTCAAAATCGACTCCGCCAGAGTCAAAGTGACTTAGTAAATCGAATTTGACTCTGGCGGAGTTGAATTTTGACTCGGTTTGCGTTAGTCCGGAAAAGCCTATTTCAGAGCTAGTCAATTTGACTCACCATTTTTTTGGCAGTGTAGATGTAATTCATACGATAATACATATTTAAGCAAGCGAAAACAGAGTCACCGCCCGAAGACAGGGTCGACAAAACAACGCTGGTTTGTAATGAAACCGTTTAAAACAATTTCACAGTTCAAATTTGCAAATTATAAACCAAAAACAATTAGTTTATATTACTTTCATTTATTGCAATTGCAAGCAGTTTTATTAGCATAGCAATTTCTCATCCTAACGAAGCTATCAGTGTGCGCTTTTTTTTCTGGTCAAATCAGTATTGCACATTTGATTCGCGGTGCAATAAAGTGAATCATTTGAAGTTGTAAAATTTGAAAATAGCACAATCTGTCGTTTGCGATTAACATTTCGAAGGAATTGGACGGATAAATGCGAGCTGACACAAAAACGAACGACGTTTCGGCGTCACAAGTATTGCAGGAATCGAAACCAAAATTTTGTATTATACACTGCAAAAAATGGTGGGTCAAATTGACTCTCTCGGAAATAGGCTTTTCATGACTACACAAACTGAATCAAAGTTCGACTCCACCAGAGTCAAATTCGAGTCACTGAATCAATCAGTGAGTCGAATTTGACTCTGGCGGAGTCGAATTTGACTCAGTTTGCGTAGTCAGCAAAAGCCTATTTCCGAGAGAGTCAATTTGACTAACAATTTTTTACAGTGTACAATTGTAGTACTGAAATTGGCATTTGGCTTCACCCAAACGAAATTTTAACCTGCCATTTAAAATTTATTACAGATCGCAGTTGTCTGCTCGAAAAGCTGTTATAAACGGTTGTGAATCTAGCAGTTTCAAACGAACGTGGTTGCGCAATATATCAATAGTGCCGGAAGCTCACGAGCGAAGCGGCCAAGGTAAAGAACTTGGGCGAAACAGTATTATGAGCATATCCATAAGCCTAAGCCTAAGCCTAAGCCTAAGCGCAAGCCTAAGCCTAAGCGTACGAATGAGTATATTCCTAAGCCTAAGATTAAGCCTAAGCGCAAGCCTAAGCCTATGCGTACGAATGAGTATATTCCTAAGCCTAAGATTAAGCCTAAGCGCAAGCCTAAGCCTAAGCGTACGAATGAGTATATTCCTAAGCCTAAGATTAAGCCTAAGCGCAAGCCTAAGCCTAAGCGTACGAATGAGTATATTCCTAAGCCTAAGATTAAGCCTAAGCGCAAGCCTAAGCCTAAGCGTACGAATGAGTATATTCCTAAGCCTAAGATTAAGCCTAAGCGCAAGCCTAAGCCTAAGCGTACGAATGAGTATATTCCTAAGCCTAAGCCTAAGCCTAACCCAAACAAAAAAAATTAGTCTAAAGCTTAAGCTTACTCTATTGCAGTCCCACAGAAAAACGTTCCGCTCCCGATCTTGTACATGGGCCAGCGAAGCGAACAAAAAGCCAAACGCAATTTTAGTACTGCATTTCAAATACAATATTTCCGTTTTGATACTGTCAGCGGACCTACTGACTCCCATTGGATCTGCCAACGATAACTGCCGTAATCATCCTATGGGTTCTTTAGGAATATATGTATTTTGGGATTATCTGGTTTGTAAGGTAGGACAGATACGACCTGACGCACTAACACTGACTGCCTGCATCTTAAGTAAATTTGACCGCTTGAATGATTTTAAAATGAGAAAATATTGGAACAAAAAGGTGTTTGACGTTATATGATTTTTTTGCTTATGAAAGATAAGGTAAACAATCAGTAAATGCGTTAAACTGTGAAAATATCCGTGTTTTATTAACATATAAATTGATGTATTAATTGATCAAAATAACTTAGCTAAGATACTATTTGCATCTATTAGTTCCGGGTTTGTCTGGCTGACGTCACAGATTAATGCTCTCGTGAATATAACAAGTTGTGATAACTCGAAAGCTTTAGCCCTATGTTGCGTAAGGTCCTCAATTTAGGTTTCTGTTTAGGGCCCGTATTCTCAAATGCATATAGCACTTATCTACCAAATAGCTTTCCAAACTAACAAACTGCTGCAATTGCAAATCTCTAAATTTGCACAACAGTAAAGTATATGAAATGCGATAAATGTGTTGAATTTACAAAACCTCATATTTCCCTCGTTCGAAAGTCACAAGACCTACCGGTATTAGGTGCTACACACATTTGAGAATACGGGCTTAGGTTTAAGCTTAAGTTAACATTAACGCTCAATTTCGGCTGAAAGGACATTATAACAAACCGAAATCATTTTTCAATCCGACGTTAAATCTAAACGAGTTATAATCCGGAATGAGGTTGAACCGCGGGTTCAACTGGAAGAAAAAGTAAAAGTAAACCTTGAAAAATACAAATCCGCAATTATAATTGCTTAATGACAAATTACAACCGACCGTTTCCTTCCAGTTCCGCAAAACAACATCGTTTGGCCCCGGATACGCCGGAACTTTTTCAAAATCAACCGGAAAGTTGAGCAGCGGACAATATTGGCATTTTTATAAGCTTTAATTGCGTGATTTTTCAAAGAAAGAAGTTAAATAGAAATTTTTTGGCAACTTTTCGGTGATGATTGTTAAAAGTAAACAATTTCTGAATTATTTTGATTACCTGTGTTCGATTTACATCCGGTTCCGGCAAAATTTATTGACCCCTGCTCCGCGTTAGAGTTGCTTACGTCCGTAACCATTGTAGCCCAATCATCGTCTACAATCTGGTCTCAAAGTGGTCAATTCAGTAACTTAGACGTGTTCACACTTTCTAAGAAGCGATGGGGCTGATCAAGCCACAATCGGTCAAAGCGAACAATACAAAACTATTTTAAACACGATTAAAGCTTAAAAGTAAAAAGTAAATACGCGAAAACAGTGGCTGCATTTTGCTAAATTTTGACTTCACCTAAACAGAAATGCATCAGGTCACTTTTTAGCCTTAATCCAATTGATATCGGGCAATGAGCTGGTTTAGACGTTTCGGGTCCTAATAAACCCGTCAAGATTTTATCTTTCAAAAGTTGGACGGGATCAAAAACACCTACCAAGTTTTACACTCAGAAAATGTTGGGGTCAGTGACCAAGTTTTACACTCAGAAAATGTTGGGGTCAGTGACCCCCTCTCAGGATTGGCGCCCATAACGCAGTTTAGCTGAAACCAATCCATATACCGCATCTACTTTGGCTAACCACTGTGACAATTGCTACAGAAATGGTGCCACAATTACGACATATAATAATATTTGTAATGTCATAATGAATTCAAAACATTTTTCACGCATTCGCTTTTGTCGGCCCATGTAAAGATCAGGGGCGGAACGTTTTTCTGTCGGACTGGAATAGATTTTTAGTTTAAGCTTTAGACTACTTTTTTTAGTTGGGTTAGGCTTCGGCTTCGGCTTAGGCTTTTAATATGCTCATTTTTACGCTTTAGTGTCAGGCTTAGGCTTAGACTTAGCATTAGAAAAATGCTTATAATGTTGATCCGCCTCTGTTCTTTACATTGGCCGCTTAAGCTGATACAATTGTAAGCAACATGACATCAGCGGCATTGACGGCGTGCACGCTACGAGAGAATGCATATTACTCATTGCACACTTGCAATTTTTGTTGCAAAACGTAATAAGCAACAAATTCGTTTCTAAAGCGTGCAAACCTAAAATAAACGCCAGTGACAGATTTTACGGGACTTGGGTCGGTAATAAAACACCAAAAACCTCGGAAACAAGCATGCGAAGCCAAACGCAATTTGAGTACTAAATCTTAAAAAATTGCATCTCTGGTCCGACGCATCGGCCTGGCTCGTGAACCCCTTGGATGGCGGCAACTGTGAATTTCCGCTTGCAAGTTTTAGTATCCTTGTTTGTCGATACATCTCGCTGTCGGTAATCAGTTTTGTTTTATAAAGTTTCAATTTTCTCACGATCAAAAAACACTAAATTTAAGAGCGCGAGAGATAGAGACATGAAAAAATGTGTAGTTGGTGTTGTTGTTTCTGTGACTTTGCGGTGTTTAAAAAGTATAAATTACGTTTTAAAATGATGCCTTAATTAGGTTCAATTAATATTAACGTTGTCAAAACTTGTGTCGGCAAAACACTTTTTAAAGTGTTCACGTGTCGGCGTTGTTGTGAAAACGTCCCATATTTAAGACGGACTCACGGCCGTCCCTGCACGAACGGAGCATTTGGGATGCCGTCCGCCGCCACCAGATCTGGCTAGTGTCCTTACAAACCTTGACTTGGTCTAAAAGTAAACAATCTTGAGTTGCAATTGTTTGGAGCGGCTCCAAAATTACTCGGTGCACTCTCCTGAAGCCTAAGTTTTAGCAGACGGCCAGGAGAATAATTGTTGATGGACGGAGTAACAAGATTTATTGCCAGCGCAAAGGCAAAATTAGCAAACAAAAGTGTGCTAACTTAAAATTCGTTTTAATGCCTGAATTTTGAAGCAGGGGCGAAGATGTTCGTACTGGGGTCGATCTTTGCCGCTCGCAATTGCAGTCCAAGTTAAGTACTGGTAGATAAGGAGGTTAAAACAACCTTGAGGGGCCCTTTGGTGAACCATATATTCACCATTTACTCAAATTTTGGTATTATAAACGTTCAATTTCGTACGATTTGGCTACAGTATTAAAGGGCTTTTGAATATAAAGCCTTTTTTGAAAATTTGTATAATTTAACCCTTTCACTCATAGAGTATACTACGAGCAACTAAATATACAAATAACAGGTATACAAGGCAATACAGACCCTGTTAGCTGTACATTTCTAACATGTATGCACTGTGCAAAATCACCATAGGACGTGCGAGTGACCTCGGGCTCAAGCGTCAAGCTCCTATAGCTCAGTGGTCATCGTAAACGCCTCCCATCCGAAAAACTGAGGGTCGGATCTTACCTTGAAATTACATCTCATATCAAATTGAACATATTCATATAAGAAAGGGTTAATAATTACCTAATGAAACGACTTCGCAGGTCCAACCAGGGTGTATAATCAACAGTAATCAAAACCAAAATTTGGTTTTGAGATTTCTAGTAAACGGATTATGATTGGATAAATCACTGTCTTGAAGATCGATGATGATTGGTTACAAATTTCTAAATTCACCACTGATTGCAAACTGTGTATAAATTACAATAGTAAATTGCAAAAATATTGCTACTCACAACTTCACAGCTCTATAATCAACTCGACACTCATCACAGCATTCAAATCAAGGAAAAATTTTGGGCTGGAAAATCAACTGTCATAGCATCGTTGGCAAGCTTTAAAGTTAAAATTCAAAATTTGTAACAGACAAAGGTACTCCAAGGAATATTTGGCTTGGCGCTATTGTTCTGAGAGATAGCCATCGTGGCTGAATTTTAAGTTTATTTTTGTCAAGTTTATATTGTTTATCTGTAATATTAATGTTAACGTTTTCAATCTGTTGCAATAATACTTGTTACAGTAACACTGTGAAAGGCGTGTCGTTAAACTCGCGTCTGTTGAGCTTATGGGAATTGTGGCGTTCATTGTTTAACGAGAGTGAGCAACACTGATTCAAACGAGTAGGTTGCTCCACCCCAAAAGTATAAATTCTTTTGTTCGAATATCGACAGTTTCTCTCGTATCGCGTAATCCCTGGGGGTGGGCAAGATTGAAAAGTTAAAAGCATTTGTAATATTTTCAACCGCTTAATTTGTTAACAGCAAAAATTATCTGGGGTGGAAAACAAAAGTATATGCAAACTGCGGTCAGCGTTTTTAATTGATGTTTATCGAACGTCCACACTGTAAATCCCAGTGAGTTGATTTGAACGGCCCATGTAAAGATCACGGGCGGTACGTTTTTCTATGGGACTAGAAAAGAGTAACCTTAAGCTTTAGATTGTTTTTTTGCTAGGCTTAGGCTTAGGCTTAGTAATACGGTCATTCTTACGCTTATGTTTAGGCTTAGTAATATGCTTATTATACTGTTCCGTTACATTGGTCGTTTTTACTCAGAATGACTGGAATCACAGAGTCTGAGTTAAGACGTTCAGAACTCAAAGTTCTGAGTAAAAAAAAACTCAGTCTAACTTAATCATTCAACTTTACTCTGAATAAACTGAACTCAGAGTGAGAATCAACTCAACTGAAAGTGAGTTAAAGTTAACTGCCATTAACTCAGAAACAACTAACTCTCCAGCTGAGTTGATTAATCAATTTTAAGTGGAATTTACAGTGTATTTATTTGTTTACATATACATGAACAATCCGATTCTACGATGGTAACAGTTACAAATTTGAAAAAATTATATAATGCTTTTGAACTTAACTACTAAACATGGTAACTTCAAATTTTTTAGTTTGAAACAAATACCATAACTTCTATTACCCACCAGCATGCGTTCTATGCCAAACAACTTCCACTCCAATATGTATAGTTGAGCGGCGAGATTCGTCAGACTGCAATAGAGCAAGTTTTAGCTTTTGATTTGCTTCTTAGGCTTAGGCATAGGCTTTAGTTTTCGGGTTATCCTTGCGCTGAGCGTTGGGTTTTAGGCTAAGGCTTAAATTTAGTCTTAAAAATATACTTAAACTACTATTACGGCCTTCAGCTGTAGGTAATTTTAGTTGAATTTTTTAAACCAAACTTTCACTTAGGGTACTGCTATGCTTGTTGTGTGGGGCAGTGCGCCGAAAGCATTTCAATTTTTCTATTTATTAGTCGGTTTGCAACTGCGCCTGAAGCCATTAAAATATTCAAAACGTACAGCATTTCTCTCAAAGTAAGTACTATCATCAGCTTTTTGCAGCTTACTTGTTAATAAACGCCAGATTTTAACACAATACTCTTGATCAAAACGTATTAACAAACCAGCTTTGGCCTGTTAATCGTGTGATTTACATGCTTAAACCTTGAGTATTAAGCTTGATTTCAATTATTTTTAGATACCCTTCCATGTTTACTACTTCAAACTTAGCGCTGCCGTGTGTGCTAAAAGTAATTAATTCCGGCAAAAGGTTTGTACGTAACGTACGTTTTGAAGCTGATGAAGTTTGCATTGCAAGGATTATAATCTTTAGCAGAAATTGTTTAAAACATTTGAAGTGTGATATTGATTGAAAGATGGTTAATACGTAGAAAATCAATATGGTAATACCTATAATCGGTGTTATTGTTAACCTCCATTTGATAGAATTTATAATCAAAATATGACGTACATATATATTCGAGCCTAAACTGGTTCAAAATATGCTAATCTGTAATTTACCAATTGGTCAAAGATTAACGGCACATATATAGAACAAGTCCGGAACAGTAGTATAAGCATATTTGTAAGCCAAAGCATATTACTATTAGGGCTTTTGTCTTGTAATATCAGTAAAATTGAAATTTGTTACAAAATTTAAGCAATTTGTGATGTAAAAACAATCCATATTCATGCATGCATCTGTTAAGGGTTGCGCTACGCTTGACGTTCGGCGTCGAACGTCAACGCAAGTATAGCGTAACCCTTAAACGCACATGCGTCCGTTATTTGTGAAACTATCACATAGTTTGCCCTTGAAACTGGCTAAAAAATGTGTTAAAACAATTTATTGCGCAACAAAATTTGTCACTTCAAAATGATCTCGATGCTGCTGAAAAACAGATTCGAGGCTGTAATAAAGTATATTTTTCAGTTTTGCTCAAAATGAAAAATATTCGTAAAAGTTTTGTTAAGTATTTTAAACATTTTCTCACGAATTAAAATTAATTTTTACTACCAGGAAACTTTCGTCGGCGAAAAAAAAACTGCCGAAGTTGGGTTTGCTGTGTAAGTTGCATTACAAAACTAATTGGTTGATATGCATACTATGCAAACAATGGTGAGTTAAATTGACTCTCTGAAATAGGTTCTACGAGACTACACAAACTGAGTCAAAATTCGACTACTCCACCAGAGTCAAATTCGACACACTAATTCGTACGTTTGACTCTGGCAGAGTCAAATTTTGACTCAGTTGGTGTACTTAGACATGTAGAGCCTTAAGTACTTAAAATGACAAAATTTTTTGCTAAATTATAAAGTAATTGCTACGCAAACTAATTCATTATTGCAGTTAAAATCAGTATCTCAATTTCAAACTTAAAAACAGTACCAGCGTCTCTAAAAGATATACAAATATTATTAATCCACTGCAAAAAATGGTGAGCCAAATTGACTCTCTTCTAAACAAGCTCTACGAGAATGCACAAATTGAGTCATATTCGACTCTGACATAGTCACATTTGGCTCACTGCGTGGTACATTTGACTCTAGCGGAGTCAAATTTGACTCAGTCTCGTAAAGCTTGTTTCGTAGTGAGAGTAAATTTGACTCACCATTTTTTGCAGTGTACTAGCACAAAAATATACGGTTTTAAACCAATAATCTTGCTATTTCCAACGTTTATAACCATTTAATCCATTACTTCATTTTTTATCTCGAAATCTACTTACATAGGCACAATCGTGTACTTTTACGTGTGTATTTTTCGAAATTAATATACAACATTTATCCGTTTTTCGTTTACTCAAAATCACTGCGATCGTCAAAACTTTTCAACGACGCAATTTTGTAAAACCATTCAAATTATATTTGTAAAATATTTAATATTTCTTAAATTGAAAAATTATAAAACAGTTAATGTATATATATTTTTGTTGAAAAATTTCATACAAAAGCTAAGCGTATAAAAGTTTGAAATCGAATACGGATCGCGAAAATTAAAAACGAGTCCCTTGAGGATTTTAACAATTTTAAGTTTACATCACAACTGTTTGATAGGATACACGCCAATATTGATGAGCGTTTGGGCTTATAGAGTCAATGTTTTTTTGTAGAAATATATCCCAATGATGAAAATTCCATCATTTATGTTTTTAGCACCAAAACATCGGATGAAACACTGATTGAACGGCATTCGCTGAGTGGTATTTTTGAACTTTTCAAATGAACAAAGAACACAAATTATTTTTAATATTCAAATTTGATATACAAAATTTGATGGCGTGAAAAACCCCAGTTTTGAATCTACAGTAGAAAATACCGTTAAACGAATATTTAGGACAGTCAAATTAAACTTTACTTGACAAATTATTCATTGTGAGAGTGTACATTGTGATGAATTTAGGAAATTTTATTGCGCAACAGAGCTGACTTGATTGCTTGAGAGTGCATGAACGAGATATTTAACATGTATATTAACAAAAGTAAATGTTTAAAAGGTTTTGATAAATATTCGACTTATAGAACATACTAGTAAACCGTTGTTAAACACACCAGCAACTCTCCTATTATACTGGGCTTTGGTATATGTTCAAAAGTAGTTGTTTTTAAGCACGTCTTGTGCAAGCTTTGAAACTTAAGTGACAACTTAAACAACCAAATCATCGTTTCAATGTACGTATACAACATATTGAAACAGCAAAAAATATTTAAACAGAATACTTGTTTTCAATCCGAAGGTTCTGTAATTTACATATAATCATAGGGACACGGTAGTGTCACCTATTATATGTTTCGCTCAAAGTGTAAATTTTTATGTTTTGGCATATAAAATTGTGGCTAATGCAGATATGCCTGATGCACTTTAGGTTTTGATTGAAAACCAGTTGCCAACTGTTTCAAACAATCTGTTCAAGGTATATTAGGATCTAAACAAACGCAAACAATTTCTGAAAAATTAACCTTAGTAATCTCAGCATATTAAGCACACCCGCGTGATAAATTTTAGGTAATAACTGAACTTGATAAGCACTATTGCATAGGCATATAAGGATACGATAACACTGTTGCAAAAAGGTTAATATATCGATTGTTTTTTTAAACTTTTATAGTAAACACATATGTTACTAGGTATAGCAAACATATACATAGCTAGTAACAAGATTGTTAGTCCAGGTGAAAACAGGGACTTCATAATTTTTAACCAAGCAGCTGGATAAGCAGGGGGAACCGGTTATTCAGACCTTTGAACTAAGCAGTTGGAAAAACGGGCCTCCACAGCCGGGATCAATTAGCCTACGGATCCTTAAACGAATACTCTACCACTGCGCCGCGCAACCCGCCTCTTCAACTGCGCTATACGTGTCGACCGTTTGCTGCCAGCTCCCGTGACCGTCCACCCTATTCTCGACTGAATACCGTGTTCATACCACGGCGGCCTACCATTATGTTCACGGAGTATCCTCCATGTCAGTTTAGGTAGGAACCGGGAATTCATCGAAACCTCAGCCTACGGATCCTTAAACAAATACTCTACCACTGGGTTTGAACTAAGCAGTTGGAAGAGTGGACCTCCAGAGCGGGAATCGAAATCTCAGCCTACGGATCCTTAAGCGAATACTCTACCACTGCGCCGCGCACTTGCCTATCCAACTGCATTTTTCGTCGATTATATTTGTCCAATTATTCGTTGCCCCCAATTATATAAACGTATATTTGTCAGACCTTCGTTTCAAGCAAAAACCAACCTACGGATCCTTAGAGCGATAATAAAAGGTTATACTTAGGAATGTACTTTCAAAATTTAAGTACGCTTTAAAGTTTCGAACTCAAATTATTTGGTCGTGGAGTCATTTATGTGCTACAATTAGGGTTATTACCCCCCTCTTATTTGGGTCAATACAGTAGAAATAAAATTAATATTGTTTCACAGTTTACTGTATAGTTAGCTGATTTTTGACGCAATCGAACAAGATATTACTGGCAAATAAGAATTGTGGCAAAAAAAGGCTGTACAAGGTGGAAAAAGCTAGTGTAGTCTGCAAAACAAATATATTTCCTTAAACATTTAACTGAAATTTTATTTTGAAATTATTAACGAAAATACACTAAAAAAATTGTCTTCAAATTATAAGAGTCATACTTTCTTAAATTTTCAAGACACAAATGTCTGTATTTCACTCATTAAGAGCCTTAAACAGCTCACAAATTTGTTTCTTTAATGGTCAAATCATAAATTTGTTATATTCAAGACATTACTGTTGCCAATTTATAAGACATCAATTGCTTCTTTCAAGAAATAGTTGTCGTATTCAAGATTAATTTTGTGATTTTTATGTATGTAAAATGTGCTCCGTTATTATATTCTTATAAGGGTATATAAGTAATCGAATTTCAAAGATATTTCGGTTAATCTCAGGGTCCCCCCAACTTAAGTTTACGTATAGGAGGTATCTTAGGTTGTAAACTAGGGTATTGGGTTGAGCTTTAGCCCCCAATTTTGGAGTTGGCTTTCATGGCAACTCTTCGATTTATTTTTGATATATTTGTCATATCTCAGAAATGTTCTTCTTAAGCGTTTATAAAACAACACCTTAAACTTAAGACATTTAAGCGTGAATAATTTTAGACCAATATTTCTGGAAAAATTTAAGAAATAAAACTCTTGAATTCAAGACATATACGTCTGCTGTCTGTAGTAAGACATAATAATTGTCTTAAATTTCAGACAATATTTCTTGAATACAAGACAATTTATTTTGTGTGTAGTAGACATTTAAGCGTGAAAAATTTTAGACCAATATTTCTGGAAAAATTTAAGAAATAAAACTCTTGAATTCAAGACATATACGTCTGCTGTCTGTAGTAAGACATAATAATTGTCTTAAATTTCATACAATATTTCTTGAATACAAGACAATTTATTTTGTGTGTAGTAGACATTTAAGCGTGAAAAATTTTAGACCAATATTTCTGGAAAAATTAAAGAAATAAAACTCTTGAATTCAAGACATATACGTCTGCTGTCTGTAGTAAGACATAATAATTGTCTTAAATTTCAGACAATTATTCTTGAATACAAGACAATTTATTTTGTGTGTAGTGAAATAGAAAACTGGCAGGAATTCTTCTGTGACGTTACAATTCTCGAGCAGCCGTGTCAATTAGAAGTAGCATCTCCTCCAGAGATTTAGACTAACGACGAAGATTGACGCTAAAATGTTTGTCAACCGAAAGTTGAATCGTTTAGTACTTAATTTTTTGTATAACATTAAACACAACAGATTGCGGTCGTACATTTATAACAGACAGGGGAATTCGAAAACGAATACAATTTACGGTATAAAGTGGAAGAAAAATATACGCCTTTCGTTTTCATTAGGGAAAACTGCCAGCATCCGCGTGCTTCGGTTTCCTGCCGTAGTTGGAATTTTTGAAAAATTGAAATCTTCGAGCGAAAATGGGAAGTTCGTGGTGAAATTTTGAAAACTGAATTTAAAACATTTTTTCCGAAAATGCTAATTTGTTCACTGGTAACTAAAACCGACTTAAAATGGTATTTCTGTTTGACATAACAGCTGGTAAATACGACATAATATGCAGGGTTGTGGTCTTCAGTATAAATATTTGGCCCATGTAAAGATCTGGCGCGGATCGTTTTTCTGCGGGATTGCGATAGAGCAAGGTTATGCTTTAGACTAATTTTTTGATTACGCTTAGGCTTATGTTTAGGTATAAGCACATTCTATCGTTTACGCATAAACTTTACGACTATGTTTATACTGGCACATGTTACTTTAACGAGCGTCCAGGTTTCGGGTGGATCTATAAATGTTTAGGATTAAATTCTATATTACATTTTTTGCTTAGATTTAGGCTTATGTTTAGGAATACGTTTTTGCAACGCTTAGACTTAGGTTTAGGCTTTGGAATACGCTTAATCTACTGTTACGCCGCGTAAAGTAACATTGACCCTTATACCATTGTTACGGTCGTGTTCTGTACCTTTTGGCCAACGATTGAACCAGTTTTATAATACGCAAGGCCCAGGGCCATCAGTCTTGAAAAAAGTTGACCAACGCGTCAAAATTGTAATTATCGAGGATTTGCAACAACTGAGGTACTCGTGGTTTGACATTTTGACCTTTGAATTTGAATTTGTCAATGAACAAATCAGTGATGATACGTGAAAATTGCAAACATAATTAGTTAAGGAAATACGTGAAGTTGTAATTATTAATAAAACCAAGAGTGGATGATCACTCTTTATGACAAGAGTGTGCAACTGGGTACATTCTGTGTATTAAAGAATGTACCCGGCACGCGTTGCGTTTTTTGGGCATTCCCCACTTTGGTTAGGGGGGTAAATGTATTAAGACAATAGCATTATAAACCGTTACCATTGTAAGTGTGATTAAACAACATAGTAGACCCCCTTAAATGAGGGGAGGTAGGTGTACTGAAGCATACTTGGTTAATCTCTTGCTTAACCACCCCCTGATTGAGGGGGGTCGAACAAAAATGCAACGCGTGATAGTACATTTAGTACCCTGCACAGCCCATGCAGTTGCACACTCTTCTGCAAGGTGGACATCATCCACTCTTGATAAAACCAAGAGTGGATTATAGAAAAGAGGGTGCAACTCTTCGGGTCTCGCATGGTACAAAATGTACCACCGGGTGTTGCGTTTTTGGCCAACCCTCATTGATTAAAAGGGGGCCGCTACCACATGAATACCCTTAAATTAAACTATAAGGGAGCATGTTTGACGTCGCATGCATAAAGTGCCATGGATCGCATTGGTTGTACCCCCTCTAAATAAAGGCGGGTCAAAAAGACAACGCGAGCCAGGTGCATTCTTTCTACACAGAATGTGTCCAGTTGCATACTCTCTTGATAAAACAAAAAGTCGATAATAATAACCCTTTTTAAGAGTGTGCAACTGGGTACATTCTGTGTATAAAGGAATGTACACAGCGCACGTTACGTTTTTATTCTACACTCGCCTTATTTAGGGGGTCAAGCTTACCGATCCTCTCAATTTCAAATGTTAGAATACTGGGCCAATAAAGCGTATCAGTAGATTAAGCGTATTCCTAAGCCTCAGCCTAGGCCTAAGCAAAAAGTGTAAAATGTAATCTAGAATCTAAACCTGCTCTTTTATAGACCCACCAGAAATCTGGATGCCCCTTAAAGTAACATGGGCCAAATACTGTAACGTTCCAAAGTTGCTCTCTTTTACTTTTGAAAGACATACATATGCTGTGTTTTAAGCCGTGACTACACCCCACCCTGCAAATGAGGGGGTCGGCCAAAACGCAACGCCCGGTGGTACATTTTGTACTATGCGGAACCCCAAGAGTTGCGCACTCTTGTATAATGCATTTTGATAAAACTGAGTTTGCTGAAACAGCACAAACGTAGCTAAAGTGTTAAAGCAGTTTGGACACTAGCGGATAAAGAAGGGGTGTGCACCACGTCAGAAATTTTTTGCGGTAAAATGGTAAGGTCGATATGAATTTGTGTAAATAATTTGCCGAGGACTGCAATAAATATTTAAGCATAAGCTATGAATTTTATCAGTTCAACCAATGATGTTGAATTAATTCGACTTGCAAGGTTATTTATGCCTATGAATTAATTCTTGGCGCATATTTCTAATGAATAAGTGACAGCTGAAAGTACTGAAGTTTTGAAAAAAATATGCAGATGAAATCTAGTGAGATGGGCCGATAGCCGTTTGCGAGCGCATTTA
This sequence comes from Enoplolaimus lenunculus, assembly GCA_030248215.1. Taxonomy (NCBI): domain Eukaryota; kingdom Metazoa; phylum Nematoda; class Enoplea; order Enoplida; family Thoracostomopsidae; genus Enoplolaimus; species Enoplolaimus lenunculus. The sequence continues at coordinate 190,516 of JASANG010000245.1, forward strand.
ATACCTTCAAGGTTTCGTTATTAATCTGCCATATTTCACGCGAAATAAAGGCGGATTTACGTGCATAATGTTTAGTCCTCTCTGAACTGGAAGGTCCTAAAATAAAGGACTCATTTTTCAGCACTAATCGTCATTAAAAGAAAAGGATATCGTATACTCGTTCCAAATGCGCCTGTTGTTTTTTGTGCTCATCGCGTAGTTTGTCGGCGTTGTTTAAAATATCGAGATATTCTTGCGACAAAAAGCTTGTGTCACTTTCATAAATTGTCAATTCCTGAAATGAATTCGAATTTTAAACAAAATTGTGATCGTATGATTTGCTTGTGCTGGCATACTTAAAAGCTTCTAATGGTTCGTTTTAGCTGTGAAAATTTCACAATGTTCACGGAAATTTTCCTAAATATATGTATAAATCCATCAAAGATTTGTCCAAACAGTCCAAGTACATATAAATGTGCTGTTTATTCTTGGTTAACCTGTGTGTCGTTTCGAATTGAAGACCAAACTACAAAATTACATACGCAATACACAGAGGAACCAGGGTTGATAGCTTCCTCTAAAACAACTATGGTCCCCTGTTAAAAAATTTTCAACCTTGCTTGTAAGTCATCGAAAATCGTTGTATACCCGTCCTAAAATGTTTAACCCCCTAACAATGCGAGCTGGCTACAGGGCTTGGCATAAGTTGCCGTTCGGTTGAAAAATTATTCATGTGTTTTAAATGAGCTTGAAGTCTCAACTAAAATTCTGTTGAATATGTCGAGTGGCCAGAAGAGTATCCTGGTGGCTTCTGCTAAAACAGTTTTCGCCCCACGTATAAATACTGCTACACCCATGCTTGCAAATTTTGAGATTCCGTGCGCCCCTCCATCGCATGTAGCGCTGGACTACGGGTCCGGTTGTACAGGCACCGTACTCAGTCGCGGGGTTTCTGAAACCCTGCTTAAGTACGACTTCGTACTTAACTACGTACTAAGTAATTACTTTACCATTTTGTCATTTTTGAAAGCTTACTTAAATATATACTTAAGTCGCTGACTAAATTTGATATATTCTTACACTGACAGTTCGGGCATACTTAAATCGTGGTCAGACTGAAATTGTAGAATCATGGTGCCGTCTTAGTATAAAGCAAAACTATCACTTTCTTGTTGTGACATTGACTGACATTTGGAGTTTTATGTTTTCAATCGAAAATTGAAGTATTTACTCAAGTCGACGACTTAATTAATTATATAAGTGTAACTTTAGTAAATACTTAAGCAAGATTTCCGAAACCCAATCATTATTGAATTTTAGTAAACGCAGTTTACATACTAAATCATATTTATAAGTGGGCCGGACCACATATTCCTGGACATTTTTCGTCTCGCCAATTTTCTTCTTTTAAACCACGAAAGCCAGTGTTGTAAAATTTTGAATAACATAATTATCAACCGCATTTGGAACAGACTTCGACCGGACCGGTATGGACAGCGGTATTCAGCGTAAGGAACCGCTTACAATTTTTTGTGGACGTCCTTCTCGTGTTGTGTCCACATCCCTAATGTTTATAAGGCAACATTCCTGTAACTTAAACAACCGTTAGGATAAAAGTATACTGACTATCAATGAACAGAGTTTGTGAGAAAATTTCTTTACCTTCAACGCTTCGATCAAATGAACCTTTTTCGCCAAATTCAACTGATACTCCAATGTTGGATGGATCAGATGCAGTGCGTGCAGTACACTTTCGTCTTTTACCTCTGAAAACAAAACATAAATACTTTATTACTTTTCACATTAACTAAAGAGTGTGACATTTTTTAGAAGAGTCTGTTCCAGTAAGAAGACAGAAAAAATATTTGTTTGAACGCAGCGATCCTGAACAAGATCATTGTGTCGCTTCCGTTCAGACTTATTACAATTTCTTTTGCTTGATCGATATTTGGACCCGTGTATACAACAGGGCCGAAACGTTTTCCGGCGGGACTGTAATAGAGTAAAGCTTAAGCTTTAGACTAATTTTTTGCTTAGGTTTAGGCTTAGGCTTAAGCTTAGGCTTAGGAATATGCTTATACTACTGTTCCGGCCCTGTTCGATACATTGGTCGATATTTGTATGCAAATTTTATCAAAACGGCTAATTCCGCACTGTCAATTTGGTTAAACTATTGCTTCAATCTATGCTTAAATTTCAACTTAAACAATTCTAAAATCGAACCATTATGATAAACGTTGAATCTTTGTAGGTTATTAACCCTTTCTCACATGAATATTTTATATTTTCCCTGAGACATACTTTTATGCTTGGATTCGAACTCCAGTGACTGGAGTGTTAACCGTATACCATCACCACTCAGCTATAGGAGTTTAACACTCGAGCACGAGGGGCTCTCACGTCTTGTAGTGATTTAGTACTATGTATACGTGTTGCAATTGTTCAACACCGTAGCGATATATTATTTAGCGTATATACACTGCGCTGAGTTGCATATAAGCAACTCAATGTGAGAAGGGTTTAATGTGGCCCATTCATAGCAATTTGAATTTTACCTAAAAACCCTTCGAAAAGGTTACGGTACCTGCTGCCAACTTGCGCACAGTTGACCAGTTTTATAACCAACCTGGTCGACACCCGAATCGAATGTTACCAGTAAAGAAAAAGCATACACAGTGTGTTGCAAGCGCAGACAAAATTTATACGCGTGTACGGTGTTTCAAAACAGAAAATTCACAAACACCAAACAGTGTAAAATGTAAAAAAACTCTCAAATTTAAGTCTCTTTACAAAGTACCACAACATATGTCGACTTTAAGTTTTCGTTTGGTCGCTTCTTTTGACAAAACGTCTTTGAGAATGGCCATTGTTGATATGCTGTCCGAGACAAATATTGCAATACCTTTCCTTAAAATAATAATAGCTTATTGTTCATATTTGCGCCAATGCTCAAAAGGGTTAATAAATGCATTAAAATTTGGGTACATGTTACTTTAAGGAACGTCCAGGCTTGTTGTGGGTCTATAAAAGAGTACGGTTAGATTCTAGATTGTGTTTTTTCGCTTAGGCTTATGCTTTAGGCTTAGGCTTAGACTTAGGCTTAGGAACATATTTTTGCAACACTTAGGCTTAGGCGAAGGCTTCGGAATACGCTTAATAATCTACTGTTACTCCCTTAAAAGTAATATTGGCCAAAATTTGCGTATTCATATTTCTAATTATAGAACAATGCCGTCTGTTCGCTTTGAAACTATTGTGAAAAAACAATGCCGGAAATTGTTCCAAAATACGTATGTAAGGCGTTTCAGCTTTAATACATAGATTTTTTAGGATATATTTTCTCAATTTATTGTCGAACTGTACGTTCAGGCAATACTTGATGAAATTTAAATTGTTTTTGATTTTACATTTTCTTACGATTTACGCCGTTCTTACAAACAATAATTTGTGAAAATTGTATTTTTCGGAAACACAACCTAATCAAATTGTCTAAAATTGTACTTAAAAAGGCCCATGTAAAGATCAAGGCGGAACGTTTTTCTGTTATGCATTAGACTAATTTTTTGCTTGGTTTCGGTTTAAGCTTAGGCTTAGGCGTAGGAATAAACTCATTCTTACGCTTAGGCTTAGTCTTACATTTAGAAATAAGGTTATAACACTGTTCCGCCCCTGTTCTTTACATTGGCTGGAAATACTAATAAACAATTTTCAAATTAAAAACACAAAATATTGATTAATTTACATATATGTGCATTCAAGTTGAGTATTTGTGAACGTCGACATAAAATAATACGATGTACGTTCTTCGGCTGGCGGTTTATCCGGCAACTCGGGTAAACAAAACTCAACCCACGCATGAGCTTCAGCCATTGAGAACGATCCAGTAAGCTTCAGAGTATTTCTTGGTCTGGCAAAGATATCAATTAAAGAGAAAATACAGGCCAATGTTACATTTAAGGGCGTAACAGTAGAAGAAGCGTATTCCTAAGCCTAAGCCTAAACGTTGCAAAACTGTGTTCCTAAGCGTAAGCCTAAGCCTAAGCCTAAGCGTTGTAAAAGTGTGTTCTTAAGCCAAAACCTAAGCCTAAACGTTGGAAAAGTGTGTTCCTAAGCCAAAGTCTAAGCCCAAGCCTAAGCGTTGGAAAAGTGTGTTCCTAAGCCAAAGTCTAAGCCTAAGCCTAAACGTTGCAAAAGTGTGTTCCTAAGCCAAAGTCTAAGCCTAAGCCTAAACGTTGCAAAAGTGTGTTCCTAAACCAAAGCCTAAGCCTAAAGCCTAAGCAAAAAATGTAATCTAGAATCTAAACCTACTCTTTTACACAAAAACATAACCCTGGACGCCCCTAAAAGAAACATGGGCGAAAAGATGTCAACTATAGAAAAAATTCGTATTCGATAAAAGCTTGTGTTAAATACTGTACATCCTTTATAATTTAAGCGAATGACGTTGAAAAATATAACAAATTGTAAAATGTTTGCAGCTTTACTTTACTGCTCGCAATAAACACCAAATGCCATTTCTTTCGAAAGAATGCAGCCATAGAGCAGCAACCGTATTTATGCGTTGAAATACGAGGCGAAAAGTTGTTTTGTAAACTGGGTCCGTGTATGGAACACGGCCGGAACAGTAGTATAAGCATATTCCTAAACCTAAGCGTAAAGATGAGCCTATTCCTAAGCCTAAGCCTAAGCCTAAGCGTAAAGTTGAGTCTATGCCTGAGCCAAAGCCTAAGACTACGGCTAAGCGTAAAGACGAGTGTATGCCCGAGCCTAAGCCTAAGCCGAAGCCTAAGCGTAAACATGAGTCTATGCCTTAGCCTAAGCCTAAGCCTAAGCAAAAAATTTAAAAGCTTAAACTGACTCTATTACAGCGCCGCTGGAAAACGATCCAGCCGTCGCTCTGTACATCGGCCGTAAACTCCAAAATACGGCAAAAAGTATCTACGTTTTTGGCTTCGCTTTTAAAAAAATTGAGATGGTTGTAAAACGTTTTGTGTATCCTTCAAACTATTTTTTACGTGAAAAAATTTTTGATTTCTGATCTGTCATATTTGCGAACCTTGACTGATCGAACGAATGCGTTCGTTGATGCAACGACAACGGCTTAATATCATAGTGACGCACTTGACACGATTTTGGATGAAGCCTCGGCGAAATGTACGCTTGGAGCGTTCCGTACTGGCCTTCAATTGAACGAACTTTGATTTCGAGTCGCGTTGTGTTCGCTTGACATCTGTATGTCGCGAGCAAACAGTTGCTTCCTGCCGACTGAAAAAAAAACACGGAAGTCAGTGGGACAGCTTGCGACCATCTCCATTCGATCGATATGGAGCGGCCAGGAAAATATATGAAGGATGTAATTCGACGACGGGACGCTGAACCCCACGTTCGAGTTCCATCTTTGGTTCAAAGGGTAACCACCGTTTCGGGGTTTTTAACATATTTCCTTCGTGGTAAAATTTTTTCATTATGAGAATTAAAATTTATTATGCCTGTCGTCTACACCGCTGAATGCCAACATGGTCAATATTAGAACGGTCAATTCCTGAGAAGTTCCCATACGTTTCAGTGGGTATAACACAGTGTCAACAAAGGTTCGTCCGACGAAGCCATCAGGATTGATAAATTTGGCGTTTTTTTAACCAAAAACCCAAAAATACCAATACTACTTACGGATTGAAGTTGGTTGAAAATTTTAGTACAACATCCGTAATCCGTACTCATTAAACGGACTAAACGGAACAAAAAAGTATGAGGGTGATTTTGTAAATATTTTTATAACCAGAACCCAGCAATAAAAGTTTCTAGCTATGATTTCAAAATTAGCATATGTCATAGCTAAAACCATTATTCGTTAAGTGTACGAGAACAGAATAAAAACGAAAGGCGCCCTTGATACCTTCTAAATCTAGCAAAAAAGATAACAAACGAATAAGTTACATATACCGCCTGATCATCACATGGCGTTAAGCTGACAACGGCCGAGTTGCGATCCACATCCAATAGGTCAAGCGAGACGTCACACTGAAAAAATACTAATTTATACATACACAAATATATATACATATATATATATGAAAAGAAAAACATTTAAATTAGGAAAAATTAAAATGGTCAAAACAATTAAATTTGTCTTGACCATTTTAATTTTCTCTAATGTATATATACATTTAAAAGGATGTCATGGGGTAAGAATTTTCATCCCACCCCCTCCATACTTCCGGACGTGGTGAACATCATGTAGGTTATGGTGGAAATGTCCTGAGCAGGTGTCTGCAATCGATAAAGATGCATGCCCTAAAGCTTTATGATTAATGATGCTTTGCAGTGGTAAACGTTTTGCGATGGTTCATATGGTTCAACTGAAACTCACAATGTGTTTGACGCAAATACAGTACAGGTTAAAAGTTTTGGCCAGTGTAAAGAACAGAGGCGGAACAGTATTATAAGCATATTCGTAAGCCTAAGCCTAAGCCTAACCAAGTAAAAAATTCAGTCTAAAGCTTAAGCTTACACTTTTCTAGTCCCACAAGAAAAACGTTGCGCCCCTGATGTTTACATGAGCCAAAATTTGTAAATATTAAAAAAATCAAATCATTCCTTGATGCGCTTTAAAAACTGTACTGTAAACTTCAGTGAGTTGATTTTAACTCAAAATGAGCCGAATCCACTCAGAAACGTGAGCTCAGAATTAGGTCTTTCAGAACTGAAAATTCTGAATTGATTGAACTCATTCTGAGTTAATTAATTAGTCAACTGACCGCGTAATTAAATCAGCTCACAGTGAGTTGATGTTTCCTGTTATTAACTCAGAAACAATCAGAAATGACTAAATCGCTCGCTGAGTAGATTAATCAATTCATCCGAATTTACAGTGTGCAAACATTTGTTTTTTACCGACAAAGCCAGGGTCCACCATTGGTTTACCGCCGAACGGACTCAATAACGATTCAGTGTCAAATGTTATACAAACTGCAAGTCATATTTTTAGTGTCGTGAAATTATTTTATCAACACTATAAATTTCAGTGAGTTGATTTTTTTCTGAGTTAATAAATCAACTCACCCAGAGGTAACTCAGCTCAGAGTGAGTTAATGTTTAGTGATATTGATTCAGAAATAACCAGCTAGCTAGCTGAATTGATTAACCAACTCATTGGAATTGACAGTGAACTTGCAATAAATCTAGGCCCACATTCCCAAACGCATATAGAATCTATCATCAGTTAGCGATAGGTATTCAAAGTGACGAAAATCTGCAATTGCAGATATCAAAATTGGTTGCAAAAGTAGGTGGAATCAAACGCAAACAATGATCTGAATTTCAAACTACAGCATGTGCTGGTTCCAAAGTTACAAGACCTATCGCTACACTGGTGATACGCTGTAAATTCCAGCGAGTTGATTTTAACTCAGAATGAGTTGAATCCACTCAGTCTGACATAGGACTATCAGAATTCATAATTCTGAGTTGATTCTACTCATTGTGATTTAATTAATCAACTCCCCCGGAATCAACTCAACTCCAGACTGTGAGAATCAGCTCAACTCAGAGTGAGTTAAAGTTAACTGTTACTAACTCAGCAATAACTAACTTTACGTCTGAATTGATTAGCAAACTCGAGTTTACACACTGTAAATTCCAATGAGTTGATTAATCAATTCAGCTAGCGAGTTGGTTATTTCTGAATTAAGATCAGTATACATTAACTTACTCTGAGTTGATTTGATTTTCACTCTGAGTTGAGTTGACGCTGGGTGAGTTGATTAATTAACTCATAATGAATTGAATCAACTCAAATTTCTGAGTTCTGAAAGTCCTAACTCAGACTGAGTGATTCAACTCATTCTGAGAAATCAACTCACTGAAATTTACAGTGCAGTGTAGGTGAGGTGCTACACACATTTGAGAATACAGGCTCTTATTATAAAACTGCGAACAGTACTTGAACCAAAACGTAATCAATAGGGATTTGTAATTCTATTGTGAGCAAATAAGCGGCTTCATCTTTGTTCAACGTAAACCGATCGTTGACTGCAAACACTGGAACGGCAGATATGCCCGATTCGCTCTGAGTACTCTCTTGATAGCGTTCACGTTCTACTGCGACCCGTTGTTGCAGTGCGTCAAGCTCTGATCTAAAAACAACTGGTTCATGGCAACCTCAAACGGTTCACGCAAGAAAATGTTACTGCTGGCCAAAGTGTTTATTATGTCTACTTAGAAACCAACAATTGTAGGCGTACTTCATCATAATCTAACCAGTGCTCACAGACTATTAATACACAATGACTCTATATTAACGTTTTGCTGCTGAAAATTAGTAATCTATATAATTAAAACTGGAATTCCCCACATACGTATTTTGGGAAACTTTTTAGTATTTTATACGTTGTTTACAACAGTTTCATAGAACGTAGACGTGATTGTTTTATAAATAAAAAATTTGAACACAGACATGCAGTCTTGAACAGTGTTTATATTAATACCGCAGTTCGATCAACTTTTCTTCAACAGCAGGATCTATTTGAGTGTCCGTTGATATCGTCGTGTTTTCCGACAATTCCGTTGTTCCAGCGCTGCTCACTGTTTTTGCAGCTGGTTCCGTTGTCAATCCGTATACCCAACCTAAATGCAAAAGCAAAAACTGACAACACAAACCAAAGTTAGCAAATGTACTACAATCGGCATGCAAATTTTCTTTTCACAGAACAATCACTTTTGTGTTCTAAAAGTTATTGTGAACAACGTAATCTTAGAAAGGTGCCCAAAATACGTATGTGCGGCATTTCAGCTTTAATTACATATATGTTGTAGCCCAGGTCGTAATTTATCCCAATTCCAAATTGGGCTTGTAAAAAGTGGCATTACGCAGTGGCTTAGCCCAAGTCGTAATTACGCCAGGGACCAGCCCAATTCGGAAGTGAGCTAGCCCAAATCGGAATTGGGCTAAATTACGACTTGGACTACAACATATACGTTAACTTTACAGCTAACAATATACAAAAGAGTAAAACTGTGCCCTGTTTAATTAAAAAAAGATAAAATATAATCGCCGTAAAATCACTTATTAAGAGATAAAAATGTCTCGTTATCTTTCAAAGTCAGCTGACATTGACTTACCTGCATATGTGCAAACAACAATTTCGTCAAAATGGGGCGAATTGATACGTCCACATTGGATTGCAGTGATGGATTCGTGACAATGCTAAAACATAAACAATATTAATACAACATAAACGCATTGTTAAAACGTGCTACTAAAGCTAAACGTTTGAAAACGATATTGCTTGGGTTTCTAAAACCCTATTTATACGTACAACTTAGTACTTCTGGATGTGCTAAGCAATTAATTATCCATTTGGTCGTTTTTAACAGCGCATTTAAGTAAGTAAATACTTAAGTCGCTGACTAAATTTGGTATATTAGGAATTAACAGTTCAGGAACAGTATTAAGCTTGACCTAATTGAAATTATAGACTCATGATGCCTTCTTAAAACAAAATTATTACTTTCTTGTTTATGACAATGGCTCTCATTTTTGTTGTTTTGTTTTTGCTCGAAAATTTAAGTACTTATGCATCGTCCACAACAACGCGCGTACGCTGTGTGGATTTTTGAACCGACAATTGACGGTTGACGACTACTAGTTTCAAAAATGAGTCTGCGTTGACGGCTTCTATCAAAATTTTATTTTAAATTCACGGCTACTGTTTAAAATTTTGCAAATCTTAAATTTATTTCAAGATTTGCACCAAAATTTAGAGGGCAGCCGTCAATGGGGTTTCTGATTTTGCTACCTGTTGACACTTGCTATTACAAAACGTGCAAACCCATTAACGATTGCTGTATACCTTACAAGTACCCGTTGACGGCTGCTATTCAAGTTTAGCTTCCGCATTGACGGTTGCCGTTAGAAGATGAATCCCTGGTTGACGGTTGCCGTCTAAAGTTTTATTTTCAATTGACGGTTGCCGTCTAAACTAATTTTCAGTTTACTGTTGCAGTCTAAACTTTAATTTTTAATTGACGGTTTCTGTCTAAACTTTAATTTTCAATTGACGGCTGCCGTCTAAAATTTAGCTTTCAATTGACGGTTGCCGTCTAAACTTTAATTTTCAATTGATGGTTTACTAGTGGTAGGTGTATATATTTTTAGGGCCAACGAGCCCGTAGCCAGAGGGTGGTACCGGAACCCAAATTCCGGTAGAACTCTGCGTATCGCCAACTAGGTATATCTGTTATAAAAACACAAAAACATAGTGGTCCAGTATGTATATTTTTAACAGTCGTTTAGTCTGGCTACTGCAGTAAAAAAGACGAAGGTTTTCACAAACTGCGCCTCAGGTGCAAACTTCACGCAACAGCATTAGCTACACAAGCAGACACAAACGTTATCTGTATATTGCGGCTATTCTAAACACTATAGATATTCGAGCAATTTTTCGTACGTTTATTGGGGCCTGTAGCCAAAGGGGACGGGGAAGGGGCTCAGCCACCCTGAAAAATTTTTACCCCTTCTAGAAAATTTTCAACCTTGCTAGTAGGTCAATATGAACCTTGTATGCCACTCCAAAACAATTTTTAGCTCCGCTAGACGAGTGAGCTGGGTACGGGCCTGTTTTATAAATGTAAAAAGCTTCAAAGAATAAAATGCAGTGCAAGGCATGGGCGTTTGGGCATTGGTGGCGGTTTCTCTTATATTCAGCTATTGCCAGAAGGATTAGACGGACAATATATATTTCAATAGTGTAAACTTCTAAGACTGCACGACCTCTAATTGCCTACCCCCTCGCCATTTCAAACATTTCACAGACGAAAACACAGGTTTTAATTCTTTCAGAGTGTAATATATACAGCATTGAACAACGTTTTTCGGCATACGCACAGCATTCAAAAAGTTTCGTAGGAGAAAAAAATGTGACCAGTGTAGGATGCTGATTTAGCTGAGCTGGTTCACTGGTCTACGGGCCTGCGCAAAGCCTGTCTGCAATTGCAATTCAAGATATTTTATGTCTAGCAGAGTCTATTTGGGAGAGAACCAGCCGCACTTTTATCACGGGGCACTGCCCCTAATGCCTCCCGTGTGGACGCCGTTGGTATTGGCAGATGTAGGGAGCCCCAGCAATTGGTTTCCCAAATGTAAAATTTTGTGCGCACGACCATGATATACCGAGCGGGAATTTCACTCGGTTTAATAGATTAGGTTTAGTTGAAAACCCGCTCGAACAGTTAACAATTTTTGCGATATATTCTTAATTTTCGAAATGAAAAGCTAAACAAAAAATCACACAACGATGCTTGACATTTCAAAAACCTCTCCGGTATTGCATATAAAAAGACAAAGCACTGAACCATGGCCTATGTTTATTAAACTTTGAGGGACATTAAACGCTACTAGTAAACATTTATTCATAACCTCAGTGTTTAAAGCATAAGCTTTAAATTAAACGTATACATTGGCCATGGTTATGAAAAGGTACCAATTGTTTTCTAGAGCGCATGAACGTATTCAGTTGACAAAAAATTTTGCTCATTTTTACGTGTGTGTTAACTTCTGATACTTTCCAAACGAATATATCAAACATTCACTGAAAGCATATATTGTTTTCACCGAAATTTCGTTGAAAGCTGACAGTTTTACTAGGCGGACCAATTGTCCTGGAGTGGACGCAGTTGAATATATTTTTGATGCATCACATTTTATAATCCATTTATGTGATTGTGCATTTCTGGGGGAAAATGATTTCATAAATGTCGCAATTTAACACCATTTAATTTTTATATGCTTGTGTTTGTTTTTTATGCTATAAAAACTGCGGATGATAGCTTTTTCATTTAACTTTTATAGTTGTGCCCATGTATACAACAGGGCCGGAACATTTTCCTGTGGTGCTGTATTAAAATAGAGTCAGCGTAAGCGTTAGACTAGCCGTTTTGGCTTAGGCTTAGGCTTATTAGGTCTAGGCTTAGGAATACGCTTATACTACTGTTCCGGCCCTGCTCTAAAACGTGGGCCTATAGTTGTATATCACCAATATGTTTGGATCATACTCGAAAACCGTGAAAAATTAAACAACATCAGGAAACGATCTCAAACATGCTTCATTATCGCAAACCCTTGTATGCTTCTCCTAAAAAATTTTCAGCCCCTCTAGCAGGTTGTACTAGCCACTGAAACTTGGGATTCGCCCTCCGCCTCATTTCCATTTTCCATGGACGCTATAGAATATTACGATATGTACGGATATTTTATCGTGTCCGAACGTAGTGCTGTTTATGAATGTTGTCGCAACTTTTATGCTGAACAAAACACAAATCTTTGCGTTTTGCATAAAATGCGAGAAAAAATATCCAGGAGTGATGTTGATTTTGTCATGTCCTCTTTTATAAACAGCTTGATTTTAAAAGTAAAAAGGTCTTCTTTTTCGCAAAAAATAAAACGCTGGTATGTCTTATATTTTACGTTAAATACGAAAAGTGTTTGTGTTTTCTATGCTCAAAAAGGCCGGATCGACAAAACAAATGTATCGCTTACAGACACTGAGAATGAAGCCACCGTATGGTATACGCCGTTTCCGATCAGTTTAAGCATTTAGACTAACATATTTGCTTAGGCTCAGCCTTAGGCTTAGGAGTATGCTACTATAGTTCCGGCCCTGTTCTATACATGGCCTAAAACGAAAACGGACACGGATGCGCCCGTCTTATCTGCAATATAGACCCAATTTTCAATTGACGATTGCCGTGTATTAAAAATTTTCAATTGACGGTTGCCGTCTAATAAAAATTTTCAATTGACGGTTGCCGTCAAAGTTTAATTTTCAGTTGACGGTTGCCGTCCGAATACAAATTTTCAATTGACGGTTGCCGTATACAACAATTTTCAATTGACGGGTGCCGTCCAAAATAAAATTTTCCGTTGACGGTTGCTATCAAAAATTGTTGCTCCTGTTGACCGTTGCTGTAAGGATTTTGTAAACCGATTGACAGTTGCTGTTTGTTAACTCAGCACTCGTTGACGGTTGCCAACGAAAAATTGGTTTCTCCGTCAACACTTGCTATACGCAACCAGAGTACCCGTTGACGGCTTCTGTACAGAAATTTATTTCGTTGACGTTTGCTAGTTCAAGAATAGTATAGCAACTGTTCATTGAAATTAAAAATTGGATAAAAATAATTTCAATTGACGACTGCTATCGACAAATGAAATTTTGTTGACGGCAACCGTCAATTGAAGTTCCAAAAATCCACACAGTGTACGCACGTTGTTGGGGACGGTGCATTAATACGTAAATCACCGACTTTAATAATTCCTCAAGTATAACTTAAAGCAAATACTTAAGCAAAATTTTAGAAGCTTAGCCATTGTTACTGAACCACATAGTAACCCCATATATGTTGACCAAGGCCAAGCAATTATTACTTTACTCATATTTTTTAAAACCTTTTTCGTTTTTATTACGAAGAAACGGCACGGGTAAACTGGGATATTCAAGTCGATTGGTGCTAAAAACTGAGTCGATCTCAACAGTGGCGGATCCAGTATATCTCGATGGTACATCCACTACTTCCCGGTGGTAGATCCTTCGCTAATCCAGCTCCCACAAACCGACAAGAGACTCCGAAAAATAATAAGTTAAGCGAGAGTGGTAAACTGTTGACCAGAACGATAAAACTGAACCAAAATGTTAAGTTCAAACGAAGCGTTCAATATTGATGCTGAAAATATTAACATTTCCGACGTGAAATCGTGAAGGAAGAAAAACTCGCGAGCGAAACGAGCGAAAAGTCGCAAACAGTTTTAGCAAACTAACGATGTAAATATTGTCGTTTTGAGTACTTCCGGTCGAAAAAGCTGATTCCACGAGATCCGGTGTTGGTTCTTAGACACTTTATATCGTTCAAACGGTAATCCTTCTGATTTTCAGTGGCTGAAAATTGCTTACGATCCACTCCGGTGATATGTTAGGAAGCAATGACTGGGTTCCTAAAATCTTGCTTAAGTATTTACTTAAGCTGTGCTAAAGTAATTACTTAAGTCGCTGACTTAAGTAAATACTTAACTTTTCGAACAAAACAGGTAAACGCCAAATGTGAGCCGTTGTCATTACAAAAAAGTAATAGTTTTGATTTATATTAAGGTGGCATCACGTGTCTGCAATTTCAGTTGGATCAAGGTTTGCATGCCTGAACGGTTAATCGTAATTATCAGATTTAGTCAGCGGTTTAAGTATTTACTTAAGTACGATTTTAAAAACGACAAAATAGCTAAGTAATTACTTAGCACGTACTTAAGTAGCAAGTGACACTTAAGTAGGGTTTCAGAAACCCAACCGTTATTTATCCAACCTACAGACCTTAAGTATTTACTTAACTTAAGTAAGCGTTTAAAAACGACAAAATAGCTAAGTAATTACTTAGCACGTAGTTAAGTACCAAATGATACTTAAGTAGGGTTTCAGAAACCCAACCATTATTTATCAAAAACTATTTTGTTTACTTACAACAGTCTGCTTAAGCGCTGGTCTGTTTGATCCGCTTGCTTCACCATCGCCGGCACTGTATGAGTATATTTCAATGGCACCGTCATCTCGTGCAACAATGATATCAAAACCAGCCATCCGTGTAGTTTCTGCCAAAAGTTGGTAACAGTCAATCGCTGTTACTCCTGAAATTTAAGCAGCGTTTGTTAAACTGTTCGAATTTTGTTGACTTGAATGGCCACGGTCTAATCCGATGTTAAAAATGCCGGACCCCGAGCCAGCGGTCGCCAAATATCGCATGAACCGAAGCAAAGTGTGAAACAAAATCAGGTTACTGTAGTGACTCGAATAAGAAGAGACTTATTTTGTCGTTCGAGACGATACCTGTGGTTATTCGGTTATGGACTGTTGTTTATTTTTAATTCAATCCGTGTTAGATACAACATCTAACTGTTTCATAATCGCTTTTAGGCTAAACTGACTGGCTTCGGAGCATTTTTGTGGATTGCCCTGTCCGGTAATCTGGTTTCTGGATTTAATAAAGTATATTCCAGTTGTCCAAGTGTCTGCATCATTATATGTCATTCTTCTGATTTGGTATCTCTTATGGACTCTAGTTAAACTGGAGCCAGGTTTGAAACTCAATTAGGTTACGGTAGTGACCCGAATGAGAAAGGGAACTGATATATATTTTCCTCTCTAGAGCGAACCCCCTGTTATTAAGTTACGGACTGTTGTTTATTTTTCAGTGTGACCATGTTAGACATCACACCTTTGTGTTTTATATTCTTTCTTTTGGACAGAACTAACTGGATCAGAAGCATTTTTGTGGATTGCCTGTCCATTAATCTTATTTCTGGATTTGATAAATTTTATTCAATTTATTCATGTTTCTGTGACACATTTGAGTAGTCTTGGCCACTCTTCTGCTTTGGTTTCCCCTAAGGACTGTAATAAAAGCTTATGGAATTCATCTACCAACGGACTATAATTAGCGACACAAACTGCTATTGATTGAGCACTCAAAATGAAGACCCCTCGTACTCCTTGCAAAATTTGGTAATAAATTTGTTCTTAACATATACGCAACTTAAACTTCGCTCATTGAATTTGTACAGATATCACTGCATCCAGCGCATCAAAACCTTAACAGAATGTTATGTTGTGACAGCTGGCATCACATTTCTGAGGGAATGTGTGAGTTTTCGGGCTGCACGAAATTTTTGGAATTACATCTGGGCAAATTAACCCCGTCCAAGCTGATGTCGGCGGACACGTTTTGGATTCGAAAGCCTCTGAATTGAAAAAAGCATCTCTTGAAGTGTCGGTGTCCTAGAGAGTCGTTACATGTGTATGCACAGATCGGAAACCGGCGCAACTGCTGCACTACACAGACATTGCAGATCGGCTCTGGAAGGGCGGTGAGCGATCCCGCCGCTCGAAATGTCTAAAAATAGTTCTAAATTATCGATATTAAATCGATTCAACAAGTGAAAAAGTTTTTAGGTCTGAAATAGCAGTTATGAATCGTGGACATTTTGTGAAATGTTGTTGTGATCTGAATTTCGCTTAATTCAACTAGATCTCGAGACAAACCTAGTAATAGGTTATAATTTGCTTTTAACTGAAAAGAAATGGTGTAAAACTGCAAAATGTTACTCAAATTTTAGTGTTTTTGGTCTGTAGAATTCTATAATAAATTTCGAGAACGATCTAAATTTATAAGACTTTGCTACCTTGTTGAATAATGAAATTCGTGTTACTTGGCTTTGTACGCGGTTTTGACTCCGTGTTACTACATGTGGAAGAGTTGAGTAGATATTTATATATTGTAGACTGTGTTGCTTTTAAATATTGATTTCAGAGTTTTGAATTGTGAGGGTGGAAATCTGGAAAAGACCGGGGAACCGGTAGCCGGAGATATTTTTGCGAGTTTTGTTCTATAGTTGATGTATGTGACGAATTCGGGAAACAGTGCTGAACAAGATTTTGTCGTGTCAGTTTCGGGAGTTCATTTTGTTGATCTAGTTCTTTGTCAATTTATGTTATCAGTTACCTCGGCGCTGAGAAAGATTTGGACTTCGAGATATGCAAAAGTTTAACCAAGCGTATAACTCTGTGCAGTAGGGCTCGAGTTGGTCGTGGTCAACCAGGATTGACTGGGGCGGCTGGTCAAAGGGGCAGAATTGCCATTTTGGATAGGTTTATTAACATGGCAAAATTCGCATGTTCAGCCGTTGCAGCAGCCAGTACATGCAATTCCTGAAGTCGCGGTACGACTCTATTCAGGCAGTCAACATTTACATTTAATGATATAATCGTGAAAACCCCAGTTGCAATGGAATTCGGTGAGCTGCAAATGACAAACAACTACGATGTTTCCTGAATATAGCAAAAGACAGCTTGTAGTATTTTTGAAAATCGCCGACAACGGCTCCGAAATTTGTTAAAATTGCAATTTACGATTAGTAAAATTCGATCTTTTGGATGCTGTACTTGGATTTTTAAAAATTTAAAACTTTGAAATTTAAGCACGTGCTACTTGCTGTTTTAAAATTATAGCGTAAAGTCGTCGTCAATTGCTGATGCATTTTTCCATACGGCGGTGTACACGAGATATTGTGGAGCACGCATTATGTTTTGGATTTTGTAGTTTTGCACTCATAAATTTAGCAGGCACAGTCGGTTGTGCTACCTGTAACTCACTCTTTCTTCTCTTGCATTGCTTAGGCATAAGCGAATCACTTGCATGGTTAGAGCTAATCTTTGGCACCCACATACTACTCTTAACACAGTAAGTCATGTCAATCTATAATGGCCTAGGCTGTAACTTTCGCTTCCTTTACTTCTTGCCCTAATTTCTTTCTCCTTTATATATCCTGCTTGTGTCGACCCGTGTTTTTATGGCTTCCCTTAGTGCATAGTCTAGTCACCAGCGGGCGTGCCGCTTAGGTTACATAATTTGCCTGCTTTGTTGAATATGGACGAGCTAACGCTGGAACGGATCGGCGCTAATTACATACTCGTTTTCTTTTAACTGGTTAAGTGAAATCGCAGTTATTGGAGCTCAGAAACTATTTTAGCGTTACGATAGGATCCTGATAAAATTTGTTGATCCATAATTTATGCGCGGATTAGTTGTTTGATCCCGGGACCTAGATTTGAGTGCGCTCACTAGATTTCGAGCACTATACATAGAGTTGTCACAATTTAAGTTGCTCGCACTTGCCAAGATTTGTCCCTTGTCACTTGGTAAAGTGACATGGGTATATCTAGTCAAATCCCAAAGAATGATTTTACGGATTCTTAACATCGGACCATGTTTGCAGGTTCAGAGGTTGGCTGCTTGCGACAACGTTTAGGCTTAGGGTAGTTGACTGGATTTTGTCGCATCAGCAAAACGCTTTCGGCTTGATAGAAGCTGTCGGTTTCTGGTCGTACACATGTCTCAATGTGGCGTAGGCCGGAAAAGATTGCACAAATGAAGAATTTTTTTCGTAATTCCCCGTGTTGGTAACTTTCGGACGTGCCTACCACAAACACGGGTTATCCTAATGGGAACTGGCCAGACAATTTTTAAATCATAAGTCAAAAGTTGCAGAGGGTAGGCGGATCAAAAAAATTCAGACTTATAGAAACATATAAATTTTACAAAATTAAAACAAATTTCACTACCAAGTTTACCGGAAACTCCATCAGAAATTTTCTTCATATTTTCTCAGAACAGAAACGTGATTGTTTTGTGAAAAGAAAACTTGCACGCAAATTTTTGTGCGTTCGCTAACTTTTGCGCATTGTGCAAAGCTGGCTGACTAGTTATTGTTATTACCTGCATTGCCCGTTATTGAACATATTTCCCATTTTATCAAAGCGTTGTTCCTAAAACAGAATAAACTGAATGCAATTTTCATTTCTTCTGTTAACTTCAATATTTGCATTTTCGTGTATTGTTTCAGTGCAAGTTTTAGGTAAACTGTGAAATGGAATGCAAATACTCTTTAAATCAGTATCGGATTTTGGACACATCCCTTAAAGTTTTCAAGATTTTGAGACTTTGGCATTAGTTGTAGGCTTAAACATATACATGCTTTGTGTTATGACGCCGGTAGCCAGCTCATCGTGCTAGAGGGGGCTAAAATTTTTTTAGCAGTGGCATACAAGGGTTTTTAGTGACTTGCAAGCAAGGTTGAAAATTTTCTAGGGGTGGGGGTAAAATTTTTCACGGGGGGATGAGCCTCCCTGCTCCCCCCTTGTCTACGGGCCCGTGTCTTATGCTTGTGTCCACATGCGGATCCAAGCGTGCCACCACGGCGTGGTCCGTTAACAGGGATTTAAACCAAGGTTTACTATTGAGGTTGAGCATGAAAATAACGTCTGACTTGTCGCTAGCGGCATCTTCCACTATAATATTTCGCCCTTCATTCATACAGATGTCTCGATCCGCTGCTGGTTTCACCGGGACGTGAACAGGCGTTTTATCTGCACTTAGAATGTGTGGCAAACAGCGTCAATGTTTTTCGATAAAAACATATAAAGTTTCATAACCATTTTATATTAAAATATACTTCAGCAATTCGACCAAACCAATCTTCCCATCTCTGGTACCATAAAGGACCTCAGTTCCTTCAGAACCTGAAACAAAAAATGATAACCTTTGGTTTTTTTCGCTTACTTACACCAAAATATTAAGATCGTATACGTTTTTGGCGTTACCTGATGTTTCTTTTAGAACGTATTTTGTTAATTAGGGCATTACTAGTTGTAGAGAATGGATACAAAATTTATCTTTCACTGTAAATTCCAATGAGTTAATTAATCAAATCAGACAGGAAATTTAATTATTGCTGAGTTAATAACAATAGTACTTTTAAACTCACTCTGAGTTGAATTTATTCCGGGAGAGTTGACTAATTTAGTCAGAATGAGCTGACTCAACTCAGAATGATAAGTTGTGATGTCGTATTAACTCAGATTGAGCGATTCAACTCATTTTGATTTAAAATCAACTCACTGGAATTTACAGTGTCGCAAGAATAAAATGAAATTATTGGAAACAAACGAACGCAGGTATTCAAAATTAACAAAACTTAAAATATTGACACTTACCGCCATCATTGTTGAGTAAATGCAGAACGGTGGGCGGACCTCCGACTTCGATTTGATAACACAACTCGGAGCCATTAATCACTTTGATCGTTCGATCTTCGCATGCGATCACAGGCGTCAAGCCACGACCCACCCAACTGCCTAAAAATAAAATCACAAATAGTTTGAACAGTCATATATTAATGTTAATTGTAAGTAAAATATGTAATTGTGTATATTAACACTTGTTTCAAGCACACGCTAAGATACTTAACTATCAGCTGCAGATACTGAAAATTACAAAACTAAAACAGGCTCTTCTTAGAATTTTGAGAAAATCAAAAGTAACCGACCTTCAGTCACCAAAACGCATATGACGTCATTTATACGATCACCACATAAAAGTGACGTATATTAATTAACACGTGTTTCAAGCGCACGCTAACATACAAAACTAGCGCCTGGGATACTAAAAATTGCAAAACTAAAACAAGCTCTTTTTTAGAAATTTGGAAAAATCAAAACTAAACGTACCTTCAGTCACCAAAACGCATATGACGTCATTTATACGATCACCACATAAAAATGACGTATATTAACACGTGTTTCAAGCGCACGCTAAAATACAAAACTAGCGCCTGCAGATGCTAAAAATTCCAAAACTAAACCAGGTTCTTTTTTCAGAAATTTGGGAAAATCAAAACTAAACGTACCTTCAGTCACCAAAAGACATATGACGTCATTTATACGATCACCACATAAAAATGACGCGGTTTCTTTGCAATCGTGGTAATGATTAAAAGCATACGTTCCACAAAGGAGCATATCAACGCCATAAATGTACCTTAAATTAAAAAATTGGCTAAAACATTTATCGACTTTTAGCCAAGCACTAACGGGTCAGTAGCATCAGACGGGCCATCATATTATAACATATGTCCAATACCTCATATTCGTTCAAGAATTTTTGTTCGTCGCATCAGCAGCATGTTTACCAGTCTACGAAGGGCCTGAAAGGGCGTCTATCAAATAAAAAACAACAGTTTGTGAATTATGCGATAATTAAAGTATTTCTACAATACGACTATATTTTGGTCTTTTTTAATCGCTATTTGGCTTGGTTTAAACTGCTATTTGCTTCGAATTGCAGACTGGACTAGTCCAATTGGTAATTTGCCCAAATAGCAGATTGGCCTAATATTTATTTAAAATGATAAAATATTTAAAAAAAATTAAATAAAATTTTTTTTGAACCAGATTGGCCTAATTCAATTGGTATCTGGTCCAAATAGCAGAGTGGCCTACGACATATATATGTACACAAATTTTGTTCAATATCATAATAGTGACTTGTGAGAGTTGCTCGATATTTTAGTGCATTTTTTTGAAAAATTTGGCGTCGTCCAAGGGACATTATATTATTCTTTTAATTTTTATAATTAGGTTAGCTGAACAATTTATACGACCAGCCGACAAGCACAGCACACCATATTGATATAAAATTGAAACGTAAATATTGCAATTTCAAGCTAATGACAACGGATAAAACTTACAACGAAGTAATATTTTCGGTAAAATTGGTTTCAAAACTAAAAAACTGTTTGCCTCGTTTCGTAAATCCTCGTACAACATTTTCATGAGCAACAAATACTTTGTCTTGTACTGTTCCAAGCGCACCGCCAAGAACAATTCGTTCAATACTGGAACCAGGAAGTGTTTTAAACACAACCTAAAAATGTATTTCATACAGAAATACTTAAAAAGTTGGTTTAGTTTCGCAGATTTTTTAACCTGTAATTATTTCAGTCAGTTTATCATTTTTTAGCGATTCTGAATATAAAATTTTTGTTTTTAACGATTTTGAATATAAAATTTTAGTTTTTGCCGATTCTGAATATAAAATTTTAGTTTTTACCGATTTTGAATATCAAATTTTAGTTTTCACCAATTTTGAATATAAAATTTTAGTTTTTGCCGATTCTGAATATAAAATTTTAGTTTTTACCGATTTTGAATAGAAAATTTTAGTTTTTACCAATTTTGAATATCAAATTTTATTTTTTACCGATTTTGAACATAAAATTTTAGTTTTTGCCGATTCTGTATATAAAATTTTAGTTTTTAACGATTTTGAATATAAAATTTTAGTTTTTACCAATTTTGAATATAAAATTTTAGTTTTTGCCGATTCTGAATATAAAATTTTAGTTTTTAACGATTTTGAATATCAAATTTTAGTTTTTACCAATTTTGAATATCAAATTTTAGTTTTTACCGATTTTGAATATAAAATTTTAGTTTTTGCCGATTTTGAATATCAAATTTTAGTTTTTACCAATTTTGAATATCAAATTTTATTTTTTACCGATTTTGAACATAGAATTTTAGTTTTTACCGATTTTGAATATCAAATTTTAGTTTTTACCAATTTTGAATATCAAATTTTATTTTTTACCGATTTTGAACATAAAATTTTAGTTTTTGCCGATTCTGAATATAAAATTTTAGTTTTTAACGATTTTGAATATAAAATTTTAGTTTTTGCCGATTCTGAATATAAAATTTTAGTTTTTAACGATTTTGAATATAAAATTTTAGTTTTTGCCGATTCTGAATATAAAATTTTAGTTTTTGCCGATTCTGAATATAAAATTTTAGTTTTTAACGATTTTGAATGTAAAATTTTAGTTTTTACCAATTTTGAATATCAAATTTTAGTTTTTACCGAATTTGAATATAAAATTTTAGTTTTTGCCGATTTTGAATATCAAATTTTAGTTTTTACCAATTTTGAATATCAAATTTTATTTTTTACCAATTTTGAATATCAAATTTATTTTTTAACGATTTTGAACATAAAATTTTAGATTTTACCGATTTTGAATATCAAATTTTAGTTTTTACCAATTTTGAATATCAAATTTTATTTTTTACCGATTTTGAACATAAAATTTTAGTTTTTAACGATTTTGAATATAAAATTTTAGTTTTTACCGATTCTGAATAGAAAATTTTATTTTTCTTTGAACATAAAATTTTAGTTTTTAACGATTTTGAATATAAAATTTTAGTTTTTGCCGATTCTGAATATAAAATTTTAGTTTTTAACGATTTTGAATATAAAATTTTAGTTTTTGCCGATTCTGAATATAAAATTTTAGTTTTTTGCCGATTCTGAATATAAAATTTTAGTTTTTACCGATTCTGAATAGAAAATTTTAGTTTTGATCCTTGTTGTGGGGTACTAGGTCTAAACGAACGGGGCCCTCTCGTATCCACTAGTGGCCCTAAATACGTTTTAAAGTTTTTAACTCAACTATATTTGGTCCTTTTGGTCATTTATGCGTTACAATTAGGGATAATTGACATTTTTATGGACCCTAATGAGGGTTTAGATTCTCTATTCGCTTACAGACTTTTATTAGGGATACGGATTCCAATTGATTAGGACTCAAAATGGAAACCCCTTCTTATTTCCCACTCTTTATTCCGGTTACTACAGTATATACTTCAAGTTTGCTTAATGAAAATTCACTGTAATTAATATATTATATTTGTTTTCAAGTGTTATGGTTTGAACCATTCAAAATAAGCATGTCAATGTACGTCAATATCTTGCTTCTTGCGGCCAAAACACGTAATAACGCCAGATTGTGCTCCAACAACAACCTAAAAATATATTTTACAGTAAAGTTAAGACATTTATTCTCCCTTTCAGTTGAAACATACGTTCAAGATAGGATTCAAATTCGACGATTGCGGACGGAAGGCATTTACTATCCCTACTCAGGTATTGGAGCTTAACGTTCGAGCACGAGGGTGGTTTCACGTCTTGTGGAGTTACTGCACTGTGTATACGCGTAATTAGTAACATTGTGCATTGTGTATAATTTTGCGTATACAGTTTGCGCTATTGAGTTGTCTATAGTCTACTGCAATGCTTCACAACTTGTGCGATTGTTTTGCAAGTTGTACTAACGTGAAAAATTAAACCGCGGACGCGATTCGTAGTGCGATCCGGAGTCAGAATCAAGTACACTGCAAGAAATGGTGAGTCAAATTGACTCTTTCCGAAGTAGGCTCTACGGGACTACACAAACTGAGTCAAATTCGACTCCGCCAGAGTCAAATTCGACTGACTGAGGCGCACGTTTGACTCTGGCGGAGTCGAATTTGACTCATTTTGTGTAGTCCCGTAGAGCCTATTTCGGAGAGGGTCAATTTAACTCACCATTTTTTACAGTGTAAGTAGTCCGGTGACTAAATTTGAAAGCTTTGTGAAGCACTGTTTCAGACTTTATCGCAGTGTTAATTCGCTTCCACGCCATGCTTTGATGCGTCGTTATGTATAATTTATATATATATTCTGTATCGGTCAACATTACCGACAAGTGTATTTGCGCGGAAACTATAAAGATGTTAAACCTAACGTTTAGAATCTTAAACTGTAAACCCTTCATCTCTGCTTGTCATATTGTAAACTGCGAAAAATGGTTAGTCAAATTGAATCTCTCCAAAAATGGGATTTTGAAAACTACACACACTGAGTCAAATTCGACTCACTGAGCGACTCGGGTGAGTCTAATTTGAATCCGGGCGCAGTCGAATTTAACACAGTTTGTATAGTACGGAAAAGCCTATTTCGGAGAAAGTCAATTTGACTCACCATTTTTTGGAGCGTACAGCTTAAGGTTTGTTGTTTATAGTTGACAATACAGAAAGTATACTTATATATGATTCCAACTCCGTGTTTGAAACTTATTTCTCTTAAATGGCTTGGTTATAAAGGGAAAAAAGTTCATTTTGTTTTAAATTTCACAGTTAGAAACATCTTTTGACTTAAAAGAGTAAATTTTTGGTGATGCTAAAATTTTAAATGAGATATATACAATCATACTTTTTGAAGACCGCCTTTGTCGGTCATTGGAAGCAATCGCATGCAGCCCACACTCGTGGCACCAACCTAAAATATTAAAATTTTAACGCTTAAAATATCGAAACATTTTGTGCGAAATGGAGCCAGAAGTAAAACTGGGTTTTAAAACGTTTTTCGCATTTCAAATGGCATTTTTCAAAACGCTTTTTTGTAAGCTGGGCCCATATTCTCAAATGCATATAGCATCTGGCCGCAGTTTGTAATACGTTTTCAAACTAACGAACGGCTGCAATTGCAGATTTCATAATTTGCACAGAATTAGAAAAAATCGAAAGCAGGAAAATGTGCTGAATTTCAAACCTCATCATTCTCTGGTTTGAAAGTTACAAGACATATCGCCAACTGGTAATAGGTGCTACACACTTTTGAGAATCAGGCTGCAGGACAAAGAAACTGTCAAATGAATACCTACTATAAGGACTTAATGCAAAGTACGCTTGTACGATCTTTAGTTTGTTTACGGCAAGATTTTAGCGGAAATATAAGCAGTTTTTTCAAAAAGTAAAAACATCGTTTTTAAGCAAGATTTCAAATTTCAAAATACAAAAAGTGCTCAACCACACACTCCCCATTTTAAAATCTTTGTTTCACCTACTGAAAACCGTAGTCTGACATGTGATACGGTTCAAAATTAATAAACAAAACTGATAAAGCTTAGAAATAGTCTTCAGTCATCTTGTTTTACTGTAGTGATCCGAATACCTAACAGGGGGGAATAAGAGGGGTCCCCATTTTGAGTCCCAATCAATAGGAGTCGGTATCTCTAACAAGAGTCCGTAAGCAGATAAAGTCACTAAACCATAATTAGAGTCCATAAATGTCACTTATCCCTAATTATCGCGGAAAATATGATTCCAGCACCAAATACAGTTGAGTTCGAAACTTTAAAGCATACTTATGGTTTGAAAATACATTCTTAAAAGTATAACCTTGCATTATCGCTCAAAGTTTTGATACAAGGCAAATAACCGTTTAATTGAACGGATAGTTGCAATACCGAACATATATATATCAGTAACGAAGGGCAGGATAAAAATAAATTAAACAGTCCGTAACCGAATAACAGGTGTTACCCTCTGGAGAGGCCGAATAATATCAGTCCCCCTTTTATTCGGGTCCCTACAGTATATATTGATTTCACTGGTAAAAATATAATTATATATTGCAGCTTTTACTCACTTGTGTGTAATCCAACCTGCGAAAATTAAGTTCCATGCTAAGACAACAACACTTAACCGAACACAGGTATTCGAAATGTAGACTGATTTATAAATTAAGAAATGTCTTGGCATATATATGTCAATACTCAGGGTTTTTCTAATTATTTATAGAAAGTCTACCGACCGCGGACATCTATTAAAGATGGAAGGTTTCGCATACTTGCGCATATTGCAGGGTGCAACCGGAGGTGAAAGAAACAGAGCGGCAGTCGGAGGTCAATATTTTGCCGGGGGCGGAAGCGGAGCCGGAAGTGAATGAACGTTTAGACAATACTAACATTCAACATGAAGATAAGAGTAGGCAACATGTCAAATTTGAGCTAAAAACTTTTGGAATCGAAATCTAAAATACGTATGTTTAAAAATATTAAATTTATGTCACAATTTTTTCAGATTTTTCTGTGATAAGCATTTACTGGCCTGTCTGCGGGTTCCTGGCCGGTGCACAGCACTACTGCCCGAACCTCTGGCTATGAACTTTTACAAAGCGGAAGCTTAGGTCGATGGTCTGCCGGAACCGGAAGCAGACCCAGGTTCTACCCTGGTATTTTGGGCATTGCTCCAGCATATAAAGAACAGATGTATTAAATTCACTAATGCAACGTATATGGAAATTTATGCTATAAACTCTATTATTATCTGCTCATGCTTCAAAATATTGGGGTTATAAACCTTGAGGTCATATGACTGGAATGTATATTGCACAGACAAATATGCGTTAATACACATTAGCACTGCAGTTTCTAAAACTTCAAAATGAAGCCGATAAAGGCTATAGAATGGTCTAGTGTTCAAATGTAAAAGTCACAGTTCACCAACGCTCAAAAATGTGGCTTCCCTTTGTAGTCCTATTCCCGCAAATTTAAGCGTAAGGCTGGTGCTGAACATTGCAGCAAAAGGGCTCGTTTTAAACAACACCTTTGAGAGTGTTTGTTACTATGCAACGAAACGATCAATATAGGCGTGTTTCTAGTGTCCCGGACAGCGCACGTCTCGAGAAAAATGAGAACGCTTTGGGTCAATGTTGTGAATACTTTTAGCAGTGCCCGTTTACCGGCGGGATATCAATCTGCTCGGAAAGCAACAGCGACCATTATGCACATATGTTTTTACCTGAACGGTTGCAACAGCTTCAAGCCTGTGCTATTTGCTTTCGAGACTACGGGACAGGCGGGACAGATTGGAAGCGTTTCGCTGCACTAACAGGTAGCTCACCCTTGGGTTTAAGACTTGACACAAATTCAAAAAGCCGTGAACTGCCAGCTAGACGCAAGTTTTGTATAAAACTCTTCGGAGGTTACGCGTCAGTGGGGATTCAGTTTCTTTTGCAAAACAACTACCACCAAATGGTATTTCAAGATGTCATCTTTTAAAATACTGGTAGAAAGGCAATGGTTTCTTGTTCCTTGGCTTCCACGCCTCTGCCAGATTATATTTAGAGGTAAATGTCGTAAAAAGATGATTGGTAGGTCTTCATTATATTTTAAATCGGATTAGCAAGCATAGCTAGTGTTTGGTTTTGTATAAAAAGTATTTGAAACGCTACTATGATTGTCTTAGACACAACAGTATTGGAATCGATCGGCCGTATTCTAGATCTGGCCTCGGTCCGGATCTGAGCAATTTTCAAGGTCCGTATCCGGTAGAATGTACTAACTCATCTCAAGTTTACTTAAGCGATGGAAGTTATATGCGAGGTAACATGCCACGAGATATTCTACTCTAACGGTGCTCCACATCCGGTAAAAGCAAAAATTTAGTTCCGGTCTTGTTGTTCCGTAAGTTTTGTTAATAAACTATTGTTTCCTCAACTTTCGAAGCTTCTGTGGAGGTCACTTTATGTTGAAACTAACTCGGCTAGGACGTCGACACGTATTTTGTCTGTCAGAACTGCAAGGTCGGGACGACCCCTTTCCTCGAAGTACTGCGAATACACATGGTTTTCCCCTTAAATTTCTCCGAAAGATATCGCCACTCCGGGAGTCGGACCTCGGACCTCTCTTGCGAGTCAAGCGCGCTGCCCATTACACCACGCGGCCGATATCATAATTTCCTCTGGTGCGATATGTGCACGAGTATGTATGTATCTTAACATTACACACTCTGCACATACAAAAGGTACATATACGCACACTGCCGGCTAGAACCTGCAGTGTACTGCACTAAAGGAAATTTCTCCAAGCTAGTAGTTGTTAAATCAGAAGACACTACGCTGTGATCGTCAGCCACAATTTCATGTGTGCTGCCCGTCTTCTGGTCCTGAAATGCCAGGGTCCTATAACAGCCATCGACGTCGAACCAGGTATTACATACAGCCACCAAGCGCATGTCCGTTCAAAAACCGTAGCCAACCTAACCTCCGGTACAGGTGATGCGCTACCGGTGAAACATTGGATCAGACGTGGATAAGTCATGGGTCTCTAGCTTGTAAAGCAGAAAGGTACACTACCACCGGCCACGTTTTCCGGCTGCGCAGCATGGTTTTACAATTTAATTTAAAATTTGTGGATCAAAAACTTTAAAATACTGCCGAACAAAATTATTTTTGTTGATTGACAACTGGCCCTAAGCTTTCATTATAATGTCATGTCAAATACGTAATGCCAGCTGTATGTATTTCTTTCTGCGATAGAAAACTTGTTGGTCTCGGTTAGGGATGTGCCAATACCGATGCCGATTATTATTTTGATATTTTGCCGATGCCGATGCCGATTCCAACTTCAGTACTCCATGCTTAATCAACGGATAGAGACTTGACCCCTAACCATCATTAACGATTAAAATTTCAGAAGAACGTTTCATTTCAATTCATTTTTTCACGCAAGAGAGAACTCAGTTTCCCAGACCAGACACACTGATATGCGCCCAGAAATGAAATTGATACGTAGCATTCCAATTGATTGTTCTGTGCAAAAAGTATCGGCAAAGAATCGGCAATTTTTTTGCAGTGCCGATGCCGATACCCACGAAAAGTGCCGATTTTACCGATGCCGATTAATCGGCACATTCCTGGTTTCGGTTATGAAGGCCACCGAAAACATGCATTCCAACCATTCCTTACGATACAGTTACTGTTCAGAATGTAGGTGCGGGTTGTATGGTGCAGAGCAAAACTGGATTATACCGGAATCGGTATCGAAACAGCAAATTTGTACTGGAATCGGAATCGGAACTACAAATTTTGTGTCTATATGGATAATTTGTATTACCAAGTAAAACACTGATTTTGGGTGTCTGTTGGCCGGCAGCAATTCCCAAAAACGTCGCATGAACAAATTGGCAATCATTTTTTGGATATGTAAAATTAAACTACTATCAATTATTGATAAGTTAACTCATTGAAAACAATTTAATAGACAAATGATGCAGAATTTTTATACAACTTATCACAACAAGTAGGCCTAAAATTAAAATGTGGAAATTCCAATTCCGATTGATAGTGCAATCGGAATCGGAATAGGAACTCGTTTTGAATCGGAATTTTAATCAGAATAGGAATTCCGATTGCACCCTGGCGGGTTGTTAAAATCTAAGCTAATTTTATTGCGGGTATTTTGTGAAGCTATTTTTGTAATACCCGGATCCTTAATGTTTTGGTGTGAAAATCCGAACCCGGACCCGGAATTTCTTGAAGTGGAAACCCGGACACGAAATTTTTCACCGAAAACACCCAGAATACCCGAACCCGGAAATGGATGCAACACTACTAATAACAATCGAACCCAGGCTTCTCTTTTGTAACTTTGTATATATATGTTGAATGATGCTTTTCGGGGATCAAAGTTTGCTACACATTGTAAAGAGTTTTCAAAGTAACATAAGAAAATCCTAGGGACAATACAGGTAGGTTTGTACTATAAATATTACACTCTCTGAGCCTTACAGTCTTTTTTCAATTCCTGTTACTGTTCGCTTACGAAAATTGTCGATATTACCGATGCCTATAAATTGAATGTCCATATTTTATCTGGTTTCTCCACAGCGGGGGGGCCCCAGCAATTTTCGCAATTTTCATTTTCCCCCGGCGAAAATTTTGCCGCCCCCCGGAAAGGCCCCCCGTCGAATTTTCGGCCGCTTCCCAGCAAATTTTTTTGCTGGGGGCCCCCAGGACTTTTCTAAGCCAAAAAATTTCAATGTTAAAACGTAAAGACCTGGACTTCTTTTGAAGCGGACATTCGGCAAAATATGATTTTATATTACGCTGAGCACTCATAATTTTTTAATAGCGTTACAAATACCCGTAGTAACTAATACAATTCAATAATGAACTGAAAAAAGCACATTATAAAGACCGTTTCAGGGCATACAGCATTCGAAGTACCTTGCAGCAGCAAGTTCAACCCGCCTGAGCCTTATGATAAACTGAAGCTGTGACTAATCACAGTTTCAATTATAGATTATCTATATTTTATATAATTGTGCTTCTTTCAACTTCTGGTTAAGTTGTGGTGTTTGCGAGAAATTTTTGTCATGTTGAGCGATGAGTAATCGTCAGTTGAGTTGGAAACACGGTCTAGAATGAAAAAAATGGTCCAAAAAGCCGGTTTGCAAAATTTTAAGCCTGCCCTCCAGGACCCCCAGATCATCTGCCCCCCCAGGAAAACTGCCCCCAGCAAAATCAGCTGCCCCCCACCCCCAGGAAACGCCCCTGGCGGAAATTTTCAAGCTGTGGAAAAGCCAGTTTATATACGTATATCTCGTATTTTTAAGCTAATTTACATAATGATTTCACGACCTATTCTTAAATTGTTGCGTTATTTCATTTTCATCAGTGTTGTTGGAAGCGTAATACATCTGTATTTGCTTAAGAAAAATTATCTCTTCACATCACGCCTGGTTCAAAAAGTTGGAGAAAGCAACAAAGGTTAGTTGTCAATTCGGCTCATCTGGACACAAGTGTCCTGAATAGCAGACTGGCCTACGAGCAAATAGCGGTTTGGCTTAGACCAATTAGTAAGTATGTATCCTGTTTAGCAGACTGACCTACGACATATACGTATACGTATCTTACCGGAACCGGAGCGGGAAGGTGAAAAAATGCTGGAATCGAAACCGGAATTCCGGTTGCACCCGGAGTGACACGTATATGGTAGATATCTGGGAAAATAAGGAATCTTTAAACAAAATGTTGAAATTTGGTGTCTTGTGATCTTTATATTTTTGAAAGAAGAACCGTACGTGATAGGATTCTTTCTCATGTGACTTAATTTAGGATTGTATGTAAAACTGGCCTCGGTTTGGCCCCGGCAAATATCGAGCTGGCCCCGGGGCATCTCTAATGTATATCATGTGTACACTTGAACTGTACACCTTTGAATGTCAACTTTAATAGGCGTACCGCGTGCGTACGCACATCATGCCAATCTACGTATACACTCATGTTTTATATTTATGCACTTGTGTTGCTACTTCTAGGTTTACATCCAAATCAAAGTTTAAAGAATATACATGCTGAGTTCATTCGAAAACAAGCTCCTCATATTATTAGAGAGCAAATTTGGGTTCCTCTTCATGCCGGTGGACTGCAAGTGAAATTTGTTTTGTTGCATGCTTCGTTAACCGAATATGTTGGAATAATTGGCACGCCAATGGTCTCTACTGGCTACGGTGGTAAGTTGATGACCAACTAAGCTCTAATAACGCTGACGGAGAGTATTGAAACCAACCTACTTGTTTTTGTTAGTAAAATTTTTGACTAGAGGAAAATATATTGCAATTGTAGATATAGTGAAATTACTTTGTATTTGTATTGAAAATAAATTGAGATTTTCGCGCTTAAGAATTCGAAATAGAAACCAAAAATATATATGTATTATTTTTAATACTAATCCGACATTGAAATTTAATAAATTAATAGCTGGGTTTCTGAAATCTTACTTAAGTATTTATTTACAATTTCAGTTACACAAAATTGTGAGTATTTAGTTAACCTAGGTACGCTTTTAAAAACGACAAAATGGCAACTAAGTAATTACTTAGCACGTACTTAAGCACCAAGTGATACATCAGTAGAGTTTCAGAAACCCGGCCAATATGTTTTATTTAAGGTTTCCACTGGATGAATCAAACATGCACGATACTCACTGGCAATGTTGAAGTTTCGCGTGATAACCAGTTTTTGTCAAGACAAGATTTTAAACCAGGTTTGTTTCTGGTGCGTTGCATTATTGACAAATTTAATGGCCATTTTTACTGATAATTAACTGCTTTGTTTGTACTTTTCATCCCACCAAGTGCTTTCCAAACCACTTACTAACGTTTAATATTAAGCTCAAAGAGAACAACGCTTCTTGATGCGATCATATTTGCAGACCTTAGCGTGTTCAGCTTCAGTTGGCATCCCGTAGTATTGTTTTTACAGGCGAAACATTGAAGTTCAAAGTGTTTGAAAGTGCTGCCCTTCGTTTTAACGATGATAGCTGGATGCTTTGTTACGGCAGAGGTATGTTTCGCAATATAGGCAAGCCATATGTTTTTGCGTCTGATACAGCTAAGTGTCACTTGAGCACTACTGTTCATTTTAGTCAATTTTATAAATAGGACCCAGGAGTCATCATAGTTTTATAACCAGATGCTCTGTTCGACGCCAGCAAGTGGAATTGAAGAAAGCCTTCCAAGTCAATCATAGGAACAAAAATATCTCCGGACGTTGATTAATTTTTCACATTTCTAGCAGCTTTACTGAAAGTTATTACTGTTAGTGAATTATAATATTTATTAAAGGGTTTGTTCCTTTGAGCGCACCGTATGTCTACCTAAACGCCTTAACTTCGTTTGACCTGCCGTCAATGTTCCGCTTGTCTTATGTTTACTTGCAAGCATTGGCAATGGAAGCGCGCGTTTGCGCATACGAAACATGGGAAATGGTGTCGAAGAAATTTGGTCTACGCTAATAGTGCTGAATGAAAGCTGTGTTTAGTATCGATTTGTGCTAAAATTTATTTTATGTGTCATTGTATGGTTTGTGGACTAATTCTGCGATATGTTCCTTATTGTCTTAATTTTATTTTATTAATTAAAGCTTGAAAGAAATTTTAAACCATTTTTGGTTTATCAGGCTGACACTGGCTGTCTTGTAAAAGGATTCAATGGGTGAAATGTGCGTAATTCTTCTAGGGTTTAGTCTTTGCCACGCATTGTAAAAAGTTTTCGTTTTCAAATAGTCCGAAGTAATTCCAGTGACGTTTTCTACATTAATGTGTCATGTGCTGAATATCCACAAACCACTGTTTATGTATTGTTATGTATACAGTAGTTGTAGTAGTCAATGGCATTGTGGTTGGCAGGTAGCAGTTTTACTCAAGTAATTGTGGTATTGTGAATATTATATTAATGTCGTGTTAGCAAACCGTGTATTTATTTGTTGTCCAGATCTTGTCTCAGGCGAGCCGGTTGTTCAACATCAAATTTTAATATAATAGTTCACCAGTGTCCAGTAGTGATGTTGCAGCTGCTAACAGTTGTCTACAAATTGCTCTAACTTTTACTTTCACAAGCAAATTTGACCCGAGTAATCCCGAGATTTTGAGATCAAGGCAGGTATTTTTTCTTATAGATTGGAAGTTAGTATGTTAAGTATCACATTACAGCTTCTCAAATTCCAATTTTCGGTTTTGGATCGAAACACTGGCTTTAGCTATTTATACTGTTGTGTTTATGTCATTCCATTTTTTGCATAATATTGTCAGCATTCAACATTCATTCCTTAACATTTTAACTAACTATCCGGGTGTGTTTTGTTTTCAGTACAAAGTCGATACGTAATTATTGTGAAAACTTATTTCATATGGTCATTTTACGCAAGTCACTTCCTCAGCAAAATGAGAATGGTAGAATAACCTCGGTCGGTGTAAGTATATCTTTATAATTTCTAATCATTCCTTTCATTGCTGATGCGTTAGGGTTAATTATATGGCTAATTGTTCCCTTTGCCCAAAACGATATCATGACGTGTGCCTTTTAGTATAATCTATAGAGTGACTATTGCATTTTATTTGGAACACAATTCGCCTAACTTAATTGAATTTTAAGTTTCTAGTCAACAGATTGTTGCGGAAAATTATTTTACAAAGCTGTTACGTTTTATATCTTATAATGGACGATATTGAATCGTTTGACTTGTCACTTGTCTTTCACTGTTATTGTTTATAATAACACGGAAATGTATGGAGCACCATGTCCATGTACCATAGCATCACGGAGCAACCTGAATTCCAGTTCTACTTCCGGCATATTTTCACTTTAAGGTTCCGGTAAATGTTTACCGGAATTAAAAATTTCGCTATTAAATTTTGGTCGTTGGAAATTAAGATATGTTACTAAAAATGACGATAAGAATTAAACAGATTTTATGAGTGTAGTATGTAAACTTGGGCAATCGCCGAAAGTAAACCATCGAAGGTATATTTCGCTACCGCAGATTGTGAAAATCTAAAATACAGCAGATAAAGTGAATACCTATCTCCTACTAGGGTTATTTCAAATTTATTTTAGGTGGCATACGTTTTTCGGTTCCGCTTCCGGTAATTTTTTAAAATTGCAATTCCGGTTGCACCCTGCATAGCATTTAAGTTGTTTAATCGCAGTATTTGAATAATGTTAATAAGGGTCTTGTTTAGCTTACAAATTGTTATGATGAGCCAGAAATGTTAAATTTCTAGCAATAGAAACCCAATGTTTATTTTAGCTGTGACAAAGTTATTATGTATACTCTTATTTTTCTTGCGTTTGCAATATTATAAATAAGCATGAAACATTAACACCTCGTTTGATGATTAAATCTGATCCGCACAAGTCACAGGTGTTACATTCTCAAAAATTCATGTTCTCGGTTCTAAATTTGAAAAACGGTCGATAACGTCGAGGTGCTGATATTAAAATTTGCTGCTTATAAGTGTGGTCTTTTGAAGAATTTTCTTTTCTATTTCGGTTTGTGAAAATTCGTATTTTATGCAATACCGTGGAATTGCTATTCTATTTTGTACAGTTGAATCCAACTATTGTGTAGTGCGCCAAATATGTTCGTTGTGGTATGGTATGTATGTTTCGTCTTGTAATGTTATTAAATCTTGTTTTTGTTCGTTTGTTTCAAGCGTGTTAAACTACTACTTTGTGCTGATCTGGAACAGAAACTGATTTCGTTGCTATAGGTTCTGTCAACCATGATTCGTGAAAATTAGTATTTTGGGCTTTTAAGTTGCATAACAAACTGACGTTAAGATAGCGATAGGTTTGATGGCCCATGTATAGATCAGAACCGGATCGTTTTCCGGAGGGGCTATAATAGAGTCAGTTTAAGCTTTCGACTAATTTTTTGCTTAGGAATTGGCTCATCCATACGCTTAGGAATATACTTGTACTACTGTTCCGGCCCTGTTCTATACATGGACCGGTTTGATTTCGGTTGCGCAATTTTTCTGTTTCGGAGGGTGCAGTCCCAAAATATTCCAAAAAATAAGTGATGTACGCTACCTTAAAATTTTCCCTCAGAAATTTTTTGTAATTTTGGTGGTAAAATGACAAGGTCTCTTCCCTACCATGCTATTTTTCCACCTCAAAATTTTTGGTGATTCCAAATCCAACGCCGGTCGTCGCAATGTAGTCACCGGTTAATTATACATACGGCAGTGTGTAAACCGGATATCCGTTTCCGATAAAAATCTATCGGTTTCTGTTATAGAAGTATCGGAAACGTCATTTTTACGTACAAAATTAGTTATAATTGACATGTATATATCTCGCATTTTTGTTACAGATATGCTGCAATTTTAAATATTAATTACGAAATTTATCCAAAATCTTAAAATTTTGATGCGTCGGCCATTTTTTCTTTGAAAACATTGAAATTATTAATAATGTTTTGATGCCACCATTACTCTGAAATCAGTCTCAAAGCCAATTGCAGAAGTGTGGCCAACCGACATATCCCGCCAAAAGCAAAGAGAATCAAACTTGATTTGAAGAATGTCCTCATGTTAACGATTTGTATACAAGCTATTTACACGGCCAATAAAAATATAGGCTCTGGCATATGGAACTGCGCTGCGATTGGATTGTATATTATTGAATCTGTTTTAAATTACGAATATAGCCAATATCGATAAATTGATATATTATACACTGTAAATTGCAGTGAGTTGATTTTAACTCAGAGTGAGTTGAATTACTCATTTGAGTTAGGACGGCCAATGTAGAACATGGCCGTAACAATTGTATTAGCATATTCCTAAGCCTAAGCCTATACAGAACAGTTAGTCTAAAGCTTAAAATCACGATGCAATTGGTTATTTTTTTTCGCGGATCCTGTGGAAGGTCCGATACCAAGATCTCTCTTGATCTGCCCTTGACTATGTTTTGTATTTTTTGGTCATTCTAAAGTTCAATATATAGCGCTAGAATTTAAACAGTTCCGAATTCTATAAATATGAGCAGTTTCGCTTCTGGTGATGGCAGTAGCTCGTCTGAAATTATTGAAATTGATGGCAGCGTAATGGAAGGCGTAAGTCATTTTTTGTTATCTTTGTGTTTACACCGTATTCTAGCTTAGGGATTCATTTTATGTCAGCGCCGTTGTTTTTAGCTAGACTTACTAGTACGTTGTAGATTTTTAATGAGATTTTGGGTAATATAACGTAAAGCTTGTGGGTTTTAAGCAAAAAATCGTATGTTTCTGTATTTTTTCTACGTTTCATACTGGTAGCTACCACGTGAGAATCAGGCAAATGACCAGATTGACATACAAGAGGGAAATTAGTAGGGGTATACAGTTGATTTCGCAAGACTTATAAGCGGAATAAAACAATTCTAGGGGTGCGGACAGTTCCAGAGTGGACGGAACCCGTCTGGCTATGGGTCCGGTGCAGATGTCATTAAAGCAGTAATTGGTTAATGATTTTATGGTTTTTAACTGAACCATGTTATATTGCATCCATTTTGGCTGCAAATTACATGCTGATTCTTGTATATAAGTTATTAGTTTTTCAGGGCGGGCAGATACTGCGAATAGCAACCGTATTCAGTGCTTTACTAAAGAAACCTATTCGTGTTTGTAATATTCGTGGTGGTCGGACGAAACCAGGTCTTAGGTAATCGTTTAGAGATGTGTTGAGTAGAGTAGGTTTTAGTGATATTCGACGTAGTTTGCGTAGTTCAAATTAAAATCTAAGCTAATTTTTTTGGCTATCTTATCCAGACAAGGCTATAGAATAAATAATTATTTGGAGGTTATGGAAAGTTTATATCTGCGAAAATGTTCAAAATTGAATAATTTTTGGTCAAATTTCAACTACAGAGTGCATAATCGAAAAAAATTCGATTTGATACAGTTTAGGCTTGCCGCAACTTCTGTCTAAAGGAAAAATTTAGCCACGACAAAGTTCTTGTGCATACTTTTCCCTCGCCCACTAACGCGAATGCTTAGATTTTTGTGAGAAATGGCTGAGGCAAAGGCTTAGGCCGAGGTATATCGTTTTTTCCTAAGGCTAAACCTAATTCTAAGCTTAAGCCTTGGTGTAAATGTGGGTGTAGTGTGCAAAAGTCATAGACAATTGATTCAAGCTTACGGGAATGAAATAGCTGACCTATTTTATATATAGTAAATTCAAATATAATCAAAAATTAGCATTTTACCAATTTTAGACCGCAGCATCTCGCTGGTTTACAGTTGGTTGGCGACTTGTGTGCTGGCGATTTGAAGGGCGACAAAGTTGGTTCAACTGAAATAGTATTTTCACCTGGTGCGATTACTGGCGGCTCGTTTGTAGCGGATACCGGTACTGCGGGGTAAATTAGTAAATTTTGTGGAGCGGCAGTGTATTATTTTCTCTATATGATCTAATATGAAATATATGTTATACGTATAGTCACGGCGGTCCCAGTAGGAGCAAGGGCACAGCTGTCCGACCCCCGCGAAATGTTTTATATGCAGCTAATTTTAAGAAGCAATAATGGAAAAATTAAAAAATCATACTCTAGTTGCAAAAAGATAGAGGCCCGTTCCCTTTTGAAAAAATTTCTGGGACCTGTCAGTGCATGGAGTGTATAGGCTTTACTGTTGTAGGATGGTGTTATACTCGCCGCTCTGCGTCGCAGATCCCTGCGACCGCCGCTCGTTATTTCTAAAATGATTTTTATAAAACAAGCGGTATTTTGCGGTGCTGATCGCGTCACATAAAAGTATAGCGCCACCGTTACAGTAATATGTCACAACCATATGATGGGGTCGGATTGAATAATTAGTGCTTACGGTGTGCTTTTTTCATTCCTCGTTTTAATTCACCGTAATTTACATATAATATATATTGTAAGTTGTCACGAAAGTATCGGCCCATGTAAAGATCATGGGCGGAACGTTTTTCTGTGGGACTGCAATAGAGTAAGCTTAAGGTTTAGACTAATTTTTTGCCGACTTAGGATTAGGTTTAGGAATAAACGCATTCTTGCGCTTAGGCTTAGACTTAGGCTTAGGAGTATACTTATAATACTGTTCCGCCCCTGTTGTTTACAATGGAAAAAACACCAATGGACCTCTGTAGTTCTTGGAAATAATTTTGGTTATTTTGTGCTACGGTATATTGATTTTTAGGAGCATTACTCTACTGCTTCAAGTTTCACTCCCTATAGTTTTATTTGCTCCGGCGGTCGAGACACACATTACGTATCGTGGTGGTACCAATGTTGATTTTGCACCGCAAATTGATTACTTCATGGATGTATTCAGACCAACTATCGCTAAATCTGGCGTTGTGTTCAACTGTGATATTGTCAGAAGGTATGCTAACCAGTTTAGTTGCATTTAACCGCTGTTAGTTGTTATATAATAAGGTTTCTAGTCATTCTCGTTCTAATCGGTCTTGCTAAAATAGATTTTTGTGGGGAATTTTTGGGCATATTTTGGCGTTTCATAAGCTGGGTAATCTTTTATACCTTGCACACTGTTGTTTTTACACTGTTAATATGACAGCTCGGTTTTGTGTAACCAATTGAACTGTCACAGGTTATTTATTTGTAAATCCTGTAAAACCGATTTTCGCGAACGGTTTGATGTACGTAGAAAATGCAATGACTATCGTATCGTTTAGCATA
The DNA here is from genome assembly GCA_030248215.1 of Enoplolaimus lenunculus. NCBI lineage: Eukaryota > Metazoa > Nematoda > Enoplea > Enoplida > Thoracostomopsidae > Enoplolaimus > Enoplolaimus lenunculus. The sequence continues at coordinate 229,302 of JASANG010000245.1, forward strand.
TTTAATTCTTGTTTACGTAACATATGCTATTTTATATAATTCGCATAGGCCAACAGTCATTTGCTTTATGCCATTATAATTATGGCCAATGTTACTTTAAGGGGTGTAACAGTAGATGAAGCGTATTCCTAAGCCACGACTAAGTCTAAGCGTTGCAAAAATGTGTTCCGAAGTCTAAGCCTAAGCATGAGCAAAAAAATAATCTAGAATCTAAACCTACTCTTTTATGGAACAACCAGAAACCTGGACGCCCCATCATAGTTTGCTACTTCGTTATATATTCTGTTCAATAATGTCAATTTATATGAGCAAAAAATGTAATCTAGAATCTAAACCTACTCTTTTATGGAACAACCAGCAACTTGGACGCCCTTTAAAGTAACATGGGCCATAATTATTAACAAGAAAATTCATCCAATGTTTCAAGTTTTAGAGGTTATTTTCCAAAAGGCGGAGGTGAAGTGGTCCTGCATTCAAAACCGATCAAAACAATTGAGCCGATAATACTGGTCGATCGTGGAACAGTTGAGAAAATCGAAGGACGTTCTTGGGTGGCTGGACGTTTTCCCGTTAAGGTATCGCTTTCAGATTTGCATTATTTACTCGAAGTATATATAGACTATGGGACTTAAGTCAATAAATAATATTCAGTTGGATTTTTGTGGAATAAAAGTATTGTTATTGGAACAGCGTTTTGAATTTGAACGTGAAAACCAAAGTGAGCGTTACCAGAACCACGGAGTGCAACGAGATTTCTGTTTCCAGTTGAAATCGGTGCCCATTTTCGTTCAACAAATACACGAAATTCTGTTGTTTGTATTCGCTCATAGCGAGCTGGAAATCGGCGAAGTAATCATTGCATTTTTGGCCCTTGTTACTTCAAGGGGCGTCCAGGTTTCTGGTGGGTTCATAAAAGAGTAGATTTAGTTGCTAGATTACATTTTTTGCTTAGGCTTAGGCTTATGAAAACATTTTTGCAACGATTAGATTTAGGCTTAGGCTTAGGAATACGCTTAATCTGCTGTTACGCCCCTTAAAGTAACATTGACCGCATTTTTAAATATAGGTTGTAGCAATTCTTTCATTTGAGATAAAAATCAGCAAATATTATCTTAGTTCAATAAATTTTAAGTGCATTTTGTTAGTAAATATTTGCATGATACCTATTTAACTTCAGTATGTATTGCAGGTTGCACATGAGCAGGCAAGGTCGGCTAAACTGTCAATAGCAAAAGAGTTGTCTGCTGATATAGTAAATATTACAAGTGTTAAAGAAGATGATAGAGCCGCTATTGGGACTGGCAGTGGTATTGTTCTGCGTGCTGAAACTTCAAGCGGATGCGTTATAGGAGGATCTGCATTAAATAGCAAACAGGGTAAGGATTTGTTTACCCGGCCCGTGCTGTACTCACGCAAACAGGAATTTTTTACCGGCGGGTATACCCGAGCAAAAACGATCTACCAACGACCCACGTTTTACCCGAGTCTGAAGTTAAACAAGGATTTTAAAGATCACCGCTGAATCGCGTTTTAATGAAGTTTTGCGATGAAGCTTCAATAAATTTTACAAATGACATTTTACTAGAAACAATAAAATTTCAAACCCCACTAAATAATGTGCGCGCAGCAACTGACCAGGTAATAAAACAGGCAATAGCGTAGGTTTTCCACTTGAAAACTTAAAAGTTTACCGCGGGTAAAAACTGTCAATTTTTGACCCGCGTGCTACAAATCTTTATACCCACGGGTATACCCGCGCCCGAAATTTTTTACCCGACCCGCGGGTAATGTCCCAAAAGGTTAGTAGTTTTTAAAGTTAAGTACAGGAAACCAGTCATATAAAACAATGATGCCATGTGAAGTAATGTATATTGCTGCCAGAATTGTTGCAGTTTGCTTTACTGTCTTAATTTTCATTATTAATCGCATAGGCACACGGACAGATAATCAGCATGTACTCTGGATTGTAGGCTTTTATTCAGATATACTTATTTAGTTGTAGAAAAGGTCTACCGATATAGCGATGTATTATAAAATGGTAAGCTTGCAAAAATAAAAGATTAGTATGGTGTTGAATATTTTTGCATACTGTGACAGTAGCTGATATTGTGCTTGTTTCGCTGTAGTATATTTATCTTGAAAATCTGCGATTATATCGAACAGATTAATTCCTACGATTCACAGGAACCAGTGGAGAAACCGTTGGCAACGCAGCAGCGTCAATGTTACTGGAGTGCTTAAAGCAGAATGCGTGCGTGGATGAATATTTGCAAGATCAGGTTGTCATTAATTTTATGTTATATACAGGGTGCAACCGGAATTACAATTTACCGGAACCGGAAATTGAAAACATTACCGGAAACGGAACTGGAAAATGAAAAATACATGCCACCGAAAAATTAATTGCAATTTTCTTTTTTTGGCAATATTATTGGTGAAATAACACTAGCTGGAGATAGGTACATATTCACTTTGTCTTTTGTATTTTAGATTTTCGTAATACACGGAAGCGCAGTTTACCTTCGATGGTTTATTTTCGGTGATTGTTAAGGTTTATATACTATACGAATGAAATTACTTAATTTTTATCGACATTTATTACTAAACAATTTTATTTTCCACCGACCAAAATTTAATCCCGGAACTTTCAATTCCGGTAAAAAATACCGGAACCGGAAGGTCAAGAGTTGACGGAACCGGAATTCCGGTTGCACCCTGGTTATATATAATAATGTTGTTGGCCAATCTGCTATTGTATGTATATAATAGTAGTTTGGCTTAAGCTAAACCGCTAATGAGCTTATAGACCAGCAGATTTTATTATTTGGTCAAACTCAGTACCGATAACAAATCCGCGTCCGGTTTACATCATTGTAGTTCTTTTGCTACATATCGCTATATTTAGCCTGTTCCAAATTGCTACTTCACTGGCGTAATTGTTAGGTGGCGTAATTGTTAGGTGGCCTGGGGTCTTAAGTGCTGCCCGCAACAATTTTGCTCCGAAACATTTTTGTGATATTTTTGTCAGGCGGTACTAAAAATATGTATGGATTATAGCTCGCTTCGCTTTTTGTCTGCTTTACTATCCATGTTTAGATTTTCTAATGGGTGTATTACTATGTAATACTAAAATTGCATTTGCCGTCTCAGTCACTTTCTGATAAGAATTAAATAGCACTTTTGAGTAAGTCAGAAATCGACACTAAAAGCTAACTGGAGAGGGAATGAATGGTTCGGCTAGCGTCAAAATGCTCAACCAGGATCTAATGGCCCGATGTTGAGTAGGTTTTTATAGTCGTTTTTGTTCAATTTAAGCTGTAGTTGTATGTCCCTTTTTTGAGATTATTGTGACACTGGCGGGAGGAATAATTATGCAAAAAGTATGGAGTTACTGTATAGTATGATGTAGGCTGAATAACATCCGCAATACAGCTTATAACATTCCCAATACAGCTTAATATATTTATTAGGTTATTGGTCTACAAGGACTTCCGTAGCTCCCAGCAAGTAGCGGTGCCAACTGTCAAATCGTTTTAAGTGGGACATGGAAGCGTACGGACTTTACAAGGTCTTATATAAGTAGGGTTGAACGTTTTCTAGGAGGCGAAAGTTTTTCAAGACGCACTGAGTCCATCTGACCCCCCTCGGAAAGCGTCCCATCTAAAATTATTTCCTACAATGTTAGTTCCATAATGCTAGTTAGCCCCCCTGCCCGTCAATATTGTTTTCAAAAATACACGTCTGTATTTTCGTATTTGTTCAGACACTATAGCAAATTGTCATTGGCCAATAAAGTAATTGCCCTGAATTGCTGATTGGCTTACGACATATTGCACAACAGTATGACTACACATACAGCAAAGTGAAGATCATGTGTAGTAGTTCGATTTCAGTCCCGAGAAAATGAAACAGAATGCGTTTTCGTCTATTTTAGCTCATCGTGTTCATGGCATTGGCGTCTGGATCATCTCGTGTTCGCGCAGGACCGCTGACAATGCATACAAAAACGGCAATCTATATTGCAGAGCTGATGACTGGGGTAAGTTTGTCTGCTATGTACTTTATGTGTCTGCAAATCGAGTAGAACAGAACGAAAGGCAACAACAGAATATTTTGTTTATAATTTGATCGTTGGAATTGTTTTTGGTTTATGTAAATTTTTAAATTTTGACTGATGGAATAGAAGGAACCCTTGGTGGTGGTCTTAGGAAACTGGTAGCCGTGATTGGCGTACTGAATGCTCTTCGTAGTACAATCAGGGTGTAAGTGTGTACACATTTTTTACCCACGCTGCGCTTTATCCGTGGAAATTTTATTTTTGTGGGGATACCCGCGCGAAATTTGTTCATTCGTTACCCACCTTTACCCGCGCCAAATTTAATCGTTACCCACCTTTAGCTGTCCTATTATGTTTTCTTCTGCGTTTAATACAACTTATTTTTCGCTCATATGGTAAAAATGGTTGAAAAATTCACGTTTTTCTACATGATATGGTTTCAAGCTTCTGGTGAATATTATAGGCGAGTAAAGATTAAAAAAATTTTGCCCGACCTTTGAAATTTTTTAACCGCGGGTATACCCGTATGAAAATTTTCTTACCCGGCAAGCGTTTACACGCTCTGAGCGGAGTAAGCAAGTTCACTTTATATTGTTATAGGTCAAATTCAATATTACAGCTGATTATGTGATCGAATGCGAAGGCCTTGGATATACGTCATAAAAAATATTGCTACAGCATTTGAAGATCTGGCATAAAGATATATATTTCCTTGTCAACCAGTTAAACGCTGTTATATCTATATTAAACTCGTGCAGGTATTTCAATTCAAACATTAGGTTCAGATTAAATCATCTTAACTTACTCGGGTTAAAGGAATAGATTCGTATGAAGAAAGAATTTAAGAAAAACTATCTCTGTGCCAAGGTACAACCGGATGTCTGCTTCCGGATGAAAATCGAATTCCAGTTCCGGCTCTTGTAGTACTTCTGTTGAAGGTTCCGGTGTTGTAGCAAAAATCAGACCTCCGTCCGAATTTCACTATGAAAAATCAGACCCCAAAACTTGTGTTGTAGGAAATTTTTTTAAAATGTTTCCTTGAAAAAATCAGACTCGTGTGAACTTTACTACGAAAAATCAAACTCCTTTCACTGCTTGGACAATGTGTAGAATGCGGCCGTTGCAGTAGTGTAAGCATATTCCTAAACCGAAGCGTAAAAATGATTTATACCTATAAGCCTAAGCAAAATATAATCTAAGGTGTAAGCTTATTTTTTCGTCCGCGGTCCGTTTTTCCCACTTTCCCCTTTTTTTTTTTCTTTTTTTTCTTCTTTCTCTCTTATTTGGGGGGGGATGAGGAAGGTGCCTAATTAAAATATTTTTTTTTTGTGGGGGCTTTTTTTTTTTTTTTTTTTTTTTTTTTTTTTTTTTTTTTTTTTCCCCCCCCACATTTTTGGGCCCTTTTTTCTGGTTTTTTTTTTGCCGGGCGCCCGCGCCCCTTATGTAATTTCCTCCTTTTTTTAACTTATTTTCTTTCTTTTTTTGACCTTTTTTTTTTAAGAAAGGAGACATTCCTCTTTTTTTTTTTCTTTTCCCGGTTTTAGTTTTTTTTTTTGGAGTTTATTTTACACAAAGACCTATTTTATTTTTTTTTTTTTTTTTTTTTTTTTTTTTATTTTTAAATTAAAATAATATTTTTTATTTTTTTTTCTTTTTTTTTTTTTTTTTTTTTAATTTTTTAAGCATTTTCGAAAAGTGTGATAGTTTTTGAAAGGATAAAAGATTTGGATTTGATTTGTTGCAAGAGACACATTTTAAAAACAATTGGGATGAGAGATTTTTGATAGAATTTTTTCACGCAATTTTAAAATATTCAGTCACAGTAAAAAAAAAAAAACCCAACCCCTCCCCTCCCCCCCAGAAAAACGTTCCGGTTTTGATCTTTACATGGGCTTACAGCTTTAACAAAACTGATTTATGTTCACTTCGCCAGCTGCTGAAATTTTTTTACAATTTTCCTCTTTGTCCAAATGAAATCTTTTGGAGCGCATGCAAACTGCATGCTTAAACGCTTTGCGATTGTCCACACTAAAGTGCAGCTAACTTGTAATAACCCTTCGTTGTAACATATATACTTTTTAACACCAAACCGGTGTTGCAGCGTAATTTTCCCGGCTGGGGAGGGGAATTTTACGCTCGGCTGAATCCAAATCGGTGAGCGTAATTCCCTATCGCAATGTTCCCCCGGAAAGTGTGCGATACCGCTATTTTTCTCCGCGAAAACACAAAGTTAGCTCAAAACCTTAACTTCGCACAGGTTTCCCCCGCGTGGTATTGCGCTTAGAAACGTTGCTCAACAGCAAAATATGTCGCGGATCGTATAAACCCATTTTAAATCCCATAACTTCTTAACTTTCAGGGTATTGTCCAGCTGTAAGTATATACGTAAATTGTTGCAAGTGCAAAGACTTTGAGATGCGAAAGTTTTCGAATATTGCCGTTTCCTCCACATCGTATTAATTGTCAACGCGTGTGAGATTTTTCTCCATATAGCGTGCAACATTGTCTCGGTTTAGTCTTGTGAGGTAATTTTGTGACCCCTCACTGCATTAGATGTACTACGTTTGCGTCATTTTTCCGGCGGGAAATTACGCGAGGAAAATTTACGCTGCAACTACCTAGCGTAGTCTTTCCAGGAGAAAATGAATACGCTGTATTGTAAACTACTTACATGTAAAACAGCTTACTGTTGTTAAAATTAGCGAACAGAGCACCACTTTAGCTACCTAATTTCGCATCACGGTCAAGTTTAGTTGACTTCCGGCTCCGGTATGTTTTCCTCCGGTTGCACCGTGTCTTGTTCGCAACGGTACAAGACTCCGACAACCTCAAGCTCGGACAAATGTCGCATAACAAACTAAGATGATCATTGTTTTAGGGCTTCGACTTAAAACAATTTGCAACAGTTCGAGTTCGGTAAATCTTATTAGTATATTATATACGTGCTCATTTGAAAAACAACGTATTTATTAGCAACCACAGAAAACAAACTAAACCATAAACAATCGTTTTCCAAAAATTATCGTCTATTGATACGTACTACCTGCAAACTATATTTGCAATCCACCTGTAAAGTCTTGTTTTCGATGTAACGTTTTCATAAAATTCCAGATATTACTTTTCTACGTCAAGCCACGTACCGAAGAGCCTACGACAAAAGGTCGATAATTACTAAAGTTGGTTGTTCTTGCTGATAACCAGCTTAGTAAACCAAAAAATGTACGAGAATGATTGCAAGAAAAAGTCCAAGTCTAAGCAGCGAAATTGAATGACACACGCTAAGCTTAATTTTTGCCGGAGGCATGGCCAGTTCAGCAACTTCATTTTAAACAGGGGCGGAACAGTATTATAAGCATATTCCTAAAGCCTATGCGTATGAATGAGCATATTTCTAAAGCCTAAGCCAAGCAAAAAAGGTAGTTTAAAGCTTAAGCTTGCTCTTTTCTAGTCCAACAGAAAAACGTTCCACACCTCATCTTTAAATGGGGCCGCTGAGGTTAAGGAATGTCCTAAATAAGTTCTATGACGTATTGGCTAACAGTTTGACAGAAAATTTACTGACATAATTATCTGCAAAACTTGATATAGACGATATCACAATAAACAGAGCCATTCCTGATTTGAGCCGATACCTGAAATGTAAAGATATAAAACGGTTATGTAAACACTTCAGGGTACAACCGAAGGTTTGTCTCCTGCTTCGGCAGAAAATCGACCCCCGGCTCCGGTAAATATTCAGCAAGTTATAGTAAAAGGAATAAACTAAATATCGGAGGTTGATTTTGAGTATAATTTCAAAAATGTTTTAAACTAATTTCAAATGAATGTTAATGAATATTATAGAAAGTTTCGCCACGAGTTTAAAAATTTTGAATCAAACAGCATAAAAAGCTTCAAATCCAACAGGTACAGAATTAGTAATATTGTAAACTATGTAGAAGAAATACTCACGGGATACAACAAAAATGGGAAGAGCAAATACTTTTGGCTTCAAACGCTTACATTACGAAAATCAGCATCAATTTCGTCGTTAATGGTATTTGGTTGTACATTGGTTTTCAATGTTTCAAAAAATCAACGTCTTCAACAAAATTACAAAATAAAATAGCAATTACAGTTTGCACACACTTTACCAGAAAACCAATCAAACATACCTTTCATTACTTAAGGTTTGATGAAGCGTCCAGGACAAGGGAATCTGGCAGAGAGTATCGCTTTCAATGCATGAATCAAAATATACCTAAAAGTTAAGTATTTACGTCATGACCAGTGGTGTATCGTATAGTTTTGAACAAGAGCAAACGTACGAGCAACAAGAATACAAACAAAAATAGTACTACAAAAAATACAAAGAAACATTCTAACTAATTCACTAAGACAAAACTTCTGAACCATGCCAAAAACCCGTAAGTTGTTTTAAATGTTTAGCTTCTAGTTTAGAAACTCCTGTTAACTTTAATCGAACATGCCATAAATTTTTTCAAATCCTGCCCGATAAATTTTACCGTTTACAATATTTCGGAACACGACAAATTAGTTACCTCCAAGTCAGATAAATTATATTGATGATTTGTATCCCATGGAGGATTTGTCGCAAACATCACTGACAATTGTTGCTCAAACCTAAAATATTTCATTACTTAAACAAACTTGTAACAGAAAATAACAACTACAACAAAGGCTGACGACATTATGTATCCAAACTAATAAAAACACATACATCTACAGAAATCGCTTACGTTGTACGCTCATCAAAGCTTTGTACGAAATCTGACTCGCCAAATTCTGGATATAAGAACATAGTTGGCCAAACGAGATAGTCATGGCCAGCTTCATTATCGTGCTCAACATGGACTTCGCATTTGCTCAGCGGCAACTGCTGATCCAATGTCGTGTAGGCAGCAAGAGGTAAATCGACGTGAAGCAGAGATAAATCGAATTCTTGCCAGTTGTCGCAATTCGGCACCACCAGTTCTCCGGACTCCGTTTGAAAACGAATATTGCTTTTCTACAGCATTTTCAACAACAAATTAGCATTAAGGCATGTCACACTTCAGTTTATAAAACAGTTTAATAGGTAACACTAAAACTGTTTAAGCACACCAAACAAATTTACTCTATAACGCAGTACATTTACAACACTGATACCTGCAAGCACATCACCAACTTCATACTGTCCACATGTTTCTTTTGTTCCACTTTGTCTTGTTTACGTTTGTCCCGTAGTTTAACTTTCTACAAAACAAAACCAAGCAGAAAGTGATGCTTGTAAATTTAGGAGTTATTTACAACTAACACAAAAAGCATATCCCAAGAGGACGAGATGATGAAAGCCCGGTAAATCACCACAACCATTAGTACAAACGGTAGTTTCAGTAGAAAACAACCCTTTTAAGGACACAATAATTTATTTCCAAAACATGCCACTATTGATTATTTTGTTTCACGAAGCAAAAATGAACCCGGGCCAACTGATACCGTTTGCAACCCCTAAAGCACATAGGAGCTATTGGTCGCCAAGCATTAAAACTAACCTGCATTTCAACAGCCTGTTTCTTCAAACCATTCAAATAGCCATTTTCTTCTACGGATGCGTGTAAAACGAATACAAAAACGGTTAAGGAAAGAAAAATAAAACTTTATCGAATATTTTTAGTTGCCTTGTCCCCTTACTTAGAGCGTTAACTAATATCAGCCGAATAGGCGAACGCAAACGGCACATATTTTGTGCAATTTTATATACTAAAAACAAACCGTTTTATAAAATATTGACATCTTGACGAGAATAATAAAATGGACTCATTATAACGTATATAAATTCTGCGAAATACATAAACCACAAAACTATCACGTTGAAATTAAAGGATATCAAACGTATGCCATAGTCAATCCATTCTAACAGTAGCTCAGGCTCTTTTAGTTCCATCAAGCATTGAATTCCTAAAACACATTAGTTAGATTAAAAACATCAGGAAGCATTTGATTCGATTTAGCATGGTACCGTTAGGCTTCGAAAATCGTTGGAATAATTAGTTGCAGTTTTCATCACGAGAATTGCTAAAAGCATTTTGAAACAATTGTGTATTTTACCAGTAAGCTAACATACGCAAAACAGTCACCTTTCATAACCGCTTTTTTGTGGTCCATTTTGAACTTCCGAGCCATAAAACAGTCTTTGAACGCTGAACGGAAGTTACCTATAATGCAGCGAACTCAATAAATCTGTATACATATAAAGTGACAAAGTAATACATTCTTATTGTTATGTGATATGTACATAGTGCATCATCAGAAATTTCAATTTTAATTTTACTACTACTATTAAAGCTTGACAACCACATCTGTCTATTTACACAATATCAGACATGTGACGTTAACTGAATGCAAACAAAGTCTTCATAACCGCATTTGAACAGACATTTCACTATAAAATACACATAACCCACCCAGTCGAGCATTAGCAGCTGCTCGATTTGAATAAAGAATAGCGTTTAATCCGGCATCAGCGCATTTTATCTGTAGCCCTTGGGAATACGAGTCGATAGCGTATCGGTAATTCCGTTGCTGAAAATGGTTGTTTCCGTCATCTTTGTGCACCATGGCTTTGTCTCCAAATAAAATAAATATTTATTTAAATTACGTATAAAACAGTACAAAACATATGAAGGCTAAGATTGGAGTGGCAGTTTTCCATTCATTAGGTCACAGAGCATCGGCACCGGAAATATAGGTAGCAACTAGGTAGCCCACTGCTACAAGAAATTTTTTCTGAGGATCTGAGCCCACTAAGGCCAACGCGAATGGACTTTACCTTTTTAATCCACGTTACCGATTTCAGATTTTCTGAAAATTTAAAATTTTAAACAAAATACAGGCAACATTAATTAGCCACAAAACCGTAAAAAATTGCGGTTCCGGCACTTTTAAATGCAGGAATTCCTGTTGAACCCTTATATGAATATATTTTTCTTTTCTTGGGGTTTAGTTTGTGAAACTTCAAACATCGGGTGTTTTTGGAATGCGGAATAAACTTGCACGCACTTATGGAACGGCAAATCTAACTCTAGAAGTCATTTAAGCATTTAACTGATTTTTAGTTTAATGCAGCTGAACAAACCTTCCAACGTATCATCGTCGTCATCGTATTTCATGGCCTGAATTGCAGCTAACGAATCGGGAATCTCCCCGTCTTTCGGCAGCTCTTTAATAAATGCAGGATGATCGAGCAATTCCTAAAAAATAGCTTACTTAAAAATCAAGGTCAGTAATATATTTGTTTTAGCATCATTAAGAAGCTTTACATGGCAGCCATTTAAACCGATATTTAAGTCTTGTGTAAAACCTAATAATTACATAAAAAGTGGGATTTTAGAAACCCTTAATGGTTCTTGCCCGCAGGGCACCTAATTGGTCTTATAAAATACTATCAATTACCCAACTTCAGCTTGGCAGTTGTAATTTAACTCGTTATGTCTCGCAGCTCTATAACAGTATAACGACCAATTCTATAACAAACAAAATCTCACCAGAAACACTATATTAGTAACATGGCTTGAAAACAAACAAAAAATAACTAACCTTTTCCCAATTATTAATATCAATGAAATTGGACATGTTAAACTTGCACTAATGTTCCCCACGGTTAGATAAAACTTGGATTTATAAACTCAACTATACGACAATTGAAATCAATGCGCGTGTTTTAAAGAATCGTTTCGAGGAGAAAGATTCTCGACCCTCGATGGTTGTTGGTGCTTTCGTCCACGTATGAACTGATTGTTCACTATACATCCTGAGAGCACTATACATCCTCTGAGCATGTGAGACACATTTGTCCTGGTGTGTATGCAATATATATGCAATGCAAATAGCATAGTATGCTTGCCGGTATCATTCGGTCGACATATAGTCCACGATAGAACCAGTTGGTCACGTGGGCTACGCGGTGCAGTGATAAAGTGTTCGGTAAGGATCCGTGGCTGAGAGTTCGACCCCCACTCCCATAGGCCCACATTCCCAGCTACGTAGTAAAAGGTCTAAAATCCCGCTTCCTACCTAAGCCCGTTTTTCAAAAGTGTATAGCACCTATCACCAGTTCGCGATAGGTCTTGCAACTTTCGAAGCAGTGAATGCTTGAACTCAAAATTAAGCACATTTTTCGCATATGAATTGCTCTCCTTTTGTACTCCAGTACCAATTTTGAGTTAAACAACTGCAATAGTATAGCGAGTTTGAAATCCTATTACTAAGTAATTATTGTTCTATACACATTTGAGAAAATGAACCTAAGATTGACACTTCCAACCAACTAGCTAAGCAAATTCCTATCAAATCACATCAACTATATGTTAGGAAGAAATAGATAAAAAGGGCAAGACGGTAGGAAAAAATACCAAAACTTCCGAAAAAAGCAATCAGACTTTTTGAGAAAAACATAATTGGTCGACATTCGTGCTATCATTATCATTCCCAAAATCATCAACCGAAAATAACTTAGCAAGCCGTGCTTTAAATTTAAAAACTACAATTCAGTTTGTATTATCATTAGGCGATACGTTTCAAAATCTTCTAACTTGTTCTGTAAAACAACATTTCCTAACTTCAATTCACAGAAACGTATCGCTATTTACATCCTGGACCCCCAATTTAAGAAATAGAATAGGCTAAATAAAAATCAAAAGAAAAATCAACGAGGCTTGGCAAAAGGTTCTATTCTAGCCCATTAATGACGTAGCAAGTGTAGTTAGGGACTTTATATATTGAGAAAACACAGTGGTTTAAGTTCTCTGTTCTATCAATCCGTTATTCGTTTTGTCAGCTCAAAGGCAAAAACACTGCCCATTGAACCATACACGTATAGTTAGGGATTTTATATATTGAGAAAAGACAGTGGTTTCACTTCTCTATTCTATCAATCCGTATTCGTTTTGTCAGCTCAAAGATAAAAACACTGCCCATTCAGCCATAATAGTCGGTTTTGTGACATGGGATTGCGGATGCATGGAGGCAAAACAAAACCTCACGCTGATGCTGCACATAGGTTAGAACACTGATGCATATGTAGTGCCTTCATATGCAACAGCAGTAACTCATTGAAGAACCTGGATGCATGAGTGTAGTGTTGAAATTCTTATAAGGCATTGTAAACCGGCTGTAAAGGAGTTAGGCGTCTCGTGTTCATTGTGTGCAGTTTAGTTGTGCTTCAAGTGCTTGGGAATTACGGCATCAAAAATTCTGGAAAATGACAATGTTTTTGTCTTTTGCAATGGCTGTAAAAACTCCCTCAATTTATGAAGACTGGCATTTATAAAATCAAAAAATTGGTTACTAAGTTGGTTAGATTCTGTGTTGTTTCTGCGTTACAAATTGCAGTTTTATTTTTGATTAATTTTAGTTGAACGGTACTACTCTTTCACATCAATTTTATAGCAGTAATTTGTGGTTTGTATATGGATTCATGTACATGCTTCGCAATGTGTTAAAACAAGTTTGTTACCAATGACATTTTGCCAGCCCCCGCACTCGGTGATCCTTCATGCGCCACTGTTCGCACTGTTATGTTTTATGGGGATGGTCGCCTTAGTTTTAGAATACGACCCGCCGGCTCGGGCGAGCTTATTAGTTCGACGGACCCGTAAACATCAAGCTCGCTAATACGAGCGTTTATTGACACAAAATGAGTAACACGAGTAACAAACAAGTAATGAAACTAGTAGGGACTCGGAGGGTTACCCCACGAGCACGGATCTGAACAGATACGTGGCCGAATCGTATAAAGTCAAATTAATGCTCGAAAACCGAAAAAATCCACTTAACTATAAGAAAACTATAAAATTATTATAAAGACTAGAAAAACGTAATAACTTCAGAAAGCACACCATTTTAGAGATCTCATAATCTAAACTGACTTCTTGGCTGGCTACCGATTCGAAGCATTGAAATATGCAAATTAATCCAATTTGCATATTCGATACTTTGCCGAAACAAGTTTACGCCTCCGCGCAAACAACGGCAATTTCCGAAAACAAGCGCATTACGCGCTGTTATATCGGAACCGGATCGGGGACCATCCATTACGGAAAGGGTATGTTGTCCAACATGCACATACACCATTGTAACAAGTTGTTGCGATAACCAGATGCTGTAACGGTAACATACTTGTCTCGAGTACAAAAGGGCCGACGTTCGATTCCCGACGTGGTTTTAAACTTTGAGTAAAACTTCGAACACTTGTCGTGCAGGCCGTGAAATTATAATTGGTTCAAAGCTGAACTAAATTATACCGGAATCGGAACGGGAAGTTTACATTGGAATCTAACTAGAAAATTTCAGAGTTCATATTTTTCTGCAAACGGACCCTATAATTATATGTAAGTAATATTCACCAGGTCAACAGGGATGGACAGTCTCAGTTAAAAAACGAGACCGAGACTGACACCGAGACTTGACTACCGAGACTTGACTTCTGCGAAGCCGAATGCACATCTTATTCATGTTTTGATGATAATTTTCAAGCCATATATATAATTCTAGCAGAGTACTGACATTACCACAGATTATTATGAAACTGAACTGCTGCAGGCAAATTTCGCGCATAATTACAAATAATACGGGCTGGAAGTAGAAACAGTGAAAAGTTCCGATACCGATTATATCTCCAATCGGAAACGGAATTGAATTTGAATCGGAACTCTAATCGAAATCGGAATTCTGTTATCACCCCACTTGTAGTTATTACTGTCGTTAAAGTACGGTTATGATAAATACTCCTGTACCTGAACATTGCCCCGGCACCGATAGTGAATCTGCTGGCAAAGCTGCTCCATGTCAGGGCTGTCCTAATCAAAAGATTTGCGCTTCTGGTGTGGCTAGTGCAGGGCAAGATCCAGCTATTGAAGAAATACGCGTCAGATTATCTGGAGTTAAAAGAAAATTGGTTGTGCTATCTGGCAAAGGTTAGTAAATAGGTTCAACGCTCATTTTATCGTTTGTATTATATCAAATCATTGCAGTCACATTACTTATTTTTCGTTAACTGTGTCAATTATATTTGTTGCAGCACAACACTTATTTCAGGTATATACCATTAAGCAGTGCGAAACATTAACAAAATTTACAACAAAAAACAAAAACATATAATTTTAGGTGGAGTTGGTAAAAGCACTGTGGCCTCCATGCTTGTACGAGCAATGGCAAATAATAAAGATGATGCTCAATTTGCTCTACTGGATGTTGATATTTGCGGCCCATCGCAGCCTATGATGATGGGTGCTGAAGGAGAAACCGTTCATCAGGTACCGTACCTAGTTATTTTTGTCTTTCATTCAAACAAATAAATTGTAGATGCCGAGCTTCGAGAACGTTATCGTACAACGGATAGCGCACATAAGTGAACGTAATTTTGTGGTATTATGATACAAGTTTTTGCTGGAATTCTTTGTCCTATGCGCTATGCGCATGGCTTTTGTTAATATTATCTGCATCTCTGGGGTTCTCTCAGCTAGACGCGAGTTTGCAGGGAACAACTGCGAGCTTGTTGGAGGTGAAATCAGGGGGGAGGTACGAAGAAAAGCAAATTTTGTTGTATATACCTTAAAATTAATTATGTTTCTGTAGTTTGTGTTCTCGCTAGGTATATGTCTATCTATTACAGGTGCGCTGCAGCGATTTGGAATTCATGCGCGACGCTAAACATTGCATAAATCACACTTTAAAAACCTACACATTGTAAATTGGTTTTTACACATTGTAAATTGGTTTTTACTTGCAGAAGTGGGTGTAAAAAGTTGGGACAACTGGGGCTGAAGGGGTTCGTAGAGTGGAAATATCTCGTTTGCAGCTGCCCCCCTCGACTAGGATAACCCCAATATCTACTTACAACATATTTTGCTAATTATGGAAAGTTTTCAATGTACGTATATATACACACACATGAGTTTACACCCTATTTTTAAGTGCGGAAATGTTTTAGAGTATGGAGGGTTGGTCTCCAGTATTCGTCGAGGACAATGTTGCCTTAATGTCTGTTGGATTTTTGCTCGACTCTGTGGATGATGCAGTGGTATGGCGCGGTCCAAGGAAAAACGGTTTAATAAAACAGTTTATGCGCGAAGTCGATTGGGGTAAGAACAAAATTTAATGCAAGTTTCGTTTTTAATGCTGCTGTAGTTATAATTATACTAGCGTTATGTCCATGCCAAGATTTGTAGATATAATTAGTTTAGCTTGACGTCTGATTATTTTCATATGAACTAAAACTCAAGTAAAGGTATCTGCATGTATTGGCAAAAAATTTTTTAGCTTTCGAGTCCTCCAATAAACCATATTTTAATATTTTAGTATATTGTTATGTACTGAAAGTCACCATAGGGTTGATTGCTGAAAACACTTGACTACACCCGTGGTCTTTGGCTACATGCCTTGTTATCTTACATATTAGGTTGTCTTTCATGACTGGTCATTTACTTTTCTATTGTATCTGTAGAATAAAACGTTATTACGATCTACTTGTATGGTGATGGCTTATTATTTCTGGTACAATTTTCAGAAATTTGTTACTGTTTAGTTAGCAAGTACTTCGTTAAATTTTCAGTATTCAGTGTCTATTCGTACTCAACATTCGGCATGTTTGTTTATTTCAGGTCAACTTGAATGCATGGTTATCGATACACCGCCAGGTACATCAGACGAACATTTATCAATTTTACAATTATTGTCTGGCGCAAAAGTAGATGGTGCAATAATTGTAACTACACCACAAGAAGTGGCATTGCTTGATGTCCGCAAAGAAATCAATTTTTGTAAAAAAGTAAATTTTTAAGTAGCTGTGGTGTAATTATTAGGTATTATAAAAGAAATATAGACATACAATACGTAGCTGAATGGCAGACTAACTATGGTTATCAATCAAACATTAAATTTATTAAAGGATCACTCGTAAGTTTCGTTTAAATTTTAGCAGCACTGGTAAAAAATAATAATTGCAATGTAACGTGAGATTTGTTGTCGGTTTTTACAGTTACAGCTATCTGCGCTACATAGCGCACAATATTGTGTACAGCAAAACACTCAAACCAAATGCTGTGTTGCACAACAGTTTTTTGAATGAAAACTTTTGATATTTTTATGCAAAATTTTAAATTGAAATTCAAGTTTTATTTTTTAGAACACTGAAGATTGTAAGAGTTGTTTTACTCATTCAACCGACAACCTTAGCCATTTGTAAAATAACAGATGTTATTGCTTGCTTTTAGATGAAGTTGCCGATATTAGGTGTGGTTGAAAATATGACAACGTTTGTCTGTCCAAAATGCGGCAAAGAATCTGTGATATTTCCTCCAACGACCGGTGGTGCTGAAAGGTTATGTCAAGAAACTGGACTGCCTTTACTTGCACAAATACCACTTGATCCTCGGATCGGAAAATGTTGTGATTCAGGCCTGAACTTTTTTACTGAGTGGCCAACTACTGATGCTGCACAAGTATACAAGAAGCTTGTTTGTGAAATTGCAAATTTGCTTCCATGGTTTGATGCGATAAGCTAGCCATACCGTAACGTAAACCGCGCAAAATTTGAGTTCAGGCGCAGCAAGCGAAATTATTTGTAGCTGAAGACGAGATGAAAGAACTTGTTATTATTTTCACTGTATCTATGCACCGCTTAAAAGCTGTACCAGTATTTTCGGTATAAAAAATTTTTCTCATTCGAAATTTTTTTGAAAAATTTGGCATATTATTCTAAATTATTTTTTGAAAATTATCTGAGCGTGCATTGCCGTATTTTTAATTTGTGCCATACTCCATAATTTATCATATGTTTCCACCTGCTGCATTTGTTTCAGGATTTTGGCATTCTAAATGGTGTGTTTACACTATTACAAGTAATAAAATAGCTTTAAAATGAATTTTTCGGCGACAGTTTGTTGTTTTTCGTGTTCTGGTTCCGGTATTTTCGTAACTTTCTGGTGCCGATATTTTATAATTACAGTTAATTGCAAGTTAGACTGTTGTACACTCCCCCTTTGTACTACACACATCGTGAAACTTAATTGAATTTATCTTGTGCATGTAGTGAGAAATTAAAATTTTAGGAAATTGATATTGACTTGTGGTTGTAGGATATGCTATGATCCGTTGTGTTAACTTTTGTAATGTGAAGAGTTCTGTGGAATAGCTTTTAAATCTGCTAGCAGATCATTAACTTAATTTGCGTTGATATGTTTTTGTATTAAAGAAATATGTTACTTTGAGGCTCGTGTAACATTAGTATAATCATATTCCTAACTCTACGCCTCAGCGTAACGATGAGTCTGTAACTAAGCCTATGCCAAAAATGGTGTAGAGCTTAAACTTTAGTATTGAGAAAAAATTGTTCGCTCCAGGGTGTAAACGGATAGTAAAAATAACGGAAAGGGATAGCGATCAAACAAAATAATCGAAACAGAAAACGGGTATTGAAGTAAAAAGTTTCAGAGACATATTATTTTTCCTGCCAACACTATTAAGGCGTGCAAAAATTCGCGGGGTTTGTAAAATTTTAAAGAAAAAATGGCAGATGCATCGGAGTTTTTAAGATTGGATGAATTCCGTAATTTTTGTTTCATTCCAAACAATTGCAACATCTATGTAATGAAAATTGCCTGATATATACATGATTTATAACTAATTTGAGCATCAAACATAACGGAATTTCCTGTATTTCTATAACAGAAACGAACATCGATTTTTACTGGAAATGGAAACGGAAATCCGATTATACCCTGGTTCGCCCTTCGAAGTAGGTATGGCCGTTTCAAATATACAGAAGTAAAATAGAATTGTTCAACTAACTGTGAGCGACAGCACTAACGATGGCCATTGCTCAATTTGCGGCGAATATATAAAATACAGCTTCGGTATTAAAATTTTGAAATCCAAATCGCCATTTTAGATACAGGAGTTCAAGGTATTATAAAAGGCATATGCCAATTCAATGTAGTTTACAGCTTGAAAAACGGAATATGTGTCATGCCGGAAGTTAGAAGCGAGAACAAGTATAGTAAATGCTCAATTTGCAAATCTAGCAAATATATGTAAAATGTCAAAAATTTTGCTTTTAGCCTTATTTTTTATAAAATTTCTCAAAATTTTACCAAAAAGTGTCAAACACGCCGGACGATGCCAGTTTTGTACAACAGAAAAATTACACTGTTCTACTGTAGTGACCCGAAAAGAGGGAGGGTAACTACTTAATTCCGCCCGGTCTCGGTTTCACTTAAGCTACAGCTCGGTAATATATTTTGAGCAGCGGCTTCTGCATTATATATTTATATCTGGTTGCATCCTGCAAAATTGTTAGTCAAATATTGAAACTCATTATACGTGTTTACATTCACAGATTTATCGATTGTAACACGAAAATTGGTCCCGATAGGGGACTTAAATAGAGTAAGCTTTAGACTATTTTTTTGCTTGGTTAGGCTTTAAGCTTAATAGGAATATGCTCATTCTCACGCTTAGGCTTGGGAATATGCTTATAAATACTGTTCCGCCACTGTTCTTTACATTGGCCACAATTTTGAAAATATATGATCTTGGGTCTCAAAGCAAAAATAAACACTTTGACGGACTGCACCCTAACCTACAGGTCTAAAGAACGACTGGGTTTTAATAACTGATAGATCTGCAAATAGTAGATTTTATGTTTATAAATAAATAGCAAAAAGAAATAATGGCCCATGTATAGAGCAGGGTTGGAACGTTTTCCTGCGGGACTGTAATTGAGTAAGCTCAAACGGTAGACATTTTTGATTTAGGCTTAAGCTTTAGGCTAATACACTTAGGCTTACACTAAGGCTTTGGCTTAGAAATATTCTTATTCTACTGTTCCGGCCATGTTCTCTAAAATGGGCCGCTTTAATTTTATTGTGACAATATTTCCAGTTGTTTTTAAAGCGTTTAATATTGCTTTCAAGACCTTACCGTTCACATTGTGCCACTTGCTAAAATTGTCTGTATACAATTCGATTGGCAATTTGATTTTAGTTCCCACAATAATCTTAGCTGCGTTTAATCTGCTTTAAGTGTTCTTAGCGCTTTGACGTACGTGAAATTTTGAAACATTTTAGTTTACGATTGCAGTATATTTCTTCCTGCTTTTATCGTTTTTTAGCTTAAGCAGCAAAAGAAACATTGTACATTACCGAAGTACTGACGCTGTATACTCTGCAAGAAATGCTGAGTAAAATCGACTCTCTTTGAAATAGGCTTTTCAGGACTACCTACACAAACTGCGCCAAATTAGACTCCGCCAGACTTTAAACAACAAAAAATTCACGCGCTGGACCTCGTCCACGACGAATTAACGCTACACTTAATTGCTGGTAAATACCGGCAGCGTAGCGCATCTGCAAGTACCGGACAATTGAATCCGGATCCGGTTCTTCAAAGCGGATATTTGATGTTCCGGCGACGATTTGACGAACCATGGAAACGGCGTATGTTTTGGCTTAAACGTGGAAGCTTAATGTATTCAAAAGCGTACGAGTGTGACTTGACCAAGTGTCACTGTGTGGATATTAATGGATTTTCGGTATGCAAAAACGGTTTGAGTATGTACATTTAACGAGCTAACATTTCAAAGGTTTCAAAAATTAATCGAATTAAAATATTTCTATTTGCTGTAATATCGTATTTATGCATGCGCTATAAAACTGTGTCAAATTCGACTCATTCAGATGCACGTTTGACTCTGTCGGAGCCGAGTTTGATTCAGTGTGTGTAGTCCCGTAGAGCCTATTTCGGAAAGAGTCCATTTGACTCACCAATTTTTGCAGTGTGCGATCCATGCTGAAGTCGGAGGCGAAGGAATCTGATTCATAGCCTGAGTTAACCAAATTTGGCGAGATCCTGTAAAGCGAATTTAGGCAATAACGTTGAATTTGCTCATTTGTACACTAAAACCATTTTGTGCGTTGTTATCAAAAATTGATTGTAAGTTTTGTTTTTGAAACATTCCGGCAACTAATAAAAGTGTTCAAAATTGCACAAAGGTAGCTAACAAGTCATGAATGTCGAACACAACTTTCATGAAAAGTCGAAAATTTCACTACTGAAATTGCCTGAATAATTTCCGACAAAAATTCTACCAAAGCTGAAGGTTAATTTTCTGGCCGCACTGGAGAAACCAGAGCACCGGTTGTAACCTGGGTGGAAAAGCTAATTGCAGGTTGTTCAGTGCGGTGCAACTGAAGACAAATTCGAATTGCGATTTGACCCACAAGATAATTCTGTCAAACTACAGCAATCGTCAATAGTGCATCAAACTATCGCACCATTTCATGCACTTTATTTTATGGCTTACAACTCTGACATTGCGAAATCTTGGATTACCGCATTCGAAAAACAAGCGACAAACAAATGCTTGGATGGTTCCTCAGAAGAGCAACCGTCAGTTTCGGAAGACACACGGACGCTTAAAGGTTGGCCCATTATTACTTTTGCCCGTTGTTAAACTTTTAGGGGCGTTTTCTGGTTTCCCTGTTGTGACTTCAATGGAATATAGTTTTTAAAGGCTTTAGATAACTTTTTGCTTAGACTTTAAAGTTTTTATATGCTTAGTTTTTAGGCAAAGTAAAGCATTGTTCGAAAAGAATAGCGAAGCGATTATTTTATGTTTATTTGGAAAATGTTGCTTTGTTTGATTGTTGCTAAACTATATTTTGTAAACGCTGAACTTTTGAAAATTCACGACATTTTATTTTGTATTTGATTGGTTGACCGGCGAAGTATATCGCATTTGAAGCAGCAAATCAGAACGATCAGTAAAAAAATTTTAAACGTGTTTAACGCCAACAAAAAGTACCAAACTGCCCGTTGAAAATGGTTCAATTCAGCGTTGCTCATAAATTTTGGCGTTAAAATTTGTTTATTAAACAATGAATAGCAAAATATATATGTCTCAGTAAATAACGAAATTTCGCGTTGTTGACCCGATGTCAAGATTATTTTGTTTCCGTAGCTGGACATATAAACGCGCTTAGACATAAGGTATTTTACTATAGTTTTGCAAAAAGCAAGATAACCTAGATCATCTGAAGCGCTTATCTCACCACATGAGCTGCCTAAAATGCAACGGTAACCAAAGTAGTTTAAATTAGTGATTTAATCTTAACTTTGACTATAGGCCGGTCAGTGTCCTATCCGCCGGTACCGTGCACAATACTAATGACCATAATGCATGGTTTACATTAATCTGTGTACGCGATGTGGACATTCTCACGAGCTATGGACGACGACTTTTGCTATTTCAAAAACAGCAGCTAGCGTTGGTTAAAATTTGAATTTTTCGTTAATTTATATATACAAACGACAAAGCCTTGAAAAGGCAAAACCTGTTGTTACTGTAGTTGTGTTTTAAATAAATTTTGAACACTTGTCGTTTAGTGATTCGAAATTCACATTAGTATATTTTGTATTTCTGCTTCAGAACGAATACTGGACGAACTACGAAACACAAGTCCGCATCAAAGCGCACACTATATTGATTTGATGTTAAGACGTACAAGTTTTCATGGAGTCTTGGACGCAAAGCGTGCGATCCGAAAAATATCTCAAATGCGTTGCCGAGAATGGTCGGTTGATGAAATGAGTCCAATATGATTGAATAGGTTTCCAAAATTATTGCTGTTTCTACGGTTTCAATCGTATTAAATACAGATTAAAATTATTGAGACGAGTTAACCTTCATTTATGAGTTCGGTTTCATAATTTTGCCAGAGGAATATAACTGCAGTGGCAGCTGGTTGTCCACGTACTTTAACTATGTACCAAGCTGATTCATTGTAAGACGTATTTGTCAGGGTACAACCGGAGGTGTGGGATCGGGCACAATTTCTGTCCAAGGTTCCGGCAGAATTCCTGTCAGAGGTTTCGGCAATTTCGGTAGTAAAGTTTTGTACAACTTTGCAAAATTTATCTGTTCAGCGCGTTTTGTTTTTATGCTTTTTTCACAATTGTCAGGAAAGACACTGATATCGTGTCTAATTTTCGAAAAATGAGCGAACATTTTTGCTTGTTTTTTGAATTTGTAAACGTAAAAATTGTAACGCTGTATGTCGGAAAATCTAACAAACATAATACACTCAACATAATATACTCACCAGGGCTGGCGTTAAGATAGTCGGCCCCCCAGACAGGCCCGGTGAGGCGCCCAATAAAATGTTTTACAACTCCATTTAGCGGGCGCATCCGCCGGCACTGACACTTACGATGTACACCGTGAGAAATAATACCAAATGCATGGATTATTCGTTGAGGTATTAAAATACACATTCAAGAGTGAATGCATAGACAATACAAAATTGGAAAATGTATCGAGCCGAACAGCGCCAATCAAGTGTATATATGCATCAAAGTATCCTTTTCGTTCGGTGAACCTCAACCTGAAGGCTTTCTTGTATTTTTTCTAGATTCACCTTTGTGTATTTGTAGTTCAGTTTTAAATGTCCGCTATTTCCAGTTTAAGAATTCATCATATTGTAAACCAAAGACTGCTAGGCCAATGTTACTTTAAGGGCCGTAACAGTAAATTAAGCGTATTGCTAAGCCTGCGCCTAAGCCTAAGCGTTGCAAAAATGAGTTCCTAAGCCTAAAGCCTAAGCAAAAAATGTAATCTAGAATCTAAACCTACTGTTTTATGGACCCACCAGAAAACTGGACGCCCCATCGTAGTTTGCTACTTCGTTGTATATACTCTGTTCAATAATGTCAATTTATACTTTTAATTTTTTTGACCTGCATATCGAACAAAGCTTCGAATCTAATTTAGAAATACACGAAACTGACCTAGTTTAGGAACTAGTGAAATTTTTTGGCAAAACTACAGATGTTTAAGTATTTTCCATCGATTAGGTAATATAGTGTTTTCTAGCTTAGTGACACGGAACGTATGGTCCATGTATAGAACAGTGCCCTAACAGCAGTATAAGCATATTCCGAAGGCCTAAGCGCAAGAATGAGCCCACTCCTAAGGCTTAAGCCTAAAGCCTAAGCGAAAAAGTTAGTCTAAAGCTTTAAACTGACTCTATTACAGCCCCGTCGGAACACGATCCGGCCCTGTTCTATACATGGGTCGAGCGTGTGATCGCTTGGGGGGGGATTGAAAAGAATATATAGCGCTATTTCAGGCTACGGAGGTACCAAAAATACCAAGATAAACCAGTTTTTCTGGTTTTTCTCTCAAGGCGTGGAAAAACAGAAAAAAGTTTAAAAATACATTACTTTCAGCGGCCAATGTAAAGAAAAGGGTGCGGAGCAGTAATACAAGCATTTCCTAAGCTTAAGCCTAAGCCTAAGCGTAAGAATGAGCATATTCCTAAGCCTAAGCCTTAACCTAAGCGTAAGAATGAGCATATTCACAAAGCCTAAGCCTAAGCCAAGCAAAAAATAAGTCTAAAGCTTAAGCTTACGCTATTGCAGTCCCACAGAAAAACGTTCGTCCCTGATCTTTACATGGGCCAATAAAAGAAATTTGTCAATCGAAGCAATCGGTGAAAAACAGATATGTTTATGTAATCGAAGTTGCTAATCGAAAAATTTTACTTTTGTATAAAATAAAAGAATTGATTTTGTCTTCTATGCCGTATACCCTTTATTTAGGACGCACCCAACAAAAGATCTTAGTCTTAGGGGCAAACGTTCACAGCCATGCCGAGATATAACAACAATATTACCACCATGACCAAATACACTTTAATAGCAAATTATGGCAAAACATTTTGACTGCATCCGCTATTTCATTTGTTGACAATTTTTGAAACCGAAATCTTTGACACCCGATGACTGTTTCTAATGTATTTTAATTCGGTTTCACGGGTTTGAACGTTTCTACAACTGTATTTTTGTTAAACCAGAATATTTGAAACCACTTTGACTATGCTTTAGGCCGTTTGAAAATTTCAAAAGCCATGCGAATATTTTGGCTAATATATATCGTTTATTCAGACAGGCTTACAGACATCAAAATATAAACCAGAGAGCGGGTACGTGTACATGGCGCTGTATGATGAATATTTCTGGTTTTGCTATGATAATTTTATTCAAATCGGGTTTAACTGGCACAGTATACTGTTTGTGTTTGTGTATCGCATAGTATGATGATACATTTGGCACACGTGGATATTACGGATTTCACGAATAAATTTCGCGAATATCCGGTTGTCTTTTATTTTTCTCTCATTGAAGATTTCATCCGATGTATAGAACAGGACAAACAGTAGTAAAGCATATACCTAAGCCTAAGCGTAAAATTGAGCTTATATCAAAACCTGTGCCTAACTCTAAGCCTGAGACTAATTAAAAAAATACTGTCTTAAACTAATGTTTACTCTATTGTAGTCTGGGGAAAAACGTTCCGCCCTTGATCTTTACATCGGCCAAGATTTCATTGACCAAAAAGTTGTAAGTTTCTTCAAATATTAAAGCAGGACGCTGTGCCGACAGTTTAGCGACTCAAATGCATCTTTGAAAATAAAGGGAACCGAAACAGATGTTCGCGGTACAGTAAAACGCGATCCTAAAGGTTTTCGTTTGAAGAAAAATTCCGCCCACAAGGCTCAACAATTTATGTATCATAGCTTGCTGCATGTAAATGCTATTTTATCGCTATGTGACCAACGATGCACAAGCTATGGTCAAATGGACTAATGTAAAGAACAGGAGCGAAACAGTATTACAAGCATATTCCTAAGCCTAAGGCTAAGCCTAGAGCCTGAGCCTAAGTGTAAGAATAAGTTTATTCGTAATGCTAAACCTTAGCCTAAGCCAGTGCCTAATAGTAAAAATATGTTCATTCCTAAGCATAAGCCTAAAGCCTAAACCAAGCAAAAAATTAGTCTAAAGCTTAAGCTTACTCTTTTCTAGTCCCACAGAAAAACGTTCCGCCCCTGATCTTCACATGGACCGTCAAATGAATGATTTAGCGCGTTCTCATAATTTGTTAAACTTTTTGAAAAAAAAATTTCCCTCCCATAGGTGAATCTTTAATACCTGACAAATCCGAATTCTTCAAAAATTCAAATTTCACTGCTCAAGCGGAATGAGATCAAATGGGATTGCGAGGAGGTCAGATGTGCCAAAAATGTTCCAATTTTTTTGGGCAAACGTCCGTTGATGGCGAATAACGAAAGATATTTTCTTCCGATGTTTACATTGTTTACAGCATAAATTTATTACTCATCATGTTACCAAATATCATGCTTCAAGTACTCGTTGTTGTAATCGTTCACAACCCGTTGCTTGCGGCAACAGCCAACAAACGCAGCGTCATTTACAACCGTGCAAAACGTCAGACGCAATCGCCGCCCGCGGACGTATTCACTTCAACTCCAGCTGCACCTGAAAATTTTCAAAATGCTCCCAGTTCAACTCAACCGACCGTTCAATCGACCACAGCAATTGCCAACAGAGCGTCGATGTCTACAATTGCACCAATCGTTGAAAATTCAGCACTTTGGGGCTGTCGGTGGCCTCCTGATTATTTGCATCGGTTGAAATTTTGTTCTCAATCAGCTGAGCTTGAGTTGAACGCTGGGCATGGCGTGACTGTCGATGATATGGTATTGTACGGATTGTTGAATCGTAAAGTTGTCGACCAGTTTATGCAAAGTTGTATGCATGAAAACAAATGCCCCGGACAGGTATGTGAGTACCGGTCAGCAACCAGTTGCGCATTATGTGAGTACCAGGGTACTACGGAGGTCTGCGTCCGGCTCTGGCTCCGGCACAAAATCGGGCTCCAGCTCTTGCCGGAGGTTTCGGGCAATTTCGGTATTAAAATTTTGCAATTATTTGGCAAAATTAATCTGGTTAGCGCGTTTTGCTTCACTTTTGTTACAATGTTCAGGAAAGAATTTTCCAAATTTCGCAGAAAATTAGCGTAAAACAAATCTACTTAACACCATATTACAGATATTGGCTAAAATTAACTAATTAACCATTATTTTTACTACCGATTTCGCGTCACCTCCGGCTCCGGCTCCGGCTTTGGCTCCGGCAAGTTTCGTTGACCTCCGGCTCCGGTATTTTTCACTTCCGGTTGCACCCTGGTGAGTACCGATCAGCAACCAGTTGCGCATTATTTGTTTGTTTTATTGGGATGTGGGCAGAGAGCAAGATTTTTACTACCAATTTCGCCTCACCTCCGGCTCCGGCTCCGGCTTTGGCTCCGGCAAGTTTCGTTGACCTCCGGCTCCGGTATTTTTCACCTCCGGTTGCGCATTATTGGTTCGTTTTATTGGGATGTGGGCAGCGCGCGAGATGAAAGTTTTCTGGTGCGCTTTTGTGATCGTACAGCCAAATGAAGGCTGTCAAATAAGCTACACAACCTTGTGCGATGATTTCGAAACTTTAATTTTCCATAATAAATGCTAATTGAAAACAAACCATGTAAAATCACATTGGCAGTGCCAGAGCAGACAGGGGTGGCGGCTCCCCCCAAACATCAGGGTGGGGCCCCCAAACTCGCGAGCGAAGCGAACGAGAAGCCAAACGAATTTTAAAATTTCGGCGGTTTTTGTTTCAATTGGTTAGGGTGGGGACCCTTTAAGGGGTAGAGAGGGCCAAATGGGGGCTATGGGGGGCTGCTTTAGCCCTACGGATCAGGATGCTGTTGCGCTCTTTAAACCAAATTGCTGGTGACCGCTGTTATAAGTATTCAGCGCATAGATCATGATATTTTATCAGTTAAAGGTTTGACAAGTAATCAATAGTTTAGAAGGTTCATCTTCCTCAGGCATGTTCGTCAGAGTTCGAAGACACTTCTGTACATTCAATGCATCATATACTGTACCCGAATATTAAGAGTGGAGTAATATGAGGGGTCCACATTTGAGTCCCAATCAATAAGGTCCGTATCCCTAATGAGAGTCCGTGAGCGGATAGAGTCCCCAAAGTCAAATTTGAGTCCATAAATGTCAATTATCTTTAATTGTAATGCATAAATGACTCCGGCACCAAATAAAGCTGAGTTCGAAACTTTAAAGCATACTTAAGTTTTGAAAGTACATTCCTATGTGTAACCTTGCATTATCGCTCAAGCTATTCACACAAGACAAATAAACGTTTAATTCAACGGATGGTTTGCAATATCGAATATATATCGGTAACGAAGGGCGTCGCATGGTTGGTTAAAAATAAATACCAGTCTTGCTATGTTTGTGCGCACCTACGCCTTGGAAATATGATTTCAGTATAAACTCGACGATTTAAAAGCGTTTTTGATATTTTGGTACGAAAACAGTCAAAAGTTAGATTCGTTTCGATCATGTCTTCAACAAAACACTGAGGGTATGGTAAAATTGTGCAATCCTGATTCTCAGGTGAGCGTATAAGCTAAGTGGATCCACACAGTGGCTACGGATTACAATTTTTCAAAAACTATCACAGTGTTTGGCTTATGTTTTAGCATGTAAAATTTTCTTTCGTTTCAATTTAGCCAGTATTATCGCGGTTGTTAGATTCATTAGTTTTCTCGTTTAGGGTAGGTATCACGACAATTCGTTGCCCGACAACTTGTTATTCGAAATATCGTCGACTCGACAATTCGTCGCTCATCATTATGCTTTTAGGCTTAGGCTTACTATTATACTCAGATGTGTTAATAGGCCATACGGCACTGTTTGGCGAAAAGTTGTCGGGCGACTAAATGTTCTAGATTCCTTAGGGAAAACCTGTTACAGCAAAAAGACCCAGGGAAGGCTCAGGTGCCTAAGAAACAATGGAATTTTTTAACCCCGCTAATAAGTCATGTGAACTATTTGAATACTCCACATTAAAACTGTTATGGACCCCGTAGAACTTTGAATTGACTACGGCCTGGGTTCGGCTTGCTATAGTGTATATATGTAGATCGACCGCGTGATGTATTGGCAGTATGATTGATTCAAGGACCCATATTCTCAAATGCATATAGCACCTATCACCAGTTAGTAGTAGCTTTTCAAACTAACAGACTACTGCAATTGCCGATCTCAAAAAAATTTTCACAAAAATAAAGTAAAAATCGAAAGCAATTAAATGTGCTGAATATCAAACCTCACCATTTTTTGGTTCAAAATTTCCCAGCTCTATCACCAAATGGTAATCGGTGCTACACACATTTGAGAATACAGGCTAACTCATTGTTCACAATAAAAAATTTCATTTTGCCACCTAAAACATTATAAGACAGGGTTAACACGTATCAATTTTCAGAATTGTCATGCGTTAACCCTACCCTAACGTGTGTTACAAGATGCCCTGTAACACGTATTAGTATAGGGCTGTGACATGTAATTGGGTAGGGTTAACGCAATTTTTTCGTTAGGGAAGGGTTATCGCATGACAATTTTGTAAATTGACACGTGTTAATACACCCTGCCGTATAATGTTTTCGGTGGCAAAATGAAATTTTTTATTGTGAACGATGCATAATGTCCGCGGTTCGATTCTATGCAAAATGTTGATTTTAGGTTGGCAAAATAATCAGCGGATCTGCCGGTCTTCATTTAAACCTGCTCAACATGATGGTGAAACTGAGTCAAGAAGTTCAAAAAAACGATACTGAGAGTCCTTGTTTGCTTAAAATCGCAGAGGCTATGCATATGACAGCTGCGATTTATTTAGATACTAGTGCCTATACAGAAAACACTGTAAGTTTCAGGGGGTCAACGTTAACGAATGACAGGTACTCGATTATTCATCCGGTCAGCTTTGCAACTATACTGCAAAAAAATGGTGTGTCAAATTGACTCCCTCCGAAACAGGCTTTACGGGACTATACAAACTGAGTCAAAATTCGACTCCGCTAGAGTCAAACGTGCGCCTAAGTGAGTCGTATTTGATTCTGAAGAAGTCGAATTTGACTCTGTTTGTGTAGTCCCGTAGAACCTGTTTCGGAGAGAGTCAATTTGATTCGCCATTTTTTGCAGTGTACGGTAGCAGGTGCCGAAACGACGTCGTCGTCCCGCCCTGTGCGCACATTTTCATCTCAGGGCCGGAAAAGTGTTAGACAACATTAACTGATGTTATGTTTTGAAATTTTTCTCACCGCCCTGGGGAGTCCACAGAAAATTACGTTTGGGCTGATCAACGAACAATTTTGGGGCACCCCTACAATTGCAACTCAAGATTGGTTACTTTTAGACCAAGTCAATTTAGGGGGTAGCAGCTAAATTTGGGGGGCACACCCCCCAATGCCCCCCGAGGCGATCCCCGTGCCATCGCCCCTTGTTGATTTGGACCGGTCCCGTCTACTAACAATAGTCCTTGTTGTGGGACTGCATCCAGCAACTTTATGTAGTTTCGGAAGTACATGAGTTCTTTATTAAATCCTTACAATGTATTTTTGGCAGTTGTAAAATTTCAATACAACAATACGTCATCTCATTGCCGGCGGAAGCGCTTCTGACCTACCATTTGGTGAGCCTGACCGTTGAGGCCATCATCTTGGCAAACGTTTTTCGCTGACCACGAAATTACAGAGCTGTGAAACATTTTATCGGACCCCCATAAACCTGTTTCGAGGCGACTATCGTAAACGCAAGCCCTGTGGTCATCTGATCATACCATCTGTTTTCATAATCAATTCTAGCAAATATTTGTTGTTTTTGTGGCCGATATAGGCATATAAATCTGTAATATGCTTTTTTGCTTCAGGTAATGTGCTGGAATGTTGTTAAAGAACAATGTAATGAAAACTGCACAAAGGTAAGTGTATGATAATTATGAAATTATTGACTTCAAGTAATCTAAAATTTTACCAGTTGAGTCGTAGAGACGTGGTAAATATAGGTATATTCTAGTTTTTAGTGAATTTCAAATTCAGTGATAATTTCACCGAATTCCTCTCAGTTGCAAGGTTGAAATGGTTTAGCCATCACAGGTTTGTAGAAGTCTGCCAAACCTTCTTGCGTCAGCTTTACCAAATTCAACTTTAAAATTTTTCTGGATAAACGTTTAATAGTTCGAAATTTTTACTCGATATATAATTTTGGAAACGTTTTGTACATGACGACAGAGGAAGGCGATAAGGGAGGGGTGATGAGGGTGCCCCCACTCTATGGTCCAGGCCGACCAAAAATTTTTTTGCATAATTTGTATTTGTTCGTTTTTCTGACAAATGTTGAAAAAATTTGCGCTTCGAGCAATTTAACTAAACACCCTTTATGGTGGCGTTTTCGTCGGGTAATCAATTGGATTTCAATCTTACCCCTGTGACAAAAACGTAAGCTAAACTGCATGGTTAAGTAATTTTCAAAATCCAACCATTTTTGGACGAACACCGGCTGGAAACATAACCGAAATCACCCCAAAAACGGGCATGCGCCCCACCGTAGGTATTCACATTACCTCCTCTGTATGGCGAAACGACAAAGTTGGAACCAAGACCGAAACCAGTCAAATTAATCGGTCAAACCAGTTCAATTCTATTATTTTTGTGAGGGTTTTTATGAAATTTTTCGATAGGTGATCCATCGAAACTTCTTCGAAAATTTTAGCACAACGGATATATATGTTTTTATTCGAAATTTTGACTATGCCATTGTTTGATATAAATTTCGTTTGTTTTAGTTCGCGTCAGAATTGAACTGCGTTCATAATGTTTGTGAAAATGTGACCTACACTTTCTTCCAGCAGTAAGTTTAGTTTCTGTTGTGATCATATAAAATAGCACTAATCACTAGGGTTCCAACCGGAACTAGATTTTGTCGGAAGCGGAATCGAAATCGGAATCAATTTTTTCTGTCGGAACCGGAATCGGAATCGCATTCAAGTTTTAGTAATTCTATTGAAAAGTTAAAGATGTATGACTTTTAAGTTTTGTTGCAGTATGCCTGTTTCCGTTACTGCTCACAGTTTCAGCAAAAATTGTTCATTTAGCTGGCGGAATACACGTAATAAATCGGAATATATACTAAGAAAAAACCAGCAGAATAATTGCAAACGAACGAAACAAAACAAAACAAGCAAAATCTATGTTCAATCATCTTAACAACTCATAACCGAAAAATCGGAATTCCGTCATCGCAGTCAGCCGGAATCGGAAGTCAAAATTTCCCGGAATTTTAGCCGGAATCGGAATTCCGATGGAACCCTGCTAATCACTAAATCAGTATTTGTCATAGATGTCGGCGTTGATACGTCTACTTTAGTTTAGGCAGAGTTTACAACTCACAAAGCTTCAGCTTCTAACAACACCAATATTGTGGCGTTTAAATTTTATCGAGTTATAGAATTATTTTCATAACCAACGGAAAACACAATTTCTTCTTTTTCTATTTTCTCCTTCTAAAATCTTTTCATATTTAAAATCCCAACAAAATTTCCTTTTTATTTGCTATAAATTCCATTATTAAACTCTCCCCCCTCTTTTTCCCTCGCTATTATTTGCATTCATTTGTGGATCCAGAGGGGGTGTGCTTTCCCCCCCAAAAACTTTACAAAAAAACATAAAACAAAATTCCTTTTCATAATATTCCCCCCCCCCCCCCCCGCTTTATATTTCATCTTCCCCCCCCCCCTCTTATATTTTCCGCCCCCCCCAATAAAATAAAAAAACACAAATTCTCCCCCCCCCCCCCACACCATACTTTTTTTTTTCCTTACCCACCCAACCAACCCATTTTCTACTCTCTCCCCCCCCCTTTTTAGCCCTCCTGTACAAAAAGCATTTTTTCGCGAACATCACGACACCCTCCCCCAGCCGATGCACCAACCCCCTCCCCCCCCAGGAATACGCTTAATCTACTATTAACGCCGCTAAATGTAACGTTGTCCGTTTTACGGATAATTATTAAATAGTAAATAAATTTCGTCATGATTTCAGGTTTGGAATATGGGAATGGTACTTTGTTGGGCCGGATATGGTTAAGCAAAATTGTCATGTTCAAGAGGAAGTATGTACGCTGCCTGAACAAGCTCATTTGTTTTCGGTAAGTTTGCCAATTTGCGAATGTTTTAATATACTTGTACAGTTTTTGAGTATTAAACGTAATCAGATCAAAAATGATATGGCATGTGAGAATGTGAGACATGCTTGTCCTAGTGCATATGCAATAAATACAATGCACATTGTGTTGTATGCTTGCTGGTAGGGTAAAGGTCGACATATAGTCAACGATATAAGCAGTTGGAGAGGCGGGCTACGTGGAGCAGGGGTAGAGTGCTCGCTTAATGATCCGTAGGCTGAGAGTTCGATCGCCGCTCCGGAGGCCCGCTTTTCCAGCTGGTTTTAGTAGAAAGGTATGAAGTCCTGGTTCCTACCTAGACTGGCATGGTATACGGACCCGAAGTGTTAAATTTGTGCTGTTTCAAAGCGATCAATTTTAGTGAAACTAAAGATCAGCGTCAATTTACGTTTGAATCAGCGGCGAATGTAAAGAATAGGGGTGGAACAGTATTATAAGCATATTTCTGAGCCAAAGCCTAAGCGCAACAATGAGCATATTCCTTAAGCCTAAGCCTAAGCCTAAGCGTAAGAATGAGCATATTCCTAAGCCTAAGCCTAAGCGTAAGAATAAGAATGAGCATATTTCTAAGCCTAAGCCTAAGCCTAAACCTGAGCCAAGCAAACAAAATTAGACTAAAGTTTAAGTTTACTCTATTGCAGTCCCATAGAAAAACGTTCCGCCCCTTATCTTTACGTGGGCCGAATCAGCAAAGGCAGCTTTCAAGTCTTCAACAGACAAGTTTAGCATCACCGTTGGAGATTGTTCGTAAAATTCTGCTGAATTTTTATTAGAATTCCGACAGTTTCGCTGACAAAATCAGACGAAAATACAGAGAAATTTCAACGCAAGTTGAACACGTATTTCATATGCCATTACATATTGTTTTGGCGTTGTTCTTGGCAAGTTTCGCAACATTTATCGGTAAGTAAAAAATACTATCATGTATTTTTTTATTAGTTGCTACAGTTTCTTGAAATTCAAACGGAACAAACCGCAGCGTATTGTATTAATCGGCCATGTTATTTTTAGGGACGTTCCGGTTTCTGGTGGGTCTATAAAAGAGCAGGTTTAGATCCTAGATCATATTTTTTTGCATAGATTTAGGCTTAGGCTTAGGCTAAGGATTAGGAATACACTTTTGCAACGCTTAGGTTTAGGCTTACGCATAGGAGTACGCTAAATCTACTGTTACGCCCCTAAAGTAACATTGGCCCATAATCTATGCTCTTGTACATTCTTCGCATATTTTGGCCTAAAAGTTAAGTTTATGGATAGGTTCAGGCCTAGGCTCAATGTCATGCCTAGTGTATATCAGGTACGCTCTTATAAACCAGCGTGCTAAATTTATAAAAAGCTGAAACTTTTAACACAGATATATCGATATATTAAAGCTGGAACGCCATACATAGGTATTTTGGGCAATTTTCTAGCTTAATGTGTTTACAATACTAGTTCTAAGAGCAGAAACGTGATTGTTCTCTGAAAATAAAATTTGCATACAGATCGTTGTACATTCGCTAACTTTTGTGCATTGCGCAAAACTGGTTGACTAGTAATATATATTTGTATTTTGATTTGTTATAGTGCTTGTTGCACTATGTTGCATGTATTATCACGGTATGTTATGTAACGAAACTAAACGTAAAATGCGCTACAGTCAACTGTTGGATCCAAACGATGCTGCGAAACATGGCGATCAGATGAAATCCCTTGCGGCAACTGCAGAAGACGATGAAGAGTTTGATTAAAATACCTTTTTTAAAATTTATTTTTAAATTTTTTCATTTGGTTTCATTAAAAAATCAGCAAACACCTGCAGCTGTTGCCTTAACGTAAAGCCTACACATAAAGCGTTATCCTAAGCCTAAACATAGACTGCAAAAAATGGTGAGTGTAATTGACTCTGTCTGAAATTGAATTTTCGCGACTACGCGAACTGTAGTCAAATTCGACTCACTGAGCGACTGGGGTGAGTCAAATTCGACTCACTGAGCGACTGGGGTGAGTCAAATTTGACTCCGCCAGAGTCAAACGTGCGACTCAGTGAAACGAATTTGACTCTCTGGCGGAATCGAATTTTGACACAATTTGTGTCGTCCCGAAAAGCATATTTCGGGGACAGTCGGCGGAGTCGAATTTTGACACAATTTGTGTAATCCCGAAAACCATATTTTTGAGACAGTCCATTTGATTCACCATTTTTTGCAGTGTAAAGCGTTGTTCTCAGCCTAAGCGTACTGAAATCCTTCAACTGCCTTGTATAAATTAAATAGACGCCGATCTAAAGCCCAGAAAAGAAATACTGTCTTATCTTGTGAAATGTCATATGGAAATGGTCCAATGTTACTTTAAAGGGCGTAACAGTAGATCAAGCGTATTTCTAAGCCTAAGCGTTGCAAAAAAGAGTTCCTAAGCCTAAGCCTAAGCCTAAGCAAAAAATGTAATCTAGAATGTAAACTTACTCTTTTATAGACCCACTAGAAACCTGGCCGCCCTTTAAAGTAACATGGGCCGGGAAATGTACTATTTTTGAACCAATGCATAAAAATTATCGGACAGTTTTCACAATTTAATAAACAAATTAGTGAAAATATACGTTCAATAAATCGTATGTCAACAGTGATTGCTTTATTTTAAATGTATAAATAAAAGTTTTATTGTTTACAAAGTGGATTCTCATGTTTGGGAACAGATTGTTTACTGTGCGCATAGTCAAAAACATTAATTGAAAAATAACTAAAGCCATATTCACACGTGCAAGTTTTTGTTGCGAGAACATGCAGCTGCAAATTGCACTTATTTGTTTTGTCGAAAATCCCAATCGAAAAACTTGCAGTAGCAAGCAAACAATTTCAACACGGGGACAGATAGGAATAAGTACTTCGGAAGAAAGTGAAATATGTGTCAGAAAAGCCAACCAAATTTATCATCATAAGACAATTAACTGGGACAGGAAACCCAATGGCAGCGGTAAATCGCGGAAATAGATACTTATAAGTTTTATGGCCCATGTATAGAACAGTGCCGGATCGTTTTCCGGAGGGGCTATAATAGAGTCACAGTTTAAGCTTCAGATTAATTTTTTTGCTTAGGCTTAGGCTTTTAGGCTTAGGAATAGGCTCATCCGTACGTTTAGGCTTAGGCTTAGAAATAGGCTCATCCATACGTTTAGGCTTAGGCTTAGGCTTAGGAATAGGCTCATCCATATGTTTAGGCTTAGGCTTAGGCTTAGGAATATGCTTATACTGCTGTCCGGCACTGTTCTATACATGGCCAGTTTTATGGTCATCCACACGGGAGTTTCAGGTGAAGGAACGTTGAAATAAAACCACTTAATAGTTTTTTTACGAAGCGGAACCAGTGCCACGCGAGGTGGCATAAACCATTGTCCACTGTTTTACGGTCATTTTTTCTGTTTTTTGTACGAAGTCTTAAATATTTCGGCCAATGTAAACAACAAAGGTGGAACAGTATTATAAACATATTCCTTAACCTAAGCCTAAGCCTAAGCGTAAGATTGAGAATGAGTTTATTTTTAAGCCTAAATCGAAGCCTATTTAAGCCAAACAAAAAATTAGTCTAAAGCTTAAAAGTTACTGTGATCTAATGCTACAAATGAACGTTCCGCTCCTGATCTTTACATCGGCCAATATTTCATATTTTTACGCAAAAGTGTGAACTTTTGAAACTGTACGAGTGTAAATATTCTTCCATTACAATATGTAAATGGGGTTGTGCGTATTCATTCCCCCATCGCGATTTTGGATCATTTGCTGCGTCCCTGTGTTGTATTTTGAAGCAGCTTCGTAAATTAACCTTGAAGGTAAACCCAAAGGTTGCGCTATACTTTAGTCTGCCACACGCCGGCGTGTACCGCCGTACGCCGCTATGCGTTGCTAACATACAAGCAAAATCTATTTGTCGGCACGCACCGGTATCCGG
The DNA here is from genome assembly GCA_030248215.1 of Enoplolaimus lenunculus. Taxonomy (NCBI): domain Eukaryota; kingdom Metazoa; phylum Nematoda; class Enoplea; order Enoplida; family Thoracostomopsidae; genus Enoplolaimus; species Enoplolaimus lenunculus. The sequence goes on from JASANG010000245.1 coordinate 266,268, forward strand.
CGGTACGTGGCGTCGATTCTAAAGTTACCTTTTACCTTTGCATACCTTCATGTTTCTTGACTTCGTCTGCATAATGCAAATCCTGGCCGCGCCCGAGGTCAGCAACAAGGAATGGTTACTAGAGGTTGAATGTCGAATTAAAGGGTGGGCAGTGAAATTTTTTCCTAAATATACACTGCAAAAAATGCTGACTCAAATTGACTGTCACTGAAATAAGCCTAGACAAACTGAATCAAATTCGACTCACTGTAGCAACTCGGGTGGGTCATATTTGACTGTGAAGGAGTCGAATTTGACTCTGGCGGCGTCTAATTTGACTCAGTTTGTGTAGTCCGGAAACGCTTATTTCGGAGAGAGTCAATTTGAGTCACCATTTTTTGCTGTGTAGCAATATTTTAATTCTGTCTATGAAATGTGATTTCGGCAACGAAAAGGATGAAGTTCGTTGTCGTGTAGTATTTGAAGAATACGTCACAAAATCCTATTTGTCTCCTATAAAATTGGATATTTCAATCTGTTTGATATTTACAGAAGTTCAGGAGGTTTTTGTAGCTGTTTTGCGTGTTGCGTTTTTTAGTCCGTTGTAAAAGTCGAAAACAACTGCAATTTTTAAAATTCAAACAACAAATAACAGTTTCCATATTATAAAATTTTCAGCAATAAAACGTATTAATTGCAGGTATACTTCATTTGGCCAATGTATACTTTTAGGGGCGTAACAGTAGATTATTAAGCGTATTGCTAAGTCTTAGAGTAAGCCTAAGCGTTGCAAAAATATGTTCCTAAGCCTAAGCCTAAGCCTAAGCCTAAGCATAAGCCTATGCAAACAAAACGCAGTCTAGAATCTAAACATACTCTTTTATAGACCCACCAGAAACCTGGACGGCCCTCAAAGTACTATTGGCTCTTCATTTTGGCGTTTCAGCTGTAAAAACTTCACATATATGTAGGCAGTTGAATAACTTATCAAATCGCTTATCATTTATCAGATTTCAAATATTTTTAAAATCGTCACCATTTAAAAATCACTCAACTACAGTTGAACCAAATATGAAACTCACTTTCAAATCATTTCCTTCAAAACTCGACGTTTTGTTTTACTGTTGCGTCGCTGCGTTTGGTGCGTCAACTTGGATTGATTTAAACGGAGTCTGGGTTGAACTTCCGCTGATCGTTCATCAGTTACCGGAAGGATGGTCGCTACCCTCGTATTTAGCCATTATTGCCCAAATCGCCAGCGTTAGTCCTTTGGCGTTCAGTCTGTTTCGGCATTATCGTACGGATACGGTAGAGACGCATTTAACTAAACTGATCGTTGGGATGCTGTGTGCAAACGCCGGCTTCACCCTGGTACTCGCTGGGACGTGGCACCTGACCGCACAGGTCGTGGGAGCGACCCGTAGCGTGGCGATGTTTGGTGTTTTTCTTGCATTATCATTAATCGACTGTCTATCAAGTGTTGTCTACTTACCTTGGATGTCCCGACTGAAACCGCAGTATATGACGGCGTATTTTGTCGGCACCGGTTTAAGCAGCCTTCTGCCAAGTGTTCTATCATTAATTCAGGGTGCCGGCCATTTTCGATGCGTTACAGTACCATTATTAGCTTCAAATCAGACTAAGCTTAACGCAAATGACAACACCGTCTCGAATGATTCTTTGAGTTCAACAGCGATAGAATCAAGCGAAATGTATCCTGTTCAATTATCAGTTGTTTTTGGAACTCGTGTAATGTTTATACTCCTGTTTGCAGTGTTATGCATATCAACGGTAGCGTTTTTGTTTCTTGCGTATAGTCGAGTTGGAGTGCGAGCAAGAGTTGTGACCGATACAGCGTTCAGTTCAATTGAATGGAACGTTGAACCAGAATACGCTCGCAGGCCTCGTGTGCCAAGCACGGCAACGTCTCCAGTTGCTAAAGACACGTTCTTTGACAACGTTTCAGCTAACTCAACACGTGAAAGCACCGCAATTAATACAGTTCGAGAAGGAACTGAATCTGATCCAGGTAGCTTGGTAAGATCAACGTTGTTTCGGTCTAAGTTTCCGAGCACAAGTTTGACTGAAATCGGCAATTACGTTACGTTGCTGGTTATCGCAGGGTACACTTGTGCGATTATGAACGGGGTTCTGCCTTCAATTCAATCTTACGCATGCTTACCTTATGGTCAAGTGACTTATTATTTGTCAGCGTGTTTGTCTGCAATTGCGAACCCGTTAGGTTCGTTTGCATCTGCGTTTGTTACACTTAATCGCACGCTGTACATTGTGATTATCTCGCTAATTGTTTCTGCAATAACGGCGTATATTCTCGCCAATGCTGCAATGAGTCCGACTCCGATGCTTTTGCACACGTCGTACGGACAGAGCTTAATGGTGAGTCGTTTTACTTAGTTGCACTAGCGGATCCAGAGAGATCGCTGAGTCAAAATTCAACTCCGTCAGAGTTAAATTGAGACGAATTTGACTCAGGCGGAGTCGAATTTTGACTCAGTTTGTGTAGTTATTAAAAGGCTATTTCGGAAAGAGTCAATTTGACTTACCATTTTTTTGCAGTGTAGGGTAGCATTTTAAACTGTGTATAGGTTCCTTATGTTCACATTTTCAATTGTGCACTTTTAAAACCTATCGCTAGTTGTAATTATAGGCTGTCTAATAGTGAAGCTGCGATCTTTAGTTTATTTTATGCTAAGGGGGTTTAGTTATTCACAATTGTCGCGGGTGGCGTCTTTGAAAATCTGCTATTAATTGTTCATAGAGGTACACGCAGTCTAGTATGCTGATCATAGCACCTTTTGTTGATATACAGGCTTTGGTAACGTTTTAAAACAATTTAGCTAAAACAAGAGTGGATGATGCATACTTCAACAAGAGCATGCAACTGGGTACATTCTGTGTAGAATAGAATGTTACCCGGCCCGCGGTGCGTTTTCGCCCTTCTCCGCTTTATTTAGAGGGGGTAAAACCGGTGCGAACCATGACACTTTATGTATCCGTCAACAAAAGTGATCCACTTTAAAGGTATTGCATGTAACATTGACCCCTCCCCCTGTAAACAACGGGGTCGGCCAAAAACGCAACGACCGGTGGTACATTTTGTACAATGCGAAACCGCAAGAGTTGCACACTCTTGTATTATGCACTCTTGTTAAACATGATACTAATTTCTCTGACGGAGTCGAATTTTGACACAGTTTGTGTAGTCCGCAAAAGTCTATTTCGGAGCGAGTCAATTTGACTCTACCATTTTTGCAGTGTATATTTAGATTTGTATTTAAGGTCATCTCATGGATAGTCGTGGTTGGTTTGTGTGCGTGGTTACGGACAGTAATAGCAAAGGTTATTCGTTGTTACCCGTTATCATCGCCAGCCACTGGTTTATTTCACTGTGGGATTTCTACTCAAATTGGATCTTTCATTGGTGCCGTCATAATATTTCCGTTGGTCAATGTTGCAAAGCTATTTGAAGCAGCATCGTTATGCTAATTAATATATGTCGGCCAGTTTTGCAGTGCGCGTATTCTTGTATATACGGCAATCAATTCTAATAGACGGCTAGGTTGCTATGACCCGTAATAATATTTCTAAATATCTACTGTTGTTCCTTTAGGTCGAATACATGCTATCTGGTACAGGTTGTATATCTAAGTTTTTGCAACACCATTTTGTAGAATACTGAGATTTTAAGAAATACCGTATTTCCTTAGAAGAGCCTAAATTTCGGTTGCACCCATAGGCGGATTCAAAAATTTCTGACGGCAGGGCTGGCTGGCAAATGTTATGAAACGCAAAAATTGTAAGCTAGAGACTTCATTATTTTATGACCAAAAAATTTTTTGAGGGAGAAAAATAGTGGTCGCACCTCGTGGTTCAGTTATTCTCACGTTTGTTCGAAAACAACGGTCCTGATATATCGACATTTCATATGGTGTACAAGGTGTTTTATGGTCTTGTGTTAACGAAACAGGTATTTGTTGTAAATGATAATATATTTAAATAATTCAGTTTTTCTTCGACTCACCCGAGTCGTACAGTGAGTCGAATGGCGGAATCGAATTTTACTCAGTTTGTGTAGTCCCTTAGAGCTTATTTCGGAGAGAGCCAATTTGACTCACCATTGTTTGCAATGTTTATTCCGCTTAAAGTATCCCTTTTAGAATTGGCGGTTCGGCAGCGAAGTGTAACGCTGGCTCATTTCTGCAGTTGAATTTAATTGAAAACTAAATTTGTGGTTGACTTTAAAATTTTAACCACAAATTGATACGAAATTAAACTTTGGGTTCGCGTGCCTGCTACTGTAAAATGCTCATAATTTTTGACATAAAAGAAAAATACGGATGAAGGTGTGCAGAAAATTGTCAAACGAGTAAGAAATTTGGCTGTATGCATATATAAACTTTTTGGAAACGAAATATTCTGCAGTGTCAGTTGCAATAAGTAACAAACTTATTATTTCATGGGGCAAACTGCAATCTGCAGGGATTGCGCAACGATTTTTCTGTTCCGTTTTTATAAAGCCGTTTACATAGACTTAACGGGCGCCACATTAAAATGCCCTCACGCCCGTGGAAATTTACATCGGCTGTTGACGTTTGCTTCAGCTATACCAATGATGGCGATTAGTGCTACTATTTTTAAAAAAATTTAAATTTCGAGACGTGCCGAATCCGAGACTCCTATGCCTGATCCTAATGCACCAATATTTGATGCATTTAGGAAAACCTGGAGCGCTTAAATCTATGGTTCAAACAAATGTAGCATCTGAACCCAACGCTACAAAAACAGCGAATAGAATGGAATAGGTCGTTGTTAAGTGTTACAAATTCATCGGCGTAAGATGTTAAGCTTCGTTACGTATAGCCTTCACGTAACTTAGGCCGCGGAACGAAGAATTGTTAGCTACGTTCTGATATTTGAGGGTCATTTGCATCTAAGATTTGTATTAACTATCCGGCTCCGGCTCCGGCCGGATATTAGATTATTATTTTATCGATGCCGATGCCCATTACAATCAGCACACCCTAGTTTTAGCATTCCTGACCAGCCCTGAACAGTGAACAATTTGTCCTAGTCACAAATTTTATAAGAGCTTCCTGACAAAACCACGATATCGTTTCACCTTTTGGTTTGTGCATTTTGAGCAACGATGTTGCTTCAAGAATTTTAATTTCAAACGACAATGACGATGTTTGTGTAGCCAGAGATGTGAATAGCGTCAAACTGAACGTTCGTTTGAAAAAATAGTATAAAATAAAAAATTTACGTATTAGAAATTGTGTCTTTAAGGATTACATGGTTGTGTTTATTAACGGCTGTGCTTTGTGCATTTTATGCATTATATTGTAAAATATTAACTGGTTTATAAACAGTCGCCCAAATTTTTCTCACCTATTCTTTTCACTACAGTACTTTTACCCAATTTTTAATCGTATTTTGCCAATGGAAAAGCTTTAATGATTGGCAAGCTATATATTTTTAGGGAACGTCAGCCTATGGTTTAGGCTTATTTTTTGGTTAGAGCCAGGGTTTTAGGTATAAAGTTCATTGTTTACGCTTACAATTTAGCGTTACGCTTGGAAATAAATACTACTGTTTAATACGGTTTTGTTTGTCTGTTCGGCATTGTTTTTTATGTACTTGTGTGTACTGTTTTTAAACGTTCTTTTATGTTTTCAGTTTTTAAAAACTGTTAAAAAGTATTAAAGACAAACTGTTTGTTAAAGTGTCTTTTGAGTGTCTTTTAGAAATTTTGGTAACCAAAATTGCAAACAGATTGGTATAGCCTTCAAAATGTTCATATCTTGGCAAAATCCAGGGCTTGAATTAGGTTTAGGCTATAGGTGTTGGCTTAGAATTAGGCTTAGAGTTAACAGCTAAGGGACGTTTAGGCTTTAGGCTTACGAAATAGGGACAAAACACGTGTCAAGCTACCCGTAAAGGTGAACTCCGTGTTTAGCCACAATTTGATGTTTCGATCGTGTTTTTTAACGATTTGCCTTCTTTACACCGGCCCATGGTTTTAAAAGATCAGGGGAGGAACGTTTTTCTGTGGATGTAAACACAATTGCTAAAATGCTATTTATTATTTTTTAAAAACCGTAAACTTTACGTGTAAAATAGAGGTCAAAAATTCAGTTTTGAAACGTGTATTTTATACTTTTTAAACGACAAAAAACGATTTGTATGGAAAACCCCGCAGAGGGCTAAGGTTTGTAGAACCGCAGCGGCAGTTCTGATAAAAATACAACCAGAGGTCTAAGCTTAGATCTTGAAAAGATAGGCTTAAGTATTGGCCTACGCGTCGCTTTAGAGCTTAGCTGATAAGCAGGGTACAACCGAAGTTCTGCCTTCGGCTCCTGCAGAAAACCACCTAAAATTTCGACTCACCTTCGGCTCTGGCTCCGATTTCGGCAAGTTTCATTGACCTCTGGTTCCGGTATTTTTCACCTCCAGTTGCACCCTGGTGCTTAAGGCTTCTCTGGAGGCTCCTGTTCTGTCCCCAATTTTGTGTTCAGTGGTCTACTTTTCGACGCTATATTTTTTACTTATGTTACGATTTCAAGGTAACGGCTATTGTGTTTTCTTAATTATGGCAGTACTTGAGAACATTTGTAAAATAAACGAAGAAAAAGTCGTGAAGCGCCAATAAGGCAAGCAGGTCCATGGCAATTATTAAACTTAGTACCCGCCCTGACTTACAATTCAATTTCGGTACACGTTGATCAGGCGCAACGAAACCATAGACGTGATCACTGCAAAATCTTTCAAAACTGGATGCACTGCGTGTAAATAGTAAAACGACCGCGATCTGTAATAAACTGCAAACCTTTTTAGCAAAAGAAACCAAATGAAACTTTCACGCCCAAACCTGACTAAAGACTACCTAAATTTTGTTCAAAACTGCTGTTTTTATAGCAAAAATTTTATTAGTTTTTCAAGCCTGGTTAATAGGCTCATTAAGCTGTTAAAGTTATAAAGTTTAAATTTTGTTATCAAAACAATAAATTGTTGCCTTGAGGGCTTTTTGGGTAACTAAGTTTATATTTTTCCAAATTTTTGTTTTACAGCGTTTAAAACCAAAATATTTACGCTCGATTGAACAAACTTGTAACGTTTTAACTAAGAAGTTAACTATAAGTTTTAACATTTTTTGTTTTTGAAATTACAAACATTTGCTTTTTAATGCTTGATTGCCCTTTTTTAAGATTCAAATTAACGTATCGCATGAAACTCAATGAATCATATGATGGCAAGCAAGGAAGCGGCAATGAAAAGCTGAAAATTACCCCTTTTCATCACATATAATAGTTTAAAATTAAGACTAGATGTAGCCGAGGTATAGTCTTAAAACAATCATCGATATCCACCATTTCGATTTAGACGAGCGGTTTCAGAAAAAAGCGCTCAATTTTGCATTCCCAGATGCATACGAAGGCTTGCAGCGGAGGAGTCAAAAGCCAAAGCCATTTTAGTTAAATTTCACACGAATGTTGAAACTATCACAAGAATAGCAACAGTCAACAGATATAATCTCAGCTGTAGTATCCGTCAATTGAAATGAAAATTTTCAGAGAGCTTAATGTCAACAGTATATAGATTTTGTAAACTAAGTGTTTGGTCATTGCTTATTGCTGCTAGACAACCACTACTAAAAAATATTTGTGTACACTTAAATTCATTGCAGGCGGTTTAAAAATGAGCAACAAACATAAATCATTACTGTTTGGAGTATATATAGCAGTTGACAAGAATTTTTGGCTGTATGCATACATAAACTTTGGAAATAAAATATTCTGCAGTGCCAGTAGCAACAAGTAACAAAATTATAACTTCTTGAATCAAAATACAACCTGCAGTGATTGCGCAGCGCTTTTTCTGTTCCGTTTTATTTTATAAAATCGTTTACTTAACGGGGAAAGATTTGGCGGAAATGAAGGCGCGGTCGAGGTACAACCAGCGGTATGCCTCCGGCTCCGGCAGAAAATGGACATCCGGCTCCAGATCCGACTTCGGTAGTATTCATTCTGCCAGAGGACTTGGCAAATTTCAACAGGACAATTTGTGTATGTTACCTCAAATATGCAGACATTTGAAAATATATATGATATTCGCAGACAATACCTCAAATATGACATATGTTGTTGAAGAATAAAAAGTGACCTACGCATGTTAATAGCAGACAAATACGAATTTTTGAATCTGTATAGGGTCTATATACACACAAAATCTTTGATAACGTGAACGCCGCATAAGTCCGGATTGGAAGTAAAGTCGACGATTCTATATAAGTTTTTTGCTTAAGTCAGCTGGCTCTGCTATATGATGTTCGAATATTACTAAAGGCTAAGGTCTACTTAAGTTACGTCTCTACTATACAGCTGTGCTACGTCGAACTTTAAGTAACGTTAAGCCGTTTCTTAACTTTTCTGTAATAAATCTCAGAATTCAACGTTGAAGTAAAGATCTACCCTAACCTTTTAAGCTATCAGTCTTAAGTGTGAAACTTGCCAATTTCAGTTGCAAAGCTACGAATAATGTCTTTAAAGTTGACTTAAAGTCGATGGTGGACTTGCTCCTGATTCTGTATTAAACAAGCCAACATGTGATTCGTATAATATTACTGAATTTATCCGGAAAGTGAACGAGCTGCGAATTGGCAGAAAAGTGATAAAATATAAATGATATTTATAACGAACGAAACATTTTTGACCAGAATAATAAAGCATCAGCATAAATTAGTGTTGTTAAAAGCGGATGTACGGAGGCTTAATAAACCCTCGTGTTGATGCTGCCTTCAAATGTAGCAGCACTAATGGGAACAGAAAGATACACGAGTGCAATGTTGAGGTTCTTGTAAGGCATAATAGCTGAAAACTCAGCAGCTGATTGTGAGGCAGCATGGCTTAGTGGTAGCAGGCTGGACCGAGAATTTGTCGGCCTTGGGTCATGGGATCGAAACCTCGTGCGAACGCCCCTCATTTTCAAATGCAAGCACTTAGAACAAATAACTGTCTTCCCATAGCCTACCTATCTTTCACAGAAATGGCTATATGTGTAAATCTCAAAACTCACAAAACAGTAACAACTGAAACACATGGCTAGGGATACTCACGCATTGGCTTAACTGACAGCTGTGATAAGTTGGGTAGGCTAGGGAACGACAGTTTTTAGTTCTATGCTTTCAGCTGCTGAAAATGAGGGACGCTTCCAGGAGGTTTCGAACTCTGATCGACAGATTATCAGTCCTGCGCGCTTTCAACTGAGCCACGCCGTCTCACAATCAACTGCTCAGTTTTTCTGTTTTTATGCCTTATAAGAACCTCAACATTATACACATGTATCTTGGTTCTTCCATGTTTTACTGGTGCTGCATATGAAGGCACTACATATGCAACAGTGTTTTTACAGATGTACAGCATCAGCATGAGGTTATTATTTGTCTCCATACATCCGCATGTCACAACAGCTTATGTCTGTTTTGTGAGTAACGTAGCTCATGCACTAAGCTGAACGCTGGGCTGGGTATCATATAGTTGAAACAATATATATGATTTCAAGCGTTGATTTGTGTGAAACAATTAGTAAACCATGACATGCCTATTAATTCGCAAAAGAATGATATATTACGCAAAATCTCGAGTATAGGTATTCTACGGTTGTGCGGTCTTATAGGCATTGTATGTACATGTTATGTTGTTGCGAAGGAATTGAAACAATTGACCGCGGCTGGATTCGCATCAGGGTTCTTTGGCTAACCGGGCCAGCGCTTCTACCAACCAGCGACCCGGTTCCGGTAAATTTTTACCGGATTTAAAAATTCCGGTGTTATAATTTGGCCGTTTTTTTAACTTTGCTAATCTTTAAGAATCTCTTTAGAAAGCCACTTGTATTCCGAATATAAGCCATTGATGGTGGATTTCACTTCAGTCGACGACGAAAATCTAAAATACAACAAATAAAATAATTATCTATGTTCGACTAAGGTTATTTCACAAATAATAGAGTAAAAAATAAGATTAAAATGAAATTTTTGGTGAAATGCATTTTTCACTTTCCGGTTCCGGTTCCGGTTCCGGTAAAATTTTCAAATTCCGGTTCCGGTTCCGGTAAATTGTAATTCCGGTTGCACCCTGCAACTGACATCACTGCACTGCTTCAACCACTTCTGCTGGTGATTATTTGCGTTGTTTAATAGTGTTAGTGTTGAATTTTTTATGTGTGTGGCATGTATTCGGGTATTCCATTGTGCAATACCCGACAAGTATTTTCAGAAGATAAATGGGTAGTGCAAAAATTAACACGAACTAACCGGGTGCTTATATATGGATAGATGTTGAACATATTTGTTGCACGGTATCGTTCGTCACAATTATGCCGGGATAATGCTACATAGCGAAGACACACTGCAAGACCTTGTTGAGGCCTGGACTGTGAAGCAGGTTGCAGCATGGCTGCGAGGTATACATGTAATTGTTTCTGTTATTTTCTTACACTTAAAGCACGAATTTTCAATGTCGTTGTGTTCGCCGTTGTAGAAGTACTTCCGAAATTCTTTCCTATTTATCTGCGTAGTCAGGCTGATTTATACATCTTAGAGGACATTTGTGCCAGCCATGACAGCTTTACGGGTTTTAAAGTTTATTGAGCGAAGCTCGGAGTTTTGCGAAGCGTTTTATGATTTGTACTGTGGGGCCGAAAGGTGAATGTCCGTCTGTCCGTCCGAAAAGAATCTCAGGAACGGCTGAACCGATTTTGACAAACTTTTATTGTTGGAAAGCCAATTATCCTGGAGTGTTAACCTCGCATTGGGGTTTTGAAGTTTTAAGCCGTTTATTAGCTACAGGCTAATTTGCATAATTAATTAAGCCTAAATTAGGACTTTCTACATTACGTATTTCACTAGTTATTACAGTTTGAAGCAATCTAATTTTAGTATTAAACGGTTTTTGGGTGCGAGGAATCTGCATAGACGGTTTACAAACCTCCAAAACCGATAATTGAGTAGTTAGCTAATAGAAATTTGCATATGAGCATACTTTATAAGCCTAAATTAGGACGTTTTACAATATTTCACTAATTATTAAGGTTAAAAGCAACATAATTACAGCAGTAAAAGGTTTTAGGTGCAACGAATTTAAATAAATTGTTTACAAACGTCCAAAACCGTTAACTGAATAGCTAGCTAATAGTTAATTTGCATATTAGCTTAATTGACTAGATAAAAGTAGGACTTTTTAAATTAATTCAATAATTTTAGGGTTTTACTTAATGTTTTTGGGCGGGAGGAATCTGAATAAATTGTTTACAAACGTCTAAAACCGATAATTGAGTAGTTAGCTAATAGATAATTTGCGTGTAAGCATAATTGATAATAGTAAATTAGGCGTTTGGGTGCGAGGAATCTGAATAAATTGTCTACAAATCTTCAAAATCGATTATCCAATAGTTAGCTAATAGCTAATTTGCTTATTTGCTTAATTGATAAGTCTAAATGGCTTTTTAAATTCTTTCTCAAATTATTAGGGTTACTGAAGGGTTTTTGAGTGCGAGGAATCTGAATAAATTGTTTACAAACCTCCAAAACCAATAAATGAATACTTAGCTAATAACTAATTTGCATATTAGCTTAACTGCTTGCGTTTGCTCGAGCTTTGCTCAATACATGTAGGTAGTCCCACTAATGACTGGTTTTATTGGCATGAAGCTCGAGTTATGAATGCGAATATTCTAGGGTTGGACGATCTTGTTCTGCCATATGTGCAATTGTTCGTGAATGCAGAGGTTTCTGGTGACCGTTTGTTGATTTTAACATCTGATGATTTACATACTATGGGGGTCACACGATTAGGACATATCGAAACTGTTTTGGAAGCGATCGATTTGTTATCGATATCCGTAAGTGAGATTCCCGATATGAAGTATACAGTTGTTACAATATGTCTGTGTACTTTGGCTTTGCTGTAGTGTTTCCATTACAAACTATCTGCATTTTGTTTGTTTTGCAGAATGCAAATTGCAAAACATTTTTATTTCTAGTATATAGTTCCTTTTTTGGTTAGTATATAAAAGTTGTGTTTGTTTAGATAGGAGGACATATATACTTTTTTCCGTATACTTTTCTATGCTGTTCTAGTGCAGTCGAATCGGATTTGAAAATTTACAGTTTCTGGCGTTCGAGTTATCATTATCTTCGCGCAGTTTGAATAGTCTCTTGCGTTCAACATATTTGCAACATAGCTCACATATTAAGTTGTCTCATTCAATATTATCTGCTGTATCGCGTCTGGTTGGCGATGCAATGAAAATGGTTGGATGGTTAGACAGGTACATTTAAAATTTTGAAGAGGATTGGGGCCTGGCAAGAGAAATTATTTCAGTTTTTAGTTCTTTTCGTTTAAAAGCACGCATAGAAATAAGGAACCGATTTTGCCCGAATCTGACGTAACGCTTACATTGGAGATTGTAAACATGCTGATTTATATACGTATGAATTTTCAGACCTCCGTTTGACCAGTTTGAAGAATATGTTTCATTACGTGAATCGGTTTTGCAGCAGACTATACTGATTGTAAACATATCACGGGAAGGAAAGAAAGATTGTCTGAGAGATCTTCAGATGCTAGTAAGCTGGGGGTTCGCTGCTGGGGGGGTCGGGGGCCCTTTACCAAAAGCCTCCCCACTGAACATTTTCTCGGTTCAGCCCCTCACCTTCAAGATTGCTCTCCCTGGTTAATTTTACGTTCCTTATTTTTTTGGAATGGTTGTTTTTGACTAAGTATGTGCTTATTTGTAAGTGTAACTAAATACTGGCTATTGTAACTGACGCTTTATTCAAAATTCTGCGACCCCCCACTCAGAAATTTCCCCCTGTTGATGTCCACCCCCCAACTCCGCTACGATCCAGCGAATGCGCAGGCTAAGGATGCATGAGATTGTCGTTTTCTGTATGTATTCATAAATATATACTTATATATTGCACTTATAGCAGTATAACAATAACGAACCGCTACCATGAAAAATTAGGCGTGCTTTTTGCACTATAGATATAAAATAAACATGGTTGAAGGATGTGTATACGTACGTGGTTTTTGTGTTTTTGTAACTCAGGTACAAATTTTTAATCTTTTGATTTTTGCGTCTAAATATCAGTTGTGTATAAAACATTTTGTGATCGACTGCTCCTGGCCAGATAATTTCTTTACTTCTGGACAAATGTCTTTGCTTTGAGTCTTGCATGCTTGTACAGAACACGTTTTAACAAGTTTACTAAAGATTGTTTTTATAGTAGATGAAAAACAAACATAGATTTAGCGCTTCCTCATCGGTTGGGTTGGTGGAAAGAAGGATGAAAAACAGCGGTTTTGCTTCCTTACCTCATTCTCGTTTGTTTTTTGACCATTCCCACTTTCCCGGGTAATATCCGCGGATTTTGTTAGGGGCCTCTTCTGTACATGGCCGGTACGCGTAAAAAATGTTATACTGCGCATTATTTACACACAGTTTGCGCTAATGGACGTTTCTGACCCTCGAGAACTTTCAAAAACCTCAACGAAACAATTCATGGCTTCAACGCGGTCCTGGCGCTTACAACAATTGTATAGCTCAGTATTTATTAAAAGAAATCAACACACCATGCAGTGCAAAGCGCCACAACTTTTGGTCAATGTTACTTGAGGAGCTAACATTAGTATAAGCATATTCGGAAGTGTATGTAACACATTAGTGTAAACCTTAAGCATATTGTATTATAGTCCCGCGACAAAATGTTTCGCCCAACGAAGTATGGGTCATATTTATCAGGGTACAATCGGAGGTCTGCATCGGATTGCGACTCTGTCTAAATATTGACCTCCGGCCCCGATATAATTTTTACGGATATTCCGGCAATTTTGTTGGAGAAATTTTCCGTTGTTTTACAAAAATTGAATTGTTCAGTGAGTATGGTTATAATATAGTATTTTTAAGCCATGGTTTTAGACAGCAAACCTGCTCTTTGTATGCGATCGCGTTGTGAAGTATAATTTCGACCCAATGATTCTGGAAACTGCATTTCTGGAACGTGTAGAAGTCAAAAGTCCAACCGATTGCCGCGAAGGACTGGTACGTACCTATGAGAATATTAAGGTGTAAAATATTGTTCACATAATATAAGTTTTGCATACGTTCACCATGTTGGATTATGATGCTGACTTATCCAAATTCCGGGAATATTTAATAATATTATGTTATTCGACAATTGATAATGACTGTAGTTTTGTGTCTTCCAGACCGTACGCAAAACGGTGCGGCACGCGTTATTTCTCGCTTCATTGACATTTGATAAAATTTTCGAAAACGTGTCATATGACTTTATTTGTTGTAAAGTCGAAGGGATTCACCATGCTTAGGCTTGATCAGTAATAGTGACGTGCCGATTAATCGACATTGGTATTGGCAATATTCGGCACTATTCGTTAGCAGCGGCATCGGCACTGCAAGAAATTTGCCGATTTTTTTGTCGATACTGACGGTACTTTTGTGGTTTGTTGATTCATTCTTACCAACAACAGGAGTACGTTAAATTTAATTGCGACGCGTTAAGTGTAGCTGTTTTGTGATACATATAGTATAGGTCATCAAATTAAACCCACGTGCTTATATTTTATCTATTATTATTACTAATGTGATTTCAGGGCTTCAATATTCAGTCTTTGTACAACGGTGTTCATATGATTAGCGAAGTGAAGTTCGGGGTAAATGTTGTTTTATTTATGTTAACCATTTCTCATAAAGTGTACTACTATCAGCAATTAGGTTCAAACGGTGTTCGTAAAAAGGTGCGCAGTCACTTGGAATCTACACACGAGGTGGGATTTAATCTTTGAGCGGTACAGGTACATGCCTCCTAGCCCAGAGTCCAAGGATTAAGTTATTGTTTGAAGTGAGATTTAGCTGAAATATAAAATATTCATGCGGGAAAGTGTTAAACGTTGATATAAACTTTACTGTTATTTTATGTAACTCGTATGATGGTATACATAGCAGGCAAACTACATATTCCTTGTTGTTAAGTCCACTCTTTCATCGTCTCTAATTGTACCTGCAAATACTGTCCAGTATTATCTAAGTACATATTTGTCATGGTCCTGCTAGAAATTGCTTTTTACCGCGTGTGATTGAAAATTTCGTGAGGTACTAACTTGCTAGGATTGTTTTCCGTCTCCAAGGCTCCACCAGAATTCCTCTTCCACCGGAATTCCTGCTAAAATTTAATTCCGCTTTCTGCATTCAAAGATGCGCGAACAGGAATTGTTACGGTTTTGTGGCAAATTATTCGAAATCATTTATATATTGCAACCTGGCTTTGAAAAATTGTTATTGCGAAATGAGTGTTTTTGCAATTAGATCAGTTTTATTAATATGCTGTTGGATTAAAATTTTGACGTGTTTTCGTCAAATGTCATGATGAAATTGCTTAAAATTCGCATAAGTCGCTTTTTGGCTAGTTTTTAAATAGTAGAATAGCAATTTTTTGATGAAAATTGCTTTAAATTCTTACTTTAAAATAACGATTATTATTCCTGTTCCGGTAAAAGTTAGTTCCTGTTATAACTCTGTCACTTATCATATACGTAGATACGAGTATACTGGTTTGTTTTAAGTCACCAGCCGATACGTGCGGAAAAGTTAATCCGGGTGACGAAATTGTGTCTGTTAACGGTCAAGTAGTGGTAAGCGTTGCTGAACGTAGTTTTCGTGTTTTTATGGTTCTATGAATAAAACTTTTTTATCGTTGAATACGCTGTTTTGTTACACTGTGTTTAGAACATATAGGTTGCATAAACAAAACAGAAACTAGTCGTATAGCTGCGCGCTTAGCAACTAAATTTTTTTAGTACATCTATTTACAGATAAAGATTATACTCACTATCTTGAAATACTTCAGGAATCTCCTTATCCAAATCAACTTCGACAACTTCATTTTTAGCCTTTTTTGCTTTATTGAGTAAAGCCTGTTTGTGAGATTACGGCAGTAGCAACGTTTCGAGTTATTTACAGTCAAAATACGCGTAGGTTTTGTCTTTAACGTAGAACTCAATTATCTTATTATTAAAGTACCTATTTGTATTGAATAATCAATTTTTTTATGGTGTGTTTTGTGTTTTTAGATTGGCTGGCAGTTATCTAAATTGGTAGTGTTACTGCGTGAAGCGCGTAATCTCGGTGATTTAGTGATAAATTTGAAAAGACGACCGCGTGACTATAGCTGTTACGGTGGACAGAAAAGCACACCTCAAACGCCAGATTTACGAATTAAAAAAATTTCGCAAACACTGCAGACATCGACATACATTACTGATTTGGTTGATATGAGTTACGATGCAGATGTTTCAAAACTAAGGGACCAAGTCAATGATCAGCAGGCAAGGTCGAACTTGGAAAATGACGATAGCAAGGATAAATTGCGCAAGATTTCAGCTTTCGACGAAAACAAAGCTGGCAAAAGTAGTAATTCCGAGATACAACAGATGGCAACAAATGCAGGTTTGGCGAACGCAACGGCAGTTGGGACAACAGCAGATACGACAACTTCCGATTTGCATCAGGGAAAAAATAAACTGCGTCGACGTTCAAGTAGTATGAGTTTTCCGCGAACGCCACTATCCGGCAGCAAGCATTCGTCTGAGTATGTTTTCTGTGGCTGGGCCACCACCACCAGGGTGCAAACGGCGTTCTGTTTCCGGTTAGAATTCTGATTCAAAACGGGTTACGATTCCGCTATAAAGTTCCTATTTCAGTTACAATTCCGATTCCGATTTAGTTCAGTTACATTTTGGCACATTGATTATCTTCGAATGTCGTACCGCGTTACAGTTTTTTCTTTAGTTTTGTTCTGGAAAAGAACTGAATAGGTTTTAATTTTGTCCGATGTTTGTTTTAATATATTATACACAAAAACACGTTGTTTGTATCGTTTTGATTTTCTTTAAACTCGCTTCCTTTCAATCTTGAGGAAACCCTGCGGTTGTGAGAATTGCATTCTCGTATTTAGATGGAAAGATATATTTTGATATGTTTATATAGAATTTATTTTAGCATATAGACCAGATTTGTTACATTGAAAATGACACTGTTTGCCACTACCTATTTGAACGTTTTGGCCCAGACATAAAGTTTTATGAGTTTTATTCCAGAAGTGGTTCAATAACACCCAGTTCTCGTCGAAATATACAGTGTGATCAACAACTACCTGAGCCGTTAGATAAGCAACTGCAAGTGCTTCAATTGACTTCAGACAAATCAATTTCATCAACAGATGATGATGACCAAGGCGAGTTTAGACGTCGTCGTGCTACAATATCTGGAGGTGATAATACGTTACAGATTACGGTTTTGTTGTCTGTGCTGCAAATCTATTGCTGATAGGTCTTGTAACTTTCGTTCTAGGAAATATTGAGGTTCGAAATTTTGTTCATTTGTTGAGCCTGGTATTCTATGGTTCTATTTAAGTTTTTGAATTATTACTTACTAATGATATGTTTTACCCACAGTTGAAAATCGGTTTCTGGTTGTTATCCATTTCGGTATATTTACCGCTATTATTACGGGCGGTTAGCCATCAAACCAGATAAGTATTTGAACCTTAAAACCGATCGGTTTGGCTGCTGTAATATGTACAGTATTATTATAGTCGTCATATCTAAAAATATACGGGCAGCACGAAACGTTTAGGCAGTTTTGACTTCAGAATGCCTAAGATAGTATTGACCTTGATTACGAAACTATTTTAGTAATAGGAATTTATGCGTTGAATAGCAAATAATGCCCAGAAAAGTAAACACAGTAGTTTAAGTCAACGTACCAACAAACACTAGTTATTACTGCATTAGTGTTCGTCTGATAGTGTAATCCTGACAGACCGCATGTATTCATATCTATTGTTTACAAGCTTATGTTTCTGCCGCATTCTTGTTGCATTTACAGGATCCCCGACGTTGAGGCGGCTGTCTGTTCATCTCACTATGGCGTCTGACGCCTGGCATCGACCACAAAGCCACTGGCTTGAAGAGCGTGCAGGTCGGAGTTTATATTGTGAAACGCGTGTAGCACCTATTACCAGTTGGCGAAAGATATTACAAATTTCGGACCGAAATAAGGATACAGTCCGAAATTTCGATCATATCTTGCGCTTGAATTTGTTTTAAAACATATTGCTAACTAGCGATAGGTGCTACACACAGTTGAGACTACGGCTACACTGGTTACAGTTGCTTTGCTTAAATGTTTGCTATTACGTATGGTTTTGATTTGTTTTCTGCAGACTTGTTCCTGTTGTTTATTATGCTCATCCCAACGCACACACAAATGTTTATGTTGGGAGCAATTTGAAGTTCAATAATTTTCAAACTCAGCAGTGACTATCTAACAGGTGCTTTTCTTATGATTGCGGTCGCAGTCCAGTGTCATTACAATGTGAAAGACGGGTGGTTATAGGTGAAATTTAGCTAATATATTTTGCTTCAGTGTCGCTTTGTTTCTGTTAAATTTAAATGTGCAGTAATGCTTACACGTATATCAAGACGTAAATGTCGATCTTCGAGAATGCCTGAAAAGTTAAATTTACGAATGTGTACAAAGTAATTCTTGAGTCCACGGCAGCACAAAATAGGTTTATGCTTTTGTCGGTGTATATATTTAACTACTAAAACTAATCGCAAAGATCTTAATTTTTAATTACAGCACTAAGCGTCGCGTATGTCCGTCAGCTATTTGTTTTCATTTTTTGTGCCATACAATTTTACCAGTCTTCTCAATTTTAATTTCAGATCGTTCAGTTGCGCTGCCTGAAACCCGTCCGTGGCATCGGAACACAACTGGTCCGGTGGTTCGTCGAAAAAATTTAAACCGACAATTGACGAAACATCGCGTTTCATATATTGATTCGAATATTGTTTTGCCAGCGCCCCCGCTTGCGTCAATCGATACTGATGATGATGATGAGGATGAGGGAGATTATGATGATGACTTTGATTATGACAGCGCAGTGAAAGCGGCGGAAAAGTTACAAAGCGATCGATTTAAACGCCATAACTGGCCCCATGACGGTGCCGGGTTCGCTGGAAGTAGCTTATCACCTGGGTAATTTGCAGCTGTTATTTTAATTAATAGTATTCAGGTACGGAAATTGGTTTTGCTCAAATGCGCTAGACACCAAGCTGTTTCCGTAGTCCGTATCGAGAGCGCTGACTCGAAATGTTATTCCGGTGTTTAGGAAATTTGTTCAGTTATGAGTGTGTTATCGTTAAATTTGTAATGAATATCAGTCATGTTTGTATCGAAAACCATTTGAAAACTCTGATGCCGTAACAGGTAGTTTTGTACAAAAATTGTTAGTATCTTAAATATTATAAAAATAATAATTATACTTTGAAGGACAGAAACTTTGATTCAGGCGAGAAATCGAATGCATTAATCTACTTAACACATGGGTTGAAACGCAATAATTGAAGTACAATAAAATAACGTTTCGTCCGACGCTAATATAGAGATCTTTATTATAATGTTTTCAATTATAATGGTGTATTCTGTGTCGCACGGTTTTTCATTCCTGTTGTTTTTAAATATCCAAATGTCATGGCCAGTGCTACTTTCAGAGTCGCAATAGTGGCCAAAGCCTAAGCTTCAGAGCAACTATAGGTCTTAAACTAAGCGAAAGCCGAAACCTAGGCAAAAATTATTCCAAGGCCGGCATAGCACTCGTAAAATTGAAATGGGTCAATTTCATAAAAGTAAAGGAATACGGGTATATCGCCGCCGAAATTTCTAGAAAAACTAGAAAATTCACGTTCGTTACCTTAAGTTACCCGACGTCACCGAACGGCATTAAAATAGTCAAACGGTATATCGCCACCCGAACTTGTCTATTTATATTTTAACAGATCTTCCATGCATCCAAGCGGTTCAAAAAGAAGCGTCGATGACGAATTCGCACCTGTTGGCGATGGATCGGCTGTTTCGTCTGGAGGGCTTCAATTGAATTTGCACTCTGCACCCGGGATCTATTCGGATCAAGATGCAACTCCGGTTGTGGAAAATATTCCTATTTCGATGCATGCAGGAGTTGGAGTGCCGTTTGATGTTCCAGGTAAATTTAGGTACCGAATAACATTAAATTCCTTTTCAGATTTGGAAACACTGGACATTTTGCTGCGAGTACACTTTTCGGCAAGTCGATAAGCTGCAACGTCGGACACTGAAGTAAAATGAAAAACCAAGCTAAAATTTAGTCTTGATTTAGTTAAGCCACGTTTGCACATATTAAATACAACCATTACCAGTAATGCGCAAATGTCAATGCTATATCGGGTTGACATCCGGTCTGGGATTCGGTAAAATGTTTACTACCCATCTACAGCATCCGGTAAAATTAAAATAAAGTCGATCCCTGGTAATTAGAACATCAGTACAGCAGATATTCGGGTATAATATTTCATGTAAAGTTAAGGGCAGTAGTAATAGAAATCCCGGTTCTATTTAACTGTTTCAGTTGGTTAAGCTCGTCAGTGTTGCTTTAAGATATTTCACAATCAAAACACAAACCGGGGCACGGAATTCCGGTTCCGTCCGCTTCCCTCCCGCCCCCAACGACCCTCTCACCCCAAAAAAAAAAACCCCCCCCCAATGTTACATATTATTGTATATTTGTATAGGTTTGGAATATGCAGATATCAACTCTGTCCAGTTGTCTGACTGGCATCCAGACGTGTCTCGGACGCTGTCTCAGATTGAAGATAGCTCCAGTGCAACTACATCAGATAGCGAACGGGGTTCTGATAAGCCGAGGAAAAAGGTTTCGAAATCCCGCATTGTCGAAGTGCCAGTTGAATTGATGGATTTGTCCGATATTACTGTCGCACAACGTGTTTCAGTATCTCCGATTGAGAAAATGGTAAAATATTATATACCTATTGTTTTGGCTTCACATTATATTTGAATTAATTATCGAATATTGTTTCACTATGTTGCTAAACTGAATACTTATGAAATTTTTGTTTAGGAATGAGTCGTATCGATACATTTCAGTTTGACACCGTTCTATATTTAGCTAACGGTGGCGTTACGGAGCCGCCCGTTACAAAATTTGTATTTACCAATATATTGGCGCCTGAAGGTAGTAAAATAATCAAAAAGTGTGGCCTACCTTTCCAGTTTAACTGATTTATTGCGTTTCCGAAGCGGCATTGTCTTAATCCCGCTCACCAAATGCAAAGTTGATAATCAATGAATCGTATGCAAAAGTAATGGTCGCTGTGGGTTGAATTGTTGAAGGCCTAAATAGTATGGTTGTCGAAATGGAAAGCAAAATAGTGTTGTTTAGTTTTGCTCTGAGTTCATTTAATTTACCAGCTTACAAAGGTTGCGGTACGGAAATTGACACAGATTGATGCTACAGTAACGCAAGGTTGTTTTAATGTTAGCGTTTGTTGGTATACAGCAATCAGTGATGTCTTGTATGACTTGTTATAGAGATTGAAATCAGACAGTCCGTCGCTGCTTCCTCCTGTATCCTACCGGAAAGATTCGTCGCTTGAGACGCCCAGACTTGTCGTAGCTGATAATGATAGCGTTTATTCGAAACAGATTTCCGCCGCTTCGCTCAAAAAATGCCCTGGTTGGATTTCACGATCTCCGCAAACACCTAGCGCATCCAGTACGACCAGTAGCAGTACTGTTGGCATTGGCGGTTTGCTGTTCGATACACCTCCACCATCTTCTGGAGTAGTTGATACGTTGTCACAAAGTAGCCGAGAAAAATTGGTGAAATTTTTTGGCAACGATTTCTCGGCTACTTTACAAGCGAACAACCCGCCCGGTACAACTGTGTACGTAAGCGCTGCGGGTTCGCTTCCTGCAGTTGATAAAAAGTCGAGTCTTCCAACTGGCCGATCTAGCGATGCCCCTGTTTCAGATCAACAGTTGTTGTTCGTTGAGGTTAATTTTTGCAAAGATTTCATTATCACTGCTTCTCGTCTTGTTTGGTTTTATGTTTTATGGTGACTGTTTGTTGTACGCTGTTTTTCCTTCCTTCACACGGCGCATGGTAGTTGTTTGTTAACAACATTTGTTTCTGCTAACACCGTACCTTTGGTGATGGATCTGACCCATGATGGTTTGTAGTAAATAATTGTTGTGCTTATGAAATGTTACTAATGTATTTTGCCTAAGTCGCCGGCTTAAGTAAATACTAAACTTTTTGAACAAAAACAAATATATGCCATATGTGTGCCGCTAAAAGCTATACATGCTGCAACGGAAACTCCGTTTTGTGTGAGAATTCCGATTCCGATTCACAATCAGTCCGAATCGGAACATTGAAATTTTAATTTTAATCCTGCTTGTTGTGATATGTTGCATAAAAATTCTGTGCATTTGTTTTAAATAATAATATGTTGTAATTTAGGTTTGCAGAACCAAAGAATTATCGCCAATTTGTTCATGCGACGGTTCGGAAAATTGTTGCCAGCCAACAGCAACACTTAATTAGTATTAGATTTGTTAGCACAACTAGTCACAAAATTTGTGGTTCCGAATCCGATATAAATGTGCTGTTCCGATTCCGAATGTAATCCAGTTCCGCTTTGCACAGGGTTTATTTTTTTCCAAAATTCGGCGAAGTTTTTGGTGGGTTTTTGAATATCAGTCGGTTTTTTTAATAAAATGGAGTTTTTTAAATACGTTCGAAAAGATACATAATTACGTATACGTATTATATCTAATATTCATGCATATAAGTTTGCAAATACATATAAAATGTAGGCACTGGAACGAGTCATAACTGCTGTGCAAAGTGAAACAACGGCTTGTGTAAGCTGTTGGTAGTTTAACAATCGGAATGGTGTTTTGGAATTAGTGGCTATATTTGTGACTGCCCATTATACCCATCCGGGCTGCTGAAAACATGCTGGCAACTTTCCCGTAGGGCCAGGGATTATTGTTAATTATGGAATATTATGTTTTTAAATAAGGTCCTTTTCCTCATAGAGTATATTACGCGGTAAGCCACTATTTACGAATCGAGTAAATATTACGTATATTCGTCTGAGTTAGAGTTTGATATAAGTTTGAGTACTAAGTAAAATTCTTTTCTGTGAAAAACATTTGGAAGTCTTGGTTGTGTTTCTGGTGGGTTTTTTTTAATTTCGCTTGGTGTTTTTGAAAAAAGTGAGTGAAAACCGTGTATTTCATCCCAAAAGCCACGACCTTAATTAGAGTAAGGTTCAAAGTATGCTTGAGCTATTAATCTACAATTTTTCAAATTTAGTCGGCGACTTAAGTATTTTCATAAGTACGCTTTTAACGAGTACAAAATTGTTAAGTAATTGCTTAGCACATACTTAAGTAGTCATACTTAAGTAGGGTTTGAGAAACGCAGTCATTGATTACTAAAGACTCGTTATGTAGCTTAGCTATGTATTTTTAGCGTATTCTGTTGCCAAATTTATACAGTTTATACAAGTTAATATGGCATTTACAGGCGTTGTCTGGCAGTTTTTGCATGCATATGCTTGCATTAATACAACGTCTTTATATACCAACACTCTAGTTCCCAAGCTGAACCCTTATTTATTTTAGTTAATCGGTGTTATTGAGAACGCTGTAGGGGTATATATTTTTTGACAGCTTTTTCTTCAAGTTTGTTCATAAACCCGTTCAAATAATATGGTCATGTTTTGACTTCATTGGTTTTGTTCGAAATAATCAACCAGTTGTCTCTCGGTGTTTGCTAAAAATTTAATTAGCAAGCATTGCTGAATAGACGCAAAAATGGACACACAAGCTATATTATTTTAGTTTCTTGCTCTATTTTAGCTAAAGTTTCACTGTGAAAGTTACACAGTTGAAAATAATAATTATTGATCGTGAGAAATGGTAAATGTTCATACAGAGTCTGTCAATTTTTGTACTTATCCTCGTTACCGTCTATGTTTTTGTTGATGTCAAACATTTGCGCAAATACTTGAGCGAGGTTATAACGCTGATTTTCGTACATTGTAAACGATTCGCGGGGAACACAGTGAATTAAGCGACTAATTTTCAAAAATTGTTGTAATATTTCTTGAAATTATATTTTTAAGTATTTGTATGCATCTTTTAGTCTACTAAATGCCGATTTTGTCTGTCCTGTGCATGAAAATAACATTATGTATTATGACACCAGGTTTAGCAAAATCACTAATATTTTGTTGGTTGCAGTAGTTTTTTTGTTTTGTTTCAGTTTCAAAGTCAGTCTGCACGCGACTGTGATTCAGTAGTTTTGCGCACAAAACATTCGTTCAACATTGATCCAACATTAATCGAAACTACAGATAAACGATTTTCAATGCCTTCAAAGAATAACCGAAAACAACAACAACAACAACAACAGCAACATGAATGCGGCAGCGAATTACCGAATACTGGAAGAGTGTCTGGACGGCAACGTGAAAGCTTTGCTTCTTGGTTTTCAGCGCATTTTGTGAGTTCTTTGCGTCCGATTTTTAATCCGAGTATGAGCAGTAGCAGAACGCGCCTTTCAACAGCTGGTCCGGTTACAAAAACTCGAAGCAATGATAGCGCACTAGTAAGCAATAAGGTTGGTGCAGGGCGTGGGATTAAGGGACAGGGTGCGGAATATTCTTGGTGCGTTGCGGATAGTTGCCAATCTAGAAAATCAAAGAGACGTAGGTCACGGTGTACGACCTCGCGGCGTCAAATTAGCAGTAGCGCGCGAAAAAAGTTTTCAACTGCAACTTTTGCTCGTGGTATTAAACAGATGGCGTCCGCAGAGATTGGTGCACCAGCGTCTAGAGTAGCCGCAATGCAACGGCCAGTTTCTTGTGATGTTCGACTTGTTGTGGAAGATGTGGACGGAGATGGTAGCCGGTTTAATACTGGTGAACAGGTGAGGCATAATTCGACAAAAAAGCTGCGAAAACACACTAAGCGGAAAAGGAAGTCGAATTTGCTAGCGGTGCCTCCAAATCAGCATGGCGGCAGTCGATGCAATAAGAAAAAAGTCGCATCGAAGCCAGATGGATCATACTCCAGTTTGGTCAAGGTTTCAGTCACGGAATATTTAGCGCACAGCCATTGCGTGGCGTGTGAAGAAGAAGAAAGCTCAGATGATAACGCTTTGTCCATCATTGAGGGTGTTATATTACGCCGGAAATCAGCAAACACTAGTATACAGCCACCGGTATTTTCGTTCAACACGCCAACATCTTCGCGTAAATCAAATTATTGGTCGGAAGCTCCGAATCAGTTTAATGATCCAGCCAATTTAAGCCGGTTGTCGGTTTCCATCGTTGATCGTGCGAAAATGGATATTGACCGGTGTTGGACGGCGTTTTGTACCGCTGCTTTAGTTCAGGCATCTGATGCTGCTCTGCATCGATGTCATGCGATTGTTGTTTTTGAGCACTTATCACGTATAGTCTATTGTTGTGAAACGTTTATATTGATATTCTTGTCTCATCGCAGTAGTGGTTTACGGAGTCTGCAAAGCGGCAGACAGTGTTTACTGAAACCTGATTATAGCAGTTTTACTCGTGTTTCTCGGATGAAACTAGCCGAGTTTTATGATGGCGAAGAACCGGATGCGCTGTCGGGTCAAGAACGCAAGTTGAATGCGATTGCTATCTTGAAGGTATGAGTTTTCGTGTTGCGTGCACTTGGTAATGCATGGTGCTTGGTGCTACTGCTGCACTGTGGGTGCTAAATAACTAAGAGCTTGATTTTGGTCATGCTTCGACTAGCAGCATTATTCGGATCGCACTCTGAAATAGTAGTATTTTATCAGGTATTGCTTCTCGTTCAGTTTTCGTGTTTCCTAAGACATGCTTTGTCGAGAAAAGAACAAAAATTGAATGCAATTGCGTTTCTAAAGGTATAAGTAGCGTTTTTGGAGTGCACTTGCGCTTGCGTG
The DNA here is from genome assembly GCA_030248215.1 of Enoplolaimus lenunculus. Taxonomy (NCBI): domain Eukaryota; kingdom Metazoa; phylum Nematoda; class Enoplea; order Enoplida; family Thoracostomopsidae; genus Enoplolaimus; species Enoplolaimus lenunculus. The sequence continues at coordinate 292,213 of JASANG010000245.1, forward strand.
GTGATAAATTTGTTTAACGCTACTGCGATCGAGTGGGACTAAAATACGCAGCGAAGGATTTGGGCTTGGGAATGCATTAAGCATTAACAGTATTTTTGGTCGCATTCTGGATTGATAGTATCTCTAGCATGGGTTTGCTTGGTTGGCAGGTTTCTTTGGACATCATCATTGGCCTCTGAGGCTGTCGTCTACGTCGTGCGAATTTCAAATTATCAACAGTCTGCTCGTTTTTGTGCACTGGATTGCGAAGCGCATACGCTTTAGCGTCGTTGTTGAAATATTTTGTACGGTCGTTTGCAGTTGATTTAGAATCTAGTAGTAAGCTTGGGAAGCTATGAGCGATCGGTTTGGTAGGTGATATTTTATTTTTTGTTGTGTGTAAGGTTGCGTTGTTATTCGTTACGTGTATTCTAAACGCACAGTTTTGTACTAACACTTGATTATTAATAACTTAAAGTTTTGATGCACCTTTACTAAAAATGCTTGATGATGATGATGATTACTAAAAATGCTTGATGATGATGATGATAGCGGTGTTGAGGCGTGAGAAGCGAAGCTGTTTTGCGGCAAAATGACAATTTTACGTGTTAACTCATGGCAATCCTGAGGAAACTAAATCATTATAATTGGAAATCGTAATTATGGATATTTTTGATCGAAAATGAACAGTTAGGTTTGTAAATGCGTTTTTTGCATAATAATATTAACTAGTCTGCCAGTTTTGCGCAATGCGCAAACCTTAGCGAAAGCATAAAAATTTCCTTACAAATTTTCTTTTCATAGAACAATCACGTGTATTTGTTAAGAAATTATTTAAAGCAAAGTAATGCTGGAAAGTTGCCCAAAATACGTATGTGGGGCGTTCCAGCTTTAATATATAGATATGTAGCATTTTAGAAGAATTCTTTTGAGGGTACATCAGTCGCTTATATCATGAAAATAGCATTTTGCCGGTGTAAATTTTGGCATCGGCAAAACACAACGCAAGTAATACTAAATTAAAATGATTGAGTTTAACTTTTTTCTTCAAATAGGCGCTGAAATATCTGGCTCCGGTATGTATGTTTTGTTATACGGTTGAACCTTGGATTCCGTGTATATTTTGCTAAACTGGTACTGTTCTGTTGTACTCGACTTATATTGATACCAACATATTGCATGCATTTTAACCACAGTATTTACCACTGTCGCTTTCTGTTACTTTAAGAAGTGTTTAGCCCATTAAATACCCTCAAAATGATTGGACGTACCTAAATGACCATATCTGACGCTTTTATATACACATCATCTCATATTTTTGTTCAGAATTTCCATGACGTGTACTGTAACTTATGGAGGTCTAAGGGAGATGTACAAGATCTGAACCCCCTAGGAATTCAATTAAACTTGGTATATTTTATAAATATCGACGCGTTGAGTTCAGCGGTACCATTGTTTAGAGCTGCAGGCCCCTGGTCGAAAAAAACAGAAACACCTTAATTAGAACATTACAGTTAAGTTAAAAAATTAGCAATGTCTTGCATGTAATTTAGTTTCGATAAGCATCGTTTTTGGATTTACATCATCAGAGATACTCTCTTTTGAACGAATGAACGTAATGCTTTGAAATTTGTCATTCTTTTCACAATATTGGTCACGGGCTCTACTCTGCCTGCGAGGTTTGAGATTCGTGACTACGGTAGTGGGCCGGTTTGTAAACCTACGGATTTCTAGCCGGACGATGGTGCTGTACACATTTAAGAATGCGTCTCCCGGAGGTATGTACATAGAATTTACCCGTTCATTTTCTCTTTGATTACATATCTATCAATCTGTTCCCATTCATTTCAGAGCCAGCACGCTGGGAAAAAATCATCGGCAATGGCGTCGTTCGAAGGATTGAGCATTGACTCGCCGTCATCTGCGTCGCCTGCGGTTTTAACTGGTGTTCGCCGGTTAGGTTCAAATGCTGGGCCAGCAGTCAGTGCTATGTCACCGCCAGCCAGCATGATTGAAGTAATGGCAAAAAGGTACGATAGGCATTTTTTTGATGGTGCCAAATTGACACTGTGAACTGGATTATATCGAAATCGGGATGGCAAAATTACTCCGGAATTCGTATCGGAATTGGAAGTAGAACTTTTGGTGAATCTCGGAGTTCTGCGAAGCATTGTATGGTTTGTACTCGGGGGTCAAAAAGTGGATGTCCGTTTATCTGTCTGTCTGTCCGTCCGTTCATCCGAAAAGAATCTCAGGAACCGCTGAACCAATTTTGGTACATTTTACCTGGGGTTTATTATTCTGGGGTGTTACCTCGCATTGGGGTTTCAAAGTTTAAAATTGGTTAAGCCTAAATTAAGACTTTTTACTGTATTCCACAGATTATTATGGTTACACGCAATCAATCAAATTCGGTACTCTAAGGTTTTCGGGTGTGATAAATCTAAATATATTGTTAACCATTCAAATCTGATCTATGAATAGTTAGCTAATAATTAAGTTGTGTATTAGATTCATTGGAAAGTAAGTGGGTCAAACTATCCGTTTGTGCTTTATAAGTTTGGAATGTTTAACTGGACTGATTAAAAATAAGTATGTCCGAGTCATGTAGTTTTACTGCGACTGGTTAGACTCTGGGTGTAGAAAAAACAATTAATATGAACGAAATCGGAACTTGTTATAAATCGTAATTGTAACCGAAATCGAAACTCAGTTTGCACCCACGCTTAGCTTCAAAGTAGAAGCCAGGAAAGATGTTGGGAAACTATTTCCTTAGCAATTGGCGTCAGGGTCAATATTCAAAATAGACGCATTCAGTTTCAGGCCAGTATTGAATAGCTACATATTATTATGTACTTAGATTGCACGCTGGCGTAATATAGTTTTTGTTGCAAAATTTGAAGTGTTTTTGGTGGATGGTTAACCTCATTATGGTGTTTAAAAGTAGGCTATTGAAAAATTGCTAATTATGTAGTCAAAATTGAATCATATAACCTTTTAGAGTTGACCGAAAAATCATTCATTCTTTTGCATTGAAAGTAAACTATGTGAAAATTGTTTAATACCTTGTCGTTCTTTTTTCAGTGGAATGCTTGACAATCAAGGTCTCAAACGGTTAATCCTGAGTTGTCATCTGCCGTCGAAAAGCCTGGGCAGCCATCACGCGTCCGGATTTGTTCATCGGGCCCGGTTGCCGTTTGAACGAGCGGGTATCGGTGTCGGTAAATGGTTTAAACGATATCTGGTTCTCAAAGAAGCAATGCTGTATATGTATCGTGGAACAGAGGTATCGATTTGAAACTGTTCCTTATGTGTATGGGAGCTACATTAGCAGATGATGTTAAGCACCGACGGGCCCGTAGATAGAGGGGGGCAGGTCAGCCCTGTAAAACGGTTTGGATCCTAGAAATGTTTAGCCCCGCTGTAAGTATGTGAAATCATCAACCACACCTCTCGTTTAAAGTTTGGTGTTGCCCGAATGCAAACTATTATGTTGAGCTGGCTACAGGCCTGAACCGCTAATACTGTGCTGATAACAACGTTTTCTTTTGGTGGCGCAAAGTGTATTGTTCTTTGAAAATGATTGCGGAATTGGATCACAGCCGGATGTGTAAAGGGTATCACTCTAGAATACAGGAATGTTTTCGAATTTTGGTCTTATGTTGTTATCTTGTCCTTATTGTAAACTTTATTCTGTTTCAAAAACGCATGCAAGGACAAAAATACGTGAAATTTCACAATCAGTATACTAAATCTATTAATTTGTTACAAAGCCAGGTCAAGTTTTTTGGCTACATATGAGCTGAATACTACAATATTTATTTTAAAAGCTATATTGTAGTATTTAAAAACCGAATATTTACCACCAAACTGAATCATTCCGTCGATTTGGCTAAATAGGATGTTTGTCCGAGACCAGGCTTGGAGTTTGTTAATTCTGCCATATTATTATTTATTATGTATATACAATGTTTTAGGAAGTAAAAGCAGAAGGTGTGATATATCTTCCAAAATTTACTGTATGTCCAGTGGGTCCTGACTACAAAACTGGACGCAAAAAGTAAGTACAAGCAAAAACGATTTTAGTTATGAACGCGTGTTGTTTTGTCATACGTACGAAATTGAAGAGAGAATTTAGTTGTGCTATTGACGTACATTCACGTTGCGTTAAATTATTATCTGTAATTTTTTTGTAATTTAGTCTGGATCGTGAAATTGATGCGATGTTTAAAACATCATAGGTTTGCTTTTGACTCGACTTTCACGATAGCAAGAGTGCATGATACAAGAGTATGCAACTCTTGGGGTTACGCATGGTACAAAATGTACCCAGCACGCGTTGGGTTTTTGACCGATCTTCCTATTTAGAGGGGATACGACTATGCGAATAATGACACTGTATAGTTATATCCAGCATCAAAAAGGCTCCACTTATAGTTTAACTTAGGGGCATTGCATGTGATAGCGACCCCTCTTACAGTAACGAGGGACGGTCAAAAACGCAACGCCCGGTGCTGGTACATTTTGTACCATGTGGAACTCCAACAGTTGCATACTCTTGTATCATACACTCTTCGTGATGGTGAGATGAGCAAAGTGCCGTCTTATCAACGGGCAGGGGACACTTATCGTTGTTTGCGTCTAGCCGGTTGTTGGTCTATATTGTTTTAGTGTTTTCAAAATTGAAAATCCAAGAATAACGTTCTACTTCTATGCTGATACACAGCAAGAATTCCACACGTAAGTTAACTTTGTATCATATTAGCTACGTTAGCCGTCTGATGTGATGCTCCGGGCATATAAGTTGCTCTGTTTACTAACATCGACCCTCCACTCAAAAGTGAGCGGGTAGGTTAAAAACAACGTGTGCTGGTATATTTTGCACTATGCAAATCCAGCTAGCTACATACCTCTGTCTAAGAATCTATAATTGAGTCTTGGCATTACCCAGAATGTATTATGCAGTAATAGTGTGACATTAAAGGAGCAGTACGGGTATGTGTGACTTGTAGTATGACGCGGACAGAAGTATCTCTCATCCAATCGAGATGTGTATGCCATAGGCTTTTAACGAAACTATTCGAAACGCTGTGTTGAATTCGCTGATGCGAACATGGAACATGAAATACAGCGTAACTGTATGTAACTGAAGGTGTACAGTATCGTTAATACTTTCATTTCAATCAACGGGGTCGACAAACATAGGACCGTTTGATACTATGTACACCCCTGGTTGATGTGTATTGAGGAAGAAGTGTCATACTCTTCTTAATCATGTAGTCTTGGTATTACGAATCCAAGTTCAAGCGCTATCTTTTGAGTGCTGTCAGCTTTTTGTAAGTTCCAGTATTTTGAGACTCTCTAGACGTATTTTGAAAGTTGTGGGTTGATCGTGACGATTTCTTGTTGTGTATTTCAAGTGCAACACTTATTTGTGGTTGACCCGATATGATGTCGTTTCCCCGGATACCGGCGCCAAATAATAAATGTTTTACCGGACCCGAATGTTATTCGGATACAGCTATTAAATTTTAACACTGGTATGGGGGCAAGAGAGTCAGCGCTCCCCGGTAACAGGGAGCCACCGGATATTAAATTTACCGGCTCTCAGAACCAGATAGTAAAATTATACCGGAATCGGAGCCGTATGCTAACCGCTGGATATACGATCTAAGCGTGTGTGTTACTAGAAGTAAGTCATCCTAAAATTTGTATTGGATTTAAAATTATTTATTGGCTTGGATTTTTTTATTTCATGCCAATGTGCGGTCAATAGCTTTGCCGCGGTTATGAATGAATTTTAAATCAGCGCCGGTATTCTCAAGTAAATGAGCGTAGCATCTATCGCCAGTTGGCTATAAGATGTTTAATTATTGAACCAATGAGTGGACAGGTTCGAAATTCAGCAGTTTTTGGACTTAGATACTAAACTACTATAATCTTTGCAATTTAGTGTTCCACATTTGCATGAGTTCATCAGCATGGTTACATATCGCGAACTGGTGAGAGGTGCTATACGAATTTGAGAATACGGACAGGGTTATAGTGTAATATAAGAATATTTTGTATTAAGAAAATTAACCGAAACAACATTTTTTGCAAAGTTTAGCTCGGAATATTACCAACTTTTATGGTGGTAAGTAATCGTTGTATTTGTGTTCTTGTAATGTAATGTAGGCAGTTGTGTTTGTGTTTTAAAGGTGCAGCCGGATACCGAAATACCGTTGCTGGAAATTTGGTTGCGCTGTTTCCTTAGTGTTTTTGTTTTAGTTTCACGATATTTTCTACATTTTCTATCGTTTAGTCTAGCCGTGACGGCTAAGTTAAACCTCTTTATTTTGAGTTTTCTGCTAATTTCATATCTTTCAAGTTTTACAATTTCAGAGCAGTAAGTAGAATGAGAAGACCAGCGGTTTAAGTATAGTGTGGTTTTAGTTCGGTTCTGTGTCTGTTTCTGTTCGCTGTTCATATCGTCGTTAGTGTACTTTAAATGAACCGCGCTATAACCAGCGTTCTGTCGTTTAATGGTTCATTGTACCTAATAGGTGGTTGCTTATACTCAATTAGTCGCAGGCAGAATTAAGTGCAGTCGCGAACAAAACGCGGTTGTAATCGCGATTGCATAAACGCGACTGGCCGCGACCGACATTCAAACGCGTTTATAAAATCGCAACCGCAGACGCAATCGCGATTACTACGGACTTACTTGTTAAGCCTAAGCCTAAGCACTAAGCATAAACCTTTCTGTCCGTGACTGTATGTAATTATGTAAATTATATAAATGTTTGAATAATGTGAATAATGTTTTGTGTTGATTTAAGATGGCTTAATCAACTTGGTTTGGCTGCGATTGGATTTTGTGGCAGTTATCCAGAATTGGACGATTCAATGTATGGTAAGTTTTAGCATCACAGAATAAGCCCTGTGTATTGTATTGTTTGATTTTATACTCTGATATTATGCATAAGGGTACAATACATGTGCCCATACTAGTCAAAATTGTTGCTAACTTTGAAATCCCCGATTATAATTATTGAGATGTTTTATTAACACATGCTATCACACTTCATACACTATCTCTTAAACAGTCCCCACTTCACATCCCGGCTTTGTGTAATTTAGTACGCGGGCCTCTTTGATACTTATACCTTGAACAGTGCCCAAAATAGTACGTATCTGGGGCGTTGCAGCTTTAGTAATATTGATATATAATTGACTTTGGTTGTTTATCTTTAATTTTTTCGAAATGATTCCGTTTCAGGCTTTTATTTTCTCGACAATAGCCAGTTGTCGTCCTGCTCGATACCGTCAACCCCTGAAGATCGACGTCGATATTTGTCGTCAGCAACAACAACGCCAAACCCTTCGCCGTTGTTTTCAAGCTTCAGTGGTGCGTCTTTGCGTCCCAAAACCGCTGGTACTCGGCCTGCACTTAGTGCAGTCCTAGTTCCGAAGAATGAGGCTAATGTTGCAGTCTGTAGTAGTACTGCGGCTGTAGCTCCACCGTCAGCAGCGAACGCAGTTTTAGGTAATTCAAGAACGCGAAATCATTATAGCGAGTCAGTGCAACACGCGAATGTAATTCGAACCGGGACTGGTTACAGTAATGGGTCAGATGCGGCAGAGACGCTACTGCATCTGAACTCATCTCTGCCTGCAGGTATTGACGCGGTACCTGAGAGTGATAGTCATGTTGAGGACCTGCATGCTCATAGTGAGCAGTCCTCTGTGGATTTGATGGATGAAGGACCGGTACAAGTTAACGAATCAGAATCTGATCTTGTTACGCGTGGCAATGTACGAACTGAGACTAGCGCAGTTTTGAACTCTGATGATCGGCAGGCGCGTGATCGTGCAGAAATCGGTCAAGTTCATGGGGAAGGTAAGATTCGGCCTCGTCCTAGTCGATTTTTGATACGAGATAGTGTTGACAGTACAGATGGCGTCGATGTGCCAGATTGTTTAGATTTAAGTGAAGACTCAAGTGACGGGAAATCAGCCGATGGTGGAAATAATATCGTTGTAGAGGGTCAGAAACGTCATAGTGTGGAATTTGGTGTTCGTATGCAGGATTCGAACAAGAGCGCTGTCGCAGATGCAAATGGAGTCACTGTGGTCGTGATCGATTCGTCTAGGCATAACAGTACCAGTGATGCGTTAGATGCTTCTGTTACTATCGGCGATGGAATAAGCAATAATTTGACTTTCCAAAGTACAGCAAGCGAGAGTCCAACAAAAACTAACTGGGAACAACCAGACCCGGATCAACAAAACAGCAATGACGTATTTGTGCAAAACCGTAGTGGCGAGCATAAAAGAAGTGGAAGTTACGCGAACATTACACGTGTTGAAATACCTGATTGAATAGTTTTGATTGAACCGGTAGGTTGTATGTTTTGTGTGCATACATCGATTCTAAATTATACAGTTTGTTGTTGTTCTTTCAATGTATCGTTGAATTGTTTAACTCATCAGGGTGTTTGGCGATTTTTTTCAATGCGTCTCTGGTTATTTAGCGTAAGACACGCTAAAATAATGCTTTTTTATACGCTGTATAGTAGATTGTTCTATTGTTTCTCACAACAGGGCGAACATGATTCAAAGTACGGTCAAACAAAGCGGGTTTGAAAAGACTACAAAGTTTAAAAGCGATGAGCGTTTGATTAAACCGGCTCCAATAAATGCGCGCCAGCGATCTGTTTGACGCAACGATGTATTGTCGCTGCTCAATCCAATTATTGTTTCGTCCTGTGACACTGGCCGTATGGGTATAGGAAACTATGTTCTTTCAATTTTTGGAATTTTTTATAATACGGTTTTTCTAATGGTTTTAAGGTTGCGCTATACTTGTCGTGCGGCGCCGTCTGTCACGCGTACGGCGCCGTCCGTCACTAAACGGTATCGTACGTGAGTTATTTGCGTACGATGCCGCACGGTGACGGACGGCGCCGTATAGGTGACTCATGGTGAAGGGCGGCGCCGTACGGGTGACGGACGGTGACGCACGGCGCCGTATAGGAGACAGACTTGCGTACGATGCCGCCCGGTGACGGACGGCGCCGTATAGGTGACTCATGGTGAAGGCCCCAAAACCACAGACAGACGGTGACGAGCGGCGCCAGAGGTCAACAAAAGTACCGCAAACCCTTGGTTTATTTTATTGTTTTTCGTATTTATAATGATGAATAAATACGCATATAGTTAATGTAGTTGCAGTTTAGTAATGTATTGTTATTGTTGTAAAATGCTCAACACGAAATTGCCTAATAACTGGTTGTTTTTGTTCTATTATTAATATTTATGCAGGAAAATGAGAACTAGTTTGTTTGAATTCAAATATAACGCTGTTACAATTTCGTCATCCACAGCCGCTAGAGTTGCCGTGGGACAGAATTTTTTGCCGTAGCCCGCGACCCAGGCTCAGATCTTGGCACTAGGGCCGATACTAACCGGGTCAATGAATGTTCCATAAGGATGTGTATATTTGTTTTGTCATTTATTGTTGGACAAACATGGTTTTGTTGACAAACGAAGCGTTGAATCGAACTGAAGTTGAATATTTGATATGTTGTAACGTATACGCAAGTACAATGTTTTATAAAATACATGGCTAAAACAATCGATTCTTCAACTTTTCAATATGCGTCGAGTTTAGTAAAGATTACATTAAAATGATTTCAAGCGTTGGCACCAATGCCGGAGCCAGGTCCCCGGCCATCTCTAATAAGTAAACGTGAAGCAGGCTGGGGGGTGCTTTTAGTAAGTGGGAGACCCGACTGTCCCATTATACGAACCCCCAGATATGTTTTGCATTAAAGTGTACAAGAAAGACACTTGTCATTGAAAATGTACACGGTCACAGTGGGCGCTGATACAGTGTGCAATTTATTGAAGTTCCAGGCAAAGGTTAATGATTGGAGTAGAATATTTTTAGCCGTACGTACAGAAAAAACAGCGGTCCATGATTGGTTAAGCTAATTGTCCATATACTGCTTGGTTTTTTTGTTGTCAAATATTCCATTCTAACCAGATTTGAATCGGATTCGAAAAAAGTGTATGAATTTTTGCTGGTTCCGTTTCATTTCGTAAACTATAAATTTTGTAACTGGTTTCATGACGGCTTTTTGCTTAAGCTCCTGCATAGCAATTTTGGCGTGGCATCGTTGGGTCAATTTGGAAAAATTCCATTTTATACGTTCGTACGCCAGTGAGTTGTATTAAAATATGTTTATATTTTATTGTACAGTAAATAATTATTGATTAGTTCGTGTTTTGATTTCGATTTGCCAATAAGACATTAAAACAGTACCTAAAATGAAGCTATCGCATTTCAGCTTATCGTTGACGAAACGTTTTTGTGGATTTCAGCGACTACAAATTAAGACCTGATTTTGAGAGCGAGCGATCGCCTGAGAGGTAGTAGCATTTTCGCGACAATATTTAAAGGGGGTAATGCTGTATGTGATGGTGCAACTGGGATTCCAATTTACCGGAACCGGAATTCGTTTGGCACAATTTTGACGGGTGCATCGGTGAATTCGAAGTCAAAATTTCTGGCGTTTATATAACGTGCTATTCAGCGGGTTTCTTTCTTGCTTAGCGGTCATTTTGAATCGGATAAATTTATTTTTATGGTCATCTGACGTAAAAATAGTGGAAAAACTTTATCGTAGGAAAGGTTTGGACGAAAACATTTTTTGCTTCGCTTAAGCTCAGGCTTAGGAATATGCTCATTTTTGTACGCTTAGGCTTAGGAATATGCTTATAATACTGTTCCTCCCCTGTTCTTTATATTGGCCGGGGTTTTTTTATACGGTACCCGCAAAATATACATCTCGTAATGTTGGCTGAAGTTTTTGTATATCGTACAGCTATTATATGTATTGAACCTCATAGCAATGATGCGAAAACGAGGAATAATTGTTTCCGTGCTGTCAATTGTAGCGGTTGGAACTACACTGTCTGTACGAACGACTACTATTCGAAGTTTTGCACAAAGTTATGGTCCACAACAGGAATCGAACCTTGGCCCTCTTGCACTCGACTTAAAGCAGGCTACCACTACACCACGTGGTTGTTGTAACAACTTCTTATACCAGCATATGTGCACTTGCACATGTATAGCACTCTTTTTGCTATTTACATACACTTAGTGTATACTAGTGAGGGTGTAACCGGAATTCCGGTTGCGGGTTTTTTCACCTTCCGGTTCCGCTTCTGGTAAATTTTTGCCGGAATTAAAAGTTACCGGAGGTTAAATTTTGGCTGTTTTTAATTTGCTAATCTTTACGAAACCGTTTAAAGATACTTGTTCAATTATTGATCATAAAAATAAAATGGATTTAAGCCTTGACAATTATCGAAAATTAACCATCGAACATAGATTTCGCTTCAGTGGATCAGGAAAATCTAAAATACAACAGATTGAGCCGAATACAGTAGATTGAGTCGATGCCTATCTTCAACCAAGGGAAAAGGAAAATTAAAATAAGCTAAACTTTTCGGTGACATGTATTTGTCACATTCCGGTTTCGGATCCATATCCGTTAATTTTTTCAAATTCCGGTTCCGGTAAATTGTCATTCCGGTTGCACACTGCCGGCAGTAGTCATGCTAACTGACAGAATTAGGATTTGTTTTGGAGTCGCGGCTTCATGCGTAATTTCTGGTTTAAAAAGTAGCTTCGGTTATTTTTCGGCAGTCGCTAGGTTTTCGTAGCCGGTTCATGTAAGATTTCAAAATTACACCCTATGGTATACAGGTTATATACCTTAGCTTGTATAGCATTCGAACGATATAATTTGTCGGGTTTATAATTGCACTTGCTAATTTTGGCTTGTGTACGACTAGTACCAGCACGCGTAACGTTACTAGTTTTCAACTTAGTGTTGGCCAATGTAAAAATCAGGGGCGGAACGTTTTTTCTATGCGACAAGAATAGAGTAAGCTTATACTTTAGACTAATTTTTTTGCGTGGCTTATGCTTAGGCATAGGAATATGCTCATCTTTCTGTTTAGGCTTAGGCTTGGGATTATGCTTATTAAACATCGGTTTTTTCCGGTTTATTTCCGTTTTTGAGGGGGTGGAAAAATAGGAAAAAACTTTTTTATTATAATCTCAGTAAATTACATGCAAAACGGTGATAAACATCGCGGAAACCGTCAGGAATAAGTTTTTTGGGCCCATGTATAGAACAGGGCCGGATCGTTTTCCTAAGGGCTATAATAGACTCCGTTTAAGCTTTAGATCAATTTTTTTGCTTAGGCTTACGAATAGGCTCATCCATACGCTTAGGCTTACGCGTAGGCTTAGGAATATGCTTATACTACTGTTCTGGCTCTATTCTACACATGGGCCGTTTTTTGCATGCTCCCGTAATCGCGAAGGTTGATGTACTGTGGAGGAATTAGTGGCGGATCCAGAAAACTCTAAAATGGGAGGCAGCACGAGATATAGTGGAAGCACTCGCGAGCGAAACGAGCCAGGGGCCATACGTCATTTAAGTGCTAAACCTCGAAATAAAAAAATCTTAGTTCCCCCGTTGGATCCGCCAGTAGCAGGAATAATTGGATAAATGCGTTTCATAAACATCTGGAAACACCCAGGAAACACATGTTTTCGACTCCGACATCTGGTCGATCCGATGCCAATTCATTCCGATAGCTGATAGGCAATTTAAACTAGAAAAATCTAATGGGTGGTCCAAACAACTTGTGTGTAATGATGGTGGGAACGAACTGTAATGTATTAACCTACATTTGTAAGAAAAAAACCTGAAAACGATAGTAGGGACCAGATCTGAACCTAATAGCGGAGGGTAGTTTTTCTGGTCGACGAGTTGCCGTACCTACTGGCAGATGGCAAGTTGTCGAATGACGAGTACTGTTATACTTAGTGACAGGCTACAAGTTCTCGGGAAGACGAGTGGTCATACATGTTGGCAGGCGCCAAGTTGTCGGGTTCACTAGTGGGGTAATACCTACTTTTAAGGTGACAAGTTATCGGGTCGACGAGTTGTCGTGTTACCCGTTTTGTTATGCCAAGTGCTACACCCACCTGTCGAGTCGATGTGCCAAAGTTTGGCTGATCGATGCAGTGTAACACTCCTTGGCTGTGTATGATCGAAACATTCGTTGAATCGTTCCGAGTGTCGACCGTTGACAGGATGGGGTGTTGACTGTTCAACTTAGTGTCACAGGGGTGACACAGCTATAAAATGCATAAAATACGTAGAATCATGAATTGGGGTTACGAAACAGTTATGGGTATGCTGAACAATACTTGGAGTGGTCTTTGACAGTTGGTACGGGGGTTACGTTAGGATTTGAGTGGAATTACAATGCAGGAGTTGTAGAGTAATAGTTTGTCTATAAGACGCGGACAGACACATCTACTGTAGTAGTTTGAACATCACAATTCTTAGAAAGGGTGAGTCCATCAACTAAACAGTGCGGTCAACCGTTTATTCAAACGAACTATCATTCGGTAAGGTGTCGAATCGGCTAACTTATATTGAATTTTTAGCCTGTTCTTCGGAAATATCTGTAAATTATACGTATTAATGTAACGCGTATACTGCATTTTTTGTGGTGGCTAGCGTAGGTTTAGCAATTGATTTTGAAAAAACATTTTGCCAAAGTTTACGTTTTGGGTTTTAAAAGCGTATTCAAAGGGTTAATCTATACGTAATCCGTTTAGCGGGCACGTAGCCAAGGGTGGACTCAGCACCCTTTGGAACCACTTTGGCCCTACTAGTAGATTTTCAACCTTGCTTGTAAGTCATTGGAAACGTTTAAATGCGTCTCTTGGTAAATTTTTGGCCCCCCAGCAAGTTGAGCTGGCTACGAGACTGCCGTTTAGGCTAACATGATAAACTAAGTTCAAATGGCTTAATAGCAGGTTGAGGTTAGCTTTGTAGAGTAACGTATGCATTAGTTTTTTAGTTATTGTAGGTCACTTTCTGCTTGTGGTTAAAATGCAGATATGGATAGCTAAGGTCAGCTGGCTAACTTTTTGCTACAGATTAAAAAATGTACCATACACTTTTACATTTTTAAGTATACTGGTTGAAGCAGAGGCGTAAGTGGGTAAAGATTTTTTGCCCGCGCTGCGCTTTACCCGTGGAATTTTATTTTTTACCCGCGGGTATGTCGGCGCAAAATTGTTTTACACAGCCTTCGAGTTACGTTACAAAAAATTCTTTATTGGTAACTTTCGAAACAAACCATTAAGCCAAAAAATGTAACACTGGATAATTTCGCTCACCACATCTATCACAGATAAGATCAGTGAATCAAGTACAAAATCATTGCAGTTAAGAGCGTATAAACCACACGTTGTCTGGTCGCAATTTGTCTTAAGATCTTCAGAAAAATAGTGAACATATTGTTCCAAGCCAAAGAAAAATTTAACCTCTATAGAAACGCGAAGACTGTCGGCTCGGCAAATGGCATAAGATAAATTGTTGCTACTATTCAAAAAGCCGCCAATATTTTTCGATTGAACAGGAAATTTCAGGAGTGTAATACTTATTTTTCACTCATACGGCAAAACAGTTTAAAAATTCAAGTTTTTGAGCATTATCTTGTTTCAAGTTTCTGATGAAAAGTTTAGATTGGTTAAAGATTAACATATTTTTACTTGCAATTTAAAATTCTTTACTCGCACTTTGAAATTGTTTATCCACAGGTATACTCGCATCAAAATTTTCTTACTCAACCCGCGTTTACACCCGCGTAGTATACAGCATTGGGTTAAGGCAACTGGCTAAGCGAGCCGTTTTACCGTGTGATAGGTTAAAAATAGAGCACAAAGCAATGAAAAATCGTTGTTTACTGTAGTCTTACATACAGCATAGGACCGCTTCTATAAATGGGTCTGCTTGATGGCTAATTGGCCAATTAAGACAGTGGCTGTTCTTGTTACATGACACCAAAATAGGTTTTTTTCCTGCTTTGTTGGCCCATGTTACTTTAAAGGGTGTCCAGGTTTCTGGTGGGTCTATAAAAGTGTAGGATTAGATTCTATATTACATATTTTTGTTTAGGCTTAGGTTTAGGCTTAGGAACACATTCTTGCAACGCTAAGGCTTAGGCTTAGGATATGCTTAATCTACTGTTACGCCCGTTAAAGTAACATTGGCCGCTTTGTTGGTGTTGTATCTTTGTGTTATCCGCTTACATTTCCTGTATCTACTTGAAGCTTAATCTTCTGGTATGACTTAGAAAACGGGTGGCGATAAAATTGGGATCAAAATTTTAGTTTCAGTCTGTTCTAAACTGAGACTGCATAAATGTCTTTGGACGCTATGATCGGAATCAAAAGTTTACCAAAATCCTACGGATTATATGGATATTATAATCTGTAAGCATACCGTGAGCATAAACTGTTCGCAATCAAATACGTGTGCTTTTGGCTTTTAAGATTAGTCGGAGGATAAATTGCAGTTTGGGGTTTAGATTGCGTTTTTTCTGGTCTTTTCTTTTTTGTTTATGAGATTGATCGCCGTTTATATGTATAATATACACATATCTAATGTCTGTATATTATATATATAAATATATATTTACATATATTTATATATGTATATATATAAATATATATATAGATATAGATATATAGACATATATGTATATATAGATATAGATATATATAGATATATATGTATATAAATATATATAGATATAGATAGATATATAGATATATATGTATATATGTATATATATAAATACTTGAGTGACTGAGTAGCCTTTTATGCAAGATATATAGCATAAGTTTCTATACTCAGCATTTGAGACATATATTTTTAGACGATTGTAGAGCAGAATAATTTAAATTGTAGGCCTTTGTGTGCATATTTTATGCCACAATAAAACATATATTAGGGTGGCAAAAAAAGTTCGGATTCGGATTAGGCAAAAATTAGCGGTTTGGAATCCATTGTGAAAAAAAACCGAATCCATATGCCAAATATCAACAATGTTCCGCAAAATGTTTTTTTTCGGGTTTAAACAATAAAAATTTTAATCAGCTTGTTATATTTATCAATATTTATTGTGACAGGGCACAAATCTAAAAGTACCGAGGTCAGGTCGGGCACGAAATATATTAACGTTTAAAAGTGCGTTCGGCTGGCATTGCGTCGATATTCTGAAACTAATTCTCGATATATTGGAAATTGGCGAAATATAAAGTTCGAATTTGGATCCGGCAAATTAGCAATGGATTCAGATTCGGGTTTGGTCAAATTGTAGATTCGATGGCACCACGGCGTTGTATGGTTTAATTCGTGCGTAAAGAAATATGTAATAGTTCGTTATAGTAATGTTCATGGCGTACATGATACTTTAATTATTTACCGCTCGTTGGCACGCGGGTTCATATTGCGTAACCGTGCCAACGTACGTTTTAGCTACTGGTTCAGTGAATTTTTTGAATTCGCTAAGTTGGTGGTATGAACGTGTTGCATACATAAATACGTATTTTTATGCAGCTAATATGGATTTGGCCTAACGAAAAGCTTATACGCAGGCTATATCAGAAAAAATTTGTTATGATATGGTAAGGTCCATAGTTTGAAAGTTTTTTTAGTTGGGGGCCAAAAATTGCGGTTGACTCATTTTTCGCTACGCTCACAAGATTTCTGTTACTATATACTACACATACCTTTAAAAATATGGACGGGATGTGCGGATTTGAATGCCAAAAATGCAAGGATAGGGATTAAATGGTTGCGAAAATTCAGGCCGGAACAGGAAGTCAGGTGGAGGTCTGATATATACACAGTACACACCGCAGGGTGACAACAAAAGTTCGGATTCGACAAAAAAATTTGCGAGTTGAATTTGGATTCGGATTCGGTTGTGAAAAAGCCGAAACCAACAGTGTTGGGCAATATGTTTTTTAAGTTTTAATCAATAAAAATTTTAAACAAATCTTGTTATATTAATAGCAGATTTTTGTTTCAGGTTACAAATCTCAAAACTGAGGCTGGGCACGAAATGTATTAACGTTTAAAAGTTTACAGTTGCCATTGTGTTGATATTCTGAAACAAATTGTAGATATAACTGAAATTTGCAGCATACAACATTCAGATTGGGATTCGGCAAATTAGCAATCGATTCGGATTCGGTCAAATAGTCGATTCGGTGCCACCCTGGTGCATAGACATGTGCTTATATTTGCTGCTTTTGGCAGTTATAAAGTCAGTAGGCAAACAGTGATATAAACGCGGGTATTAAAGTGAAACCCAGTCCGGCAGAATGCAGAAAGTGGACATTCCGGTCTGATTAAATTTTTGCGATGATTCTGGTATAATTTCAATGTAGGAATATTTGTAGTTTTCCGTAGTTGCATATCGTTCAATAATTTGTTATTGCAAAACAGTTATGGACAGTTTGTCGATTGTGTATAAATAAACGCAAATAAATAAGTCTAAGTTAAACAGTACCGTATAGAGCCCCCTTTACTAAAATTGAGGTGCGGATGTGCGGTGGGGCTTGAAGCCTCGACGTACGGATTACCGGTCCGCTGCTCTATAACCACTGAGCTATGAGCAGCCATGCTCACGTTTCGATACAATGGATCTACATACGGTATGTGGCTCATGTATAGAACAGGGCTGGAACAGTAGTATAAGCATATTCCTAAGCTTAAGCGTATATGGATGAGCCTATTTCTAAGGCTAAGCCTAAGCCTAAGCAAAAAATTGGTATAAAGCTTAAACTGACTCTATCATAGCCCCTCCGGAAAACCATCCGGCCCTGTTCTATATATGGGCATGGGCCACGTATGTTTGGTACTACAAGATACGTATATGAATACGCCGCGAAATCGCATGAGAGCTGGATAGCGTCTCTCACATTTCCCAACGAATCCCGGTAAGGAATTCTAAGTGAAGCAGTACCATATACTGTCTTTTATGAAAATTTTGCTACGGATGTGCGTTGGGGTTTGAATCCAAACATGTCGTTCCGGACCTGCACGTATAGTTACCTATTTTGTTAACCGTGTTTCGTCATTTCGTACAGTTATTTTGTAATGAATGTATGTGTTATGTTTTGCTGCGCTGTAATATTTTCAATGTGTTAGCAAATTTTCATTTTTTAGCTCTTCTAAGCACGATTTTTTGTAATTATTTCAGTATGGGAGACAAACATTTTAGTCAGGATAATTTTGGTAGCCGACCCCTGTTATCAGCTAGGTGTATATTTGTTTACAAAACTTATAAGCATCATTGTCGAATTTTCTTAGTGCACTGGGTGAAGCGAAATTTCGAACAATGGATGGTGTTTCGCGAAGCGTTTTATGTTTTTACTACTTTGAAGTCAAAACAAGGATGTTTGTCCGACGAGAGTCTCAGTCACCGCTGAACCGGTTTTGATAAACTTTTTTTGTTTGAAAGCCAATTATTTCGAGGCGTTAACGTCGCATTGGGGTTTTAAAATTTTAAGCCGTTTATTAGGTACAGGCTAATTTCGTATAATTGGGAAAGTCGGATTGCCGTTCACTGGCCATTTCAGGTACGGCATTGCTTTATGATTTCGTCTCAAAACCAGTGTTTAACTATCTGAAAAGTTGTCAGACCGTCAAACGCTTTGAAATATCAGTTATTAGATTTAATAGTCAATGTGTTTGCGAATTTGCAACTCAAAAACATTCTTGTCAAAACTTTTTATTCCTGTAAACTGTACAGTACTGTTTGTTTACATTTCGGTTCGCTCTTTAATTCTTTGCTTCATCCAGTAGAACGTGGCCTAATTTGCTTATAATATATACATATATATTGTCTCATGTTTATACATGTAACATTTATTACAACACCTCGAACGCTGCTCAAAATACGTATGTGGGGCGTTTCAACTTTAATGACAAATATAAAACGTATGTAAGATTGACACGTTTCCTGTTTGCGAGTCATTTCTCGCAATGAATATTTCTTAAGAAAGTTACATAGAAAACACCAATCAAGGTTATTCCAGCTTTAATTACATTACATATCGGTTGATATGACATTTAAATTGGGTTTTTCGGTAATTCGCAAGCCTGCGTTCGCCCATAATTGGTCGGAGTTTGAAAATTTTTGAATGTTTGAGTTTAAAGTTAATTTGATATACGCATTCCTTAATTAATGTTTATGTTTTATATATTAAATAAATCTATATATTAAAGCTGGAACACCTCGCATACGTATTTTGGGCAACGTTCCAGAAGATTTGTATATCCATATGCAAATTTGCTTCTATTTTGTTATTTTTTTCAATTGTCAATCAAGTTTCAAGGCTTAGGTGTAGACTTGTTTGAACAAATCTTTCTAAACAAATGTCAAGAAAGTTGCACATATATGCAACTATGGATTACTAGTAAAATTTATTAGAAACAAACAAACATATATACGTAATAATTATATATACTTAGATGTGAGTAATGCATATTGTATATAATGTAACTAATGGCTTGGACAGCACACAAATCTGAAGACGAACTTCGAGAGCACGAATGCTCTGATGTAGAACTCGATGCAGCTGCTGAGCGCCTTGTAAGATGGATGCGTCGCTCGGAGCATACGGTTTTCTTTACCGGTTAGTAAGCTAAATTGTATACAGGAGTGTGACCAAGTTGGTGCTTTGGGGGGTGGGATTGTGTTTCTATCTCGACTGTTTCCAATTTATGAACAAAAAATTTATTTTATGTGCCATTTTAATTTAGCGATCAAATATTTTTAGCAAACCCAGACCCAGTGCTAGAGCAGCCACCATGCGTACCCCCATTTGGGAGGCACTCCATTGAGGGGTCCCCACCGTGAACAAGATTTTAAACAAATGTGAAAAATAGTTTGATCATGTTTAGGGGCGTTCACCCCTGAATTTTGGGGGCCCCACTATAGGCTACTCTGGCACTGCCCAGACAGACAAATTAATATAGCGCAAGCGGAAGATTTACGATCATTATACTCCAGCCAGATCACACTAATTTTATATTGTGACTACTCAGCTGCAGGGTTCGGCCGGATATCCGGTTCCGGTTTAATATCCGGGAAAAAATGATATCCGGTATAAACCTGCCGGATACAGGATATTTACGGTTGCGGTGCTGGTTATTACAAAATTGCTTTTCACAAATGAGCGTCTTTAACATCGTACTGCAATGCATTTCTGGGCAAGTCAAAAAGTTCAAGTTTTAATACGTTTCAGCTACTTTTAACTTATTTACTCGAGCACAAGAGTTAAAAACTCATTTTTGCATAAAATGTCGGTAGTATTTGAGTTATGCAAAAGTATTTTTGTATATACTAAATTTAATTAATTTTTAATTAGGATTTGTCATTTTACCTCAGTGTCAAAGACTTAAGCTTCTTGGCAGGCGCAGCAAAATGTTTTGTATTTCCGCATCTAAAACGCAATTATATATATGTTATTCGGAACCACAACCGCAAATATCCGGTATCCGTAAGGTTTGTATCAGATACGTACCGGTACAAGATACGGGTGTTTGGTTTCTTACCGGATATTAAACCGGAAGCGGATATCCGGTCGATTTTTGACCGGAAGTGGGGGATTACTGGTAAGGTTGCAGTGTTTATTAGCGCAGTAACTAGCCACGCGTACAACCACATACAGATCGAGGAGAGCAGGTTCATAAAATTCGAAGTGGAGTTTTTGGTGGGTTTTTATAATTTGATTGAATTTTTTTCAAAAACAATGATTGTTTCAAGTACGGTTCAAACTTTATATTGAAGAACGGCAGGGATTTGACGTTTGAGACAATGTCAAGAATGATTCTCACTAGCAAACAAAACAATGACAATGAATGTAGCAAAAATACACTATCATCATGTCCGTATTTCGTTCGTCCAACCTGATGATAAGCTGTGACTATTTCGAGCTTTTTCAGCTAACTGCAATCCCGTTCGTAGTGTTATTTTTCAGGCGCAGGCATCAGTACGTCGGCAGGCATTCCAGACTTTCGAGGTCCGAATGGCGTTTGGACGTTGCGGGCTCAAGGCAAAGAAACAGCGTCGCGAACATGCCCGACAAAGGCAATCCCGACACCAAGTCATCGAGCATTGGTTGCGCTTGAACAGAACGGCTTTGTCCAATATTTGGTGTCGCAAAATGTTGACGGCATTCATTTGAGAAGCGGGTTCCCGGCTAAAGTAAGCCAGCGCAGTTATAGATTTAATTTTATTGCGTTTAGATGCTATGTAATGTCGGCGGAAACTAAGAAATTTTTAGTATATACGTACGTTAGCGTTCATTCCTGTACTGTTGACGCGTGTATTTATTGCCTATGTGCTTGTAAAACAACTAAGGTAATTAAATGTATAAAGTAATTTGGTAATTTGTTACGGTCATCCTTGGATGGCAGTTGAAAGCACTAATAATTCACTGTGAACTAAAATACACGTCCCAACTGAGCATATCTGACTAAACGCTGGTTAGTAGTCGTCTGATTAATTGTTGCCGCTTGTACTGCGTTGTGACGAATTGGGTTTCAGCGGCACTCTGCTATATTTAGTTTAGCGATAAGTTTTAGCGAACTACGCTCAAGTGTATAGTTTGTAAATATTTGCAATATAATGTTACATTATGTCGATTGTAAAAATCAGTCGGCGAACGTTTGGGTGCACATTACGAGTTGAATTTGTGCGGAAAGTTTCGAGTACCGACGACGCGTTTGTTGAATTTTTTAGAAATTAGCCGAATTGCACGGAAACACAAACCTCGAATACTGCAAAGATTGCAAGCGTCAGTATCTTCGCGAATTTTCGTGTCGACGAAGAGGTTTGCGAACCACCGATCATGAAACAGGTACGTATATTAGATTTTGGTTTAAGCATAACCGTTGTTCAAGTTTGACATTTTGCGAGCCCAATTTCAGGTGGATAGAGCGTTTTCGGAAGTTACTAGTCCACGGATTCAACCAATGGTGTGATGGTGGAAGGTTATTAGAAAGCCGTTGTGATAAAAACCACGGGAATATACATTACGTAATGTTTTGATTGTACAATTTTTGTTTCGTTGGCGTACGTATAGCTGTAGTTGTTGCTTAATCACAGCAGAGTCAAAAATTTATGCATAAAATACAGCGGATTATAGAGTCTATATGAACAAATAAAAATGACTTTCGACAAGCACACAGTGTTTGGATTATACTACTTATACTCAGTAAACAAACTGCACTCGCAGAATATGTTCATAATACTGATTACTAAGCTCAGATTTCAGGTAGAAAATGTATTTGTGGCGCGCCATTATACGATACAATAATCAATTTTGGTGAAAACTTACCTGAACAAGCGTTGTCAGACGGATTTAAACACAGCGAACGTTCAGAGCTGTTTGTTGTTCTTGGTTCATCGCTAACTGTAACACCGGCAGCTGATATGCCGCATGACGCAGCGCGTGCCGGCGCCAAACTGGTCATTGCAAATTTGCAGAAAACACCGCTTGATCATATGGCTGCGTTGCGAATTTTTGCCAAATGTGATTCGTTAATGGAGTACGTTTTTTGAGATTGTGGTTATAAACCGGTGGGTGTTCATTAGTGATGTGTTTCAATTTTCAGAACATGAATTGTAGCGCTTGCTTGTTGAAATTGATGTGCAATGATTTCGTTCCGGTAATAATATGGTTAGTGCTTTTTTTAACCTAAGCCTAAGCACTAATCCTGTGCCAAGCCAGTGTGGGAAGACTGTAGAAGAACATATATTTTGAAGTGAATTTTGTATTTTAGGAGCGTGATGAATAAACTGAACATTGACATTCCTGACTGGTATGTGGCAAGAAAGTTCCGTGTGATTCAAAGCTTTGGTGAAACTTCGCGTGACAGATATTCACTTCAAATCAAGTCAACCAAAAGTGGACAAATTGTTCCAGTTATTGATAAAGTTACGGTATGTATTTTCAGGTGTTGCGTATTGGAATAATTATATTTATTGTTTTTTGAGAAAATTTGCTTATGATATCTTAAAACTTGTGATTAATTTGTTTGTATTCAATTTTACGTAGTGAATGTTGCGTTTTTTGTTTCAAAAAGTTGTTTCTTGATGTTACAAAATCAACATTAGAGAAACTAATTTTATTGTGGAAATGCTGCTGATTTTGTGTAAATTTTGAAATTTATGGAAAATTTGAGCCGCGCAGGGTACAGTCTTAGAAGGTTGCTTATCGAAACTTTTACCTTTCTTTACTGCTGTATTCAAATTCGTATATTATAATTGCAATTTGTTTGCGAATTTAAAATTTAGTAGCATATGAATAGTATTAATTTAGGTTTCGCCAAACACTCCACAAAGAAGAACCAGCAAATCGCATTCCAATATTTCAAGCAACGACCGCAACCAGCCGGTGGCGACTCAAACGTTGGAAGCACCACCGTTCGAGTTTGAGCTTAGCCGTGGAACCAAACGAGGCGATATATTCAGTGTGGATATTCATTGGCGTAGCGTATATGGTGAACCGCGTGTTTCGATTGATGTTATCATTGACAATGAAGACTATCAACGATGGGATTACGAACTTCATTATAACCCGATCACAGGCGATATGACTGGTGGATTGTTGGAAGATGAAGGATAACCTACAGAATATTTGGACCAATATCATTTGTTGGTGGCGTATAAGTAGTTATGTAAGTATATTTCTATACCTACGTCATAAGCCAAAGCCTAGGGCCGCGGCATAAGGATATATCTAAAACTAAGCCTAACTTAATCAAAGAACAGTCTAATGGTTTAAGTCTACTTGCAGTCGCGTTGGAGAACGATACGCACCTTTAAACGACATGGACCGGAATGAATTTTTTTGATACTTTTTTTACAAAAATAAAATGTAGTCACCGCACAAAAAGTCATCGATGTAATTAGAATTTTAATATACAGGGAATCGTATGGTTGATGGAGAAATTTAAAATTACACTGCTAAAGCTTAGGTTGTTTTGAAGCTTCCTAAACTTCCTGCTTTGTTGCAGCTAATTTTCCATTGGCAAAGTAAGCTTACTGTAATTTTGAGTTAGGAACAAAGATCGCGAATTTTGCTGCTGAATGTTTTGTGCTGATTGTTTATGATTGTATCAATTGTATGGCTCCACGACATGCAAGCTCTGGTAATATTTTGGCTTTCACTTGTGGATCAAATCATATTAGTTTACATAGTTGTCTGAGTGGTTCGTTATTTATGAAAATTGGAACTCGATATACGTTTTGGATTGGGGTTAAACACAGTATTTTTATGCACGATAACTATTTGATACGGATTGTGAGATGTCAATACAAGTCATGTTGCTAATTTACGGTGTGTAATATTGACTATAAATCGTGTCAAAAATACAAAGCACTTCTCGTGTTTTAAAATTACTAGTCAGTCGATTTTGCGCAATTTGAAAAGGTTAGCGAATGCACGCCATTCTGCCTGGAAAGTTTTTGTTCACAGAACAGTTACGTTTTTGTTGTAAGAAACTGTTTTAAACAAAGTAATGCTGGAAACTTACTTAAATTACGTATGTGGGGCATTTCAGTTTTAATTATATAGATATTGGTGCCAAAATAGTGTTTTGATAGGTGGTAAAAAGTCTGTACATAACTACGTTTGTATACGCAAGCCAGTGGTGAAAGTTGACGTATGAAACGCGAAACCCATAAAACAATGTTTTACACCCCTTATTGCTTGTGTATGTTGGTATGTTACTTGTTGCATTTCATCTCTGGGTCAACATAATTGTCCATAATGCTATGCTTTATGTATTTTTTGACTCAATTTACTTATGCGACAGGGTACAACCGATGTTGCGGCTCTCTCTGGCAGAAAATCTAGCTCCGGCTTCGGTCGCATTTTTCCCGGAAGTGCCGGTAATTTCGGTAGTAAAATTTTTATAGACTTACAAAAATCCTATCATTCGGTGTGTTTGGCAATTAGTTTTGGGATAATCTTAAGAACAAATTGTTGGTATTTCTTAAAAATAAATCGTAAACTGAAATTTTTGATAACGCTTTATAGTTATTTGTTAAAATTAACTAATTAAACATTGTTTAAACTGCCTAATTTCACGTAACCTCCGGGTCTGGCAAGTTTTTGACCTCTGGCTCCGGTTTGTTTTCATTGCGGCATTTTCTCTTTGTGTACTGTTTTGCAATTTAATAAGTAAATTTCTCTCTTCGTACATCCGGTTGCATCCTGTTATGCGATAACGTTCATTCTTACCTAATTTATCGATATAATATTTTATTTGTAAAATGTTTACAGCCAATGTATAGAACAGGGCCGGAATAATAGTATAAGCATATT
This sequence comes from Enoplolaimus lenunculus, assembly GCA_030248215.1. Lineage (NCBI taxonomy): Eukaryota > Metazoa > Nematoda > Enoplea > Enoplida > Thoracostomopsidae > Enoplolaimus > Enoplolaimus lenunculus. The sequence continues at coordinate 317,477 of JASANG010000245.1, forward strand.
CCTAAGGTTAAGTTATAGCCTAGGCAAAAAAGTTAGTCTAAAGCTTAATCCTTTCACTCATAGAGTATACTATGAGCAACTAAATACAATAATGTACGAGCAATGCACACAATGTGAGCAGTGTTTAACATTTATAACATATATGCGCAGTGCAAAATCTCCACAAACCGTGAGAGCCTACTCGGGCTGGAGCGTCAAGCTGCTATAGCTCAGTGGTCATCGTAAACGCCTCCCACCCGTGGGACTGGGGATCGGATCTTACCTTGAAATTACATCTTATATGAACTTGAAAATGTTCATGTGAGAAAGGGTTAAACTGACTCTATTACAGCCCGCCGGAAAACGATCTGGCCCTGTTCTATACATGGGCCAATGTTATTTATTTCGTGCTACAATAACTTCAGCTAGATTAAGTAGTGACTACATTAAACGGTTTGATTTAAATTACCGTCTTGTGATGGTCGTTTGCGAACTAACTAGTTTTATTAATCCAAGAAATCTTATTTTTAAAACAAATGAATTTACACTTACAGAATATAGCAGGTGTAAACGGATAGTAAAAATAACGGAAACGGATACTGTTGAAATATAAAAGTTTCAAAAATCTTTTATTTTTCTGCTAACACAATTGAAGCCTGCATATTATATACACAGGTTTTTCAAAAATTCGAAAGCAAAAGTTGAATTTTGTAGTTTTTATTTCATTTCAAACAATTGCAGAATATCTGCAATTTTTAACCTAAAAATAACAGAATTTCCGTTATTTCTATAACGAAAATGAAAACGGACGCCGATTTTTATGGAAGCGCAAACAGACATCGATTGGAATAATTGTGTTTAATTTAATAAACGCTGAAATATTTATGTAATTTCTGTTTTATGCGGAAAGTTTACTGAGTAAACGTTTGCCTCGTGTTCGAAGACTTCCACTGTATCCATCAAAAAGTATTCGACCAATGTTACTCTGATTGGCGTCCCGTTTACTCACGGTACGGCAATACACCTGGAGTGCAACGGTGAGCACTTGTACGCCTACATTTTGGTTGGGACAGCGGGACAATTTTGAGCGTTTGTTTTTGGAAGGTCGGTTGGGATAGCTTCGGGTCTACTATGATCCCGTTTGGTCGGTCGAGAGAGCCGGGAAAGTTTCGAGTCTGTTTTCGCTATCACTTGGGCTTAGGGGTACAGACTTATGTTTTTCTTAGGTTTAACCCTTTCATGCACATATTATATAAAAGTTGTTTCAAAATGATAAAAATGATTTCTAGGTAACAAAATATGCTTGTTAAGATAATAAAACTCTCAAACCCGTAATTCATTAAAATTTTTCATAAATTTGCTGGTGTCCTCAACTGAGGACATTGTGCAAACACTGTAGCAAATTAATGCCTCACAGTGGAGTGAATGTATGCAAAATTTAGCTATTAAAACTGTTCTATTTGCTCAGTAAATTGGAAATGGCATGTTTATTCCAGAAAGAAAACATTTCAATGCATGACACGTAACGCGGCCAACAGATTATTAGTCGCAGTGTATGAGTTCCGTGTCATAATAAAACGTGGTACACAAAATTTGTATAACTATTCTGACGATCATCTGCACTATTGTTAAGCTTTATGAAAAGCAATCATACAATCCGTACACACATGAATATTATGATTGGCAGCTTCACTGCATTGCTCGCAAATGCGCCTTGTTTTTCTCCGACACCCGTTGGCACGACACCTACCCGCGTATTTACCACTAGTTGCTACAGAACCATGAGTCCCAGTTTGTCGAACGATCATCGGAACAGCAATTGTTGATGGGTGCTTCTTCGGAGGCGGCGCAGCATTGTTTACATCGCCGGTGCGGGGTCGACCAGCGCTGCGACGTCGAGCTGAACCTTTTATAATAAGAGCGTATGCAATTGACGACCGAAACTCTAACAGGTCATACTTTAGCGCCTGTTCTTTTTTGAACGTTAAGCGATAAGCTAGCCATGCGTTAGCACACGCTAAATTGAAAAAATGCCAAAATACCCGGTGATACCTCCACAGGTTTGCATAAACGCATTACAAGATCACCAGTGCAGCCCAAATCCGCCGATTTTTCCTTAACCGTCCCTGCATAAACTTCAAAATCATAAACATAGCCAGATACCCCGGCTCGCACCCAGACCTTAAACCCCCATTTTTGAGGCTTCGATGGAAGATACTGCTTTAAATGGTGGCGGCCTTTAAACGGAACCAACATTTCATCAATGGATTGATGTGATTCAGGGCCAACCAACTCACTGAACACTTCCTTTAGTCGATTTAAAACACCACTAATCCGCCATAATGAGTCTTTACCCGAAGATTGATGCCCGAAATGTAAAAATGATCCGATAGTTTCAAATTCTCTTAGTGAATGTTGCGTTTTTTGTTTCAAAAAGTTGTTTCTTGATGTTACAAAATCAACATTAGAGAAACTAATTTTATTGTGGAAATGCTGCTGATTTTGTGTAAATTTTGAAATTTATGGAAAATTTGAGCCGCGCAGGGTACAGTCTTAGAAGGTTGCTTATCGAAACTTTTACCTTTCTTTACTGCTGTATTCAAATTCGTATATTATAATTGCAATTTGTTTGCGAATTTAAAATTTAGTAGCATATGAATAGTATTAATTTAGGTTTCGCCAAACACTCCACAAAGAAGAACCAGCAAATCGCATTCCAATATTTCAAGCAACGACCGCAACCAGCCGGTGGCGACTCAAACGTTGGAAGCACCACCGTTCGAGTTTGAGCTTAGCCGTGGAACCAAACGAGGCGATATATTCAGTGTGGATATTCATTGGCGTAGCGTATATGGTGAACCGCGTGTTTCGATTGATGTTATCATTGACAATGAAGACTATCAACGATGGGATTACGAACTTCATTATAACCCGATCACAGGCGATATGACTGGTGGATTGTTGGAAGATGAAGGATAACCTACAGAATATTTGGACCAATATCATTTGTTGGTGGCGTATAAGTAGTTATGTAAGTATATTTCTATACCTACGTCATAAGCCAAAGCCTAGGGCCGCGGCATAAGGATATATCTAAAACTAAGCCTAACTTAATCAAAGAACAGTCTAATGGTTTAAGTCTACTTGCAGTCGCGTTGGAGAACGATACGCACCTTTAAACGACATGGACCGGAATGAATTTTTTTGATACTTTTTTTACAAAAATAAAATGTAGTCACCGCACAAAAAGTCATCGATGTAATTAGAATTTTAATATACAGGGAATCGTATGGTTGATGGAGAAATTTAAAATTACACTGCTAAAGCTTAGGTTGTTTTGAAGCTTCCTAAACTTCCTGCTTTGTTGCAGCTAATTTTCCATTGGCAAAGTAAGCTTACTGTAATTTTGAGTTAGGAACAAAGATCGCGAATTTTGCTGCTGAATGTTTTGTGCTGATTGTTTATGATTGTATCAATTGTATGGCTCCACGACATGCAAGCTCTGGTAATATTTTGGCTTTCACTTGTGGATCAAATCATATTAGTTTACATAGTTGTCTGAGTGGTTCGTTATTTATGAAAATTGGAACTCGATATACGTTTTGGATTGGGGTTAAACACAGTATTTTTATGCACGATAACTATTTGATACGGATTGTGAGATGTCAATACAAGTCATGTTGCTAATTTACGGTGTGTAATATTGACTATAAATCGTGTCAAAAATACAAAGCACTTCTCGTGTTTTAAAATTACTAGTCAGTCGATTTTGCGCAATTTGAAAAGGTTAGCGAATGCTGCCTGCAAAGTTTCTGTTCACAGAACAGTTACGTTTTTGTTGTAAGAAACTGTTTTAAACAAAGTAATGCTGGAAAGTTACTTAAATTACGTATGTGGGGCATTTCAGTTTTAATTATAGATATTGGTGCCAAAATAGTGTTTTGATAGGTGGTAAAAAGTCTGTACATAACTACGTTTGTATACGCAAGCCAGTGGTGAAAGTTGACGTATGAAACGCGAAACCCATAAAACAATGTTTTACACCCCTTATTGCTTGTGTATGTTGGTATGTTACTTGTTGCATTTCATCTCTGGGTCAACATAATTGTCCATAATGCTATGCATTATGTATTTTTTGACTCAATTTACTTATGCGACAGGGTACAACTGATGTTGCGGCTCTCTCTGGCAGAAAATCTAGCTCCGGCTTCGGTCGCATTTTTCCCGGAAGTGCCGGTAATTTCGGTAGTAAAATTTTTATAGACTTACAAAAATTGTATCATTCGGTGTGTTTGGCAATTAGTTTTGGGATAATCTTAAGAACAAATTGTTGGTATTTCGTAAAAATAAATCTTAAACTGAAATTTTTGATAACGCTTTATAGTTATTTGTTAAAATTAACTAATTAAACATTGTTTAAACTGCCTAATTTCACGTAACCTCCGGGTCTGGCAAGTTTTTGACCTCTGGCTCCGGTTTGTTTTCATTGCGGCATTTTCTCTTTGTGTACTGTTTTGCAATTTAATAAGTAAATTTCTCTTTTCGTACATCCGGTTGCATCCTGTTATGCGGTAACGTTCATTTTTGACTAATTTATCGATATAATATTTTATTTGTAAAATGTTTACAGCCAATGTATAGAACAGGGCCGGAATAATAGTATAAGCATATTCCTAAGGTTAAGTTATAGCCTAGGCAAAAAAGTTAGTCTAAAGCTTAATCCTTTCACTCATAGAGTATACTATGAGCAACTAAATACAATAATGTACGAGCAATGCACACAATGTGAGCAGTGTTTAACATTTATAACATATAGGCGCAGTGCAAAAATCTCCACAAGCCGTGAGAGCCTACTCGGGCTGGAGCGTCAAGCTCCTATAGCTCAGTGGTCATCGTAAACGCCTCCCACCCGTGAGACTGGGGATCGAATCTTGCCTTGAAATTACATCTTATATGAACTTGAAAATGTTCATGTGAGAAAGGGTTAAACTGACTCTATTACAGCCCGCCGGCAAAGGATCTGGCCCTGTTCTATACATGGGCCAATGTTATTTATTTCGTGCTACAATAACTTCAGCTAGATTAAGTAGTGACTACATTAAACGGTTTGATTTAAATTACCGTCTTGTGATCGTCGTTTGCGAACTCACTAGTTTTATTAATCCAAGAAATCTTATTTTTAAAACAAATGAATTTACACTTACAGAATATAGCAGGTGTAAACGGATAGTAAAAATAACGGAAACGGATACTGTTGAAATATAAATGTTTCAAAAATGTTTTATTTTTGTGCTAACACAATTGAAGCCTGCATATTATATACACAGGTTTTTCAAAAATTCGAAAGCAAAAGTTGAATTTTGTAGTTTTTATTTCATTTCAAACAATTGCAGAATATCTGCAATTTTTAACCTAAAAATAACAGAATTTCCGTTATTTCTATAACGAAAATGAAAACGGACGCCGATTTTTATGGAAGCGCAAACAGACATCGATTGGAATAATTGTGTTTAATTTAATAAACGCTGAAATATTTATGTAATTTCTGTTTTATGCGGAAAGTTTACTGAGTAAACGTTTGCCTCGTGTTCGAAGGCTTCCACTGTATCCATCAAAAAGTATTCGACCAATGTTACTCTGATTGGCGTCCCGTTTACTCACGGTACGGCAATACACCTGGAGTGCAACGGTGAGCACTTGTACGCCTACATTTTGGTTGGGACAGCGGGACAATTTTGAGCGTTTGTTTTTGGAAGGTCGGTTGGGATAGCTTCGGGTCTACTATGATCCCGTTTGGTCGGTCGAGAGAGCCGGGAAAGTTTCGAGTCTGTTTTCGCTATCACTTGGGCTTAGGGATACAGACTTATGTTATTCTTAGGTTTAAGCTAGTTTCAGGTTTAGGTTGTCAGCTTTATTCCAAGGCTTCAGTTTTAGGCAAGGTTTATGTATAAGCTTACATTTGAGCGTACCGGTTCTGTAAGCTTACGCTTGAATGGTTCCGTAGCCAAAACAAAGCCAGAGGAAATTGGCTTTGCGATGAACCTGTTAAGATTGACGGCCAATGTAAAGTATAGGGGCGGAACAGTATTATAAGCATATTCCTAAGCCTAAGCCAAACAAAAAATTACTCTAAAGCTTAAGCTTACTCTTTTCTAGTCCTACAGAAAAATGTTCCGCCCCTGATCTTTACATGGGTCAAATACCTATGGCTATAGTTACGAACAAAACTCAATGAAAGTGTACAGCCGAAATTCCCCGTCCTTATGCAAAAATTGTGCCGGGGTCAGTGACCGATTTTTGCTGGAATCGGAAGTAGACATATGGTTGTACCCTGCTGCATGGGTGTAAAGAGGATAAGTTGAAAACCACTTGATGTTTTCTTTTTTGTTGGTTGGTTAATTAGTTTTCTTATTAAGCATATATAAAGACAGATTTATTAAGCAAAAAATGACGCAAGTTTAGAAATAAAAGCGCAATAGCATTGACGGACCATGTTACTTTAAGGGGCGCCAGATTTCTGGTGGGTCTATAAAAAGTAGGTTTAGATTCTAGATACATTTTTTCTGCTTAGGGGTAGGCTTATAGGCTCAGGCTTACGCATATAGGAAGTCATATTTACAACGCTTAGGCTAATAGGCTTAGGAATACGCTTAATCTACTGTTGCACCCGTTAAAGTAACATTGGCCCCATTGACAAACAAAACAACAGAGTAAATTATACGTAGAAAAAAGCCGTTTACAAAAAGATAAACTGTCGCCGTGCCCCCGTATCCAGAGGAGGATCAGAGACAGCTCGGTTTCTAAACGTGTGGTGCCAAGCTGGCTTCAAGCGTACGGCGCACTCGGGCATCGCTCACGTGCTGCGCAGGTGACTCAAGAACTTGCGCAGCACACTCGTGCAGAACTCGTGCTATCGCACTCGTTCCACTCTTGTGCGTACACTCGTTCTTTATTCACTTGCACAGCAAAATAGCGATGCTCTCGTGCACGCACTCGCCTCACTTTTTCGGCTCGTGCCATACACTTGACGCATCGCAACAGTGTGCGTTCATGTCAGAAGACCGCAACGCCGTACTACGACTATTTACTTAAACGCTTCGATCAAATGATATTGGCATTAATATGGTTGTTTCTTGCGGGCTATTACCTATAAATAGTTTAACGCATCTTGCACACTAAGAATCGGTTGATATTTTTGTTCCAATTTTCTATTTTCTCAACCATATGTTCAGTGAGCGTAAAGTGACCGAATTTGACTATCTGGGTGCAACAGGAAGCCAAAATTAAAGATAGTAAACTGAAAATTTTTCGTTTAACCCTTTCTCACATGAATATTTTCTATTTCTCCTCAGACCTATTTTTATGCTAGGATTCGAACTCCACTGATTGGAGTGGGAGGCGTATACCATCACCACTCAGCTATAGGAGCTTGACGCTCGAGCCCGAGGGGGCTCTACGTCTTGTGGTGATTTAGTACTATGTATACGTGTTGCAATTGTTAAACACGGTGCCATATATACTATTTAACGTATATACACTGCGCTGAGTTGCCTACAGGCAACTCAATGTGAGAAGGGGATAATACTTACGAAAGCGGAGGTCGACAAAAAGGTGTATATATATAATGCAAGAGCTGTATTTGGGAAATGCTTTTATTCCCAATCTGCTGTTTATCTCTACAAATGATTTTACCCGTGGATCCTAAGGGAAATAAACATATATGTTCAGAACACTTAAACATGCGTTCTAAAATGTATGATTAACGTAAACAGCTATTCTAAACAGAGGAACCGTTGAAAACGATTGATCTGCAGTAACATTTTAATAATGGTTTCATAAAACTTGTACTACTTTGCCTATTAACGGGTTTTATACTTTTCCAAATAAGAAATATTTTGCACCTGCTTTCGAAATTTTTTGTGAGGATTTTTACAATAACAATATAACGTCGAAATCATTTAAGTACATTAATACAAGAACATATAAATATTAAACTTTTGGGCCAGTGTTATTTTGAGGGCCGGAGCAGTAGTAAAAGCATATTCCTAAAGCGTGTATGTCTCTGCAAAACGATAAGCTTATAACTAAACTTAGGCTTAATCCAAACCTTATGAGCAAAAAATTAGCATTCAGGCTTCAGTTTATTAATGGATTCTTGAGTCTGACTACGCCCCAAAAAGTAACATTGGCCGTGTTTTGCGTTCAGTAATTGCAAGCATCATTTACGCTGCAATTTTCTGTTTGACACTGGTAGCGGCAGAAGTAGCGGCAGTGTTTGAAGATTTTTTCGTATCGCTGTTGTTGTTGTTGTTGATATTGTTGGGTTCGTTCGAATTTGCCGATGCATTTCCGGATTCGTCAGCGTCATCGCCGGCACCTTTTTGTTCAGCGTCAAGCTGATCCATAATCCGTTGGCATCGGTTCATTTCTCGTTTCAGTTGTTCGATGAGAGAATCTTTTTCAGTGACTTCGGTTGCAAGTTCGTCGATAAGCGATTCTTTTTCTTTGAGCTGTTCAATTTTTGTTTCCAACGCAGTTTGAATTTCGTCAAGCGCCATTGATAAGATTGCCTGGTAACAACAACTCGATGAACGCTGGCGTTTGAAGTACAGCGGACGTTTGATGAGCCACAGTCTCGGAATACAACGGGTTTAGAAACGTTTTGAGTAAACAGTAGTGTTGATGTAATGAAATATTTTTAATGTTGAAATAATATACTTACTATTTTTTATGATTTATTCTCTATGAAGTATTAGAAAACGGTATATATTGCTGAAAATCAGGTATACAATCTAAGAAGTCATGCATGGCATATTCCAAATAAAACTATACGAGTTCCGATAACTGAAGTTTTCTATGGCTAAAAGCAGCGTTTATACCTTTACACCGATTGATTTAGATTTTTGAGATAAGCCACGCCATATGACAATCGTTTGATTTTATGAGAATAGAGCACAACTTTATGACTGGTGTAAATTCAAAACTCTTCAGGGCAAAGCTTCAAATATGAAAAATAAATTAAAAAAATATGCGATTTGAACACTGAAATTCTTGATTGAAAACCAAGTCTAAACTCGGTGTTTACCCGAACTTCTATATTTATTCTAATGGTCGCAACGAATTAAGAGTTGCCTGCGGATAAACACAGGTGTGTAAGAAATTTCGGCCCATGTAAAGATCACGGGCGAAACGTTTTTCTGTGGGAGTGCAATAGAGTAAGCTTAAGCTTTAGACTAATTTTTTGCTTGGCTTAGGCTAAGGCTTAGGTTTAGGAATATGCTCATTCGTACGCTTGGTCTTAGGCTAAGGCTTACGCTTAGGAATATTCTTATAATACTGTTGCGCCCCTGTTCTTTACATTGGCCGAAATTTCTGACCGTATCTGCGGGTTAAAACTATCTAAAACGCTTGTATAAATTTTGTTAATCTTTATCCGCCTAAAATTTGAATTTACAAATTTACAAGCATAGGGTTTAGCAAAAAGTTGAATTTTTGTAAGCGGATTTTACCGTTTTATGAGCAATGTTTGCTATTAGGTGTAAACGCGTAGTGAAAATATGAGCCGAAACGGATAGTGATCAAAATTGCTGAAGCGGAAGCGGAAAACAAATATTTGCGTAGAAAAGCTTAAAAGATATTGTATATATTTTCCTAAGAATGCTATTGGTTGAATTAAATGCTAATATTTACCAGCGTAGGTAAAAAATTTTATAACAAAAATGAATTTATCTCAACGGATTGTGGATAAATTGTTTCGATTTTAGTTCAAGTCGAACGGACACGGCATATATGTGAGTATTCGGCCAATGTAAAAGAACAGGAAGCCTAAGCCTAAGCGTGCAAATGAGTTTATTCCTGAGCCTAAAGCCTAAGCGTAAGCCAAAGGGAAGCAAAAAATTAGACTAAAAGCTTATTGTATTCTAGTCCCACAGAAAAACGTTCCTGTTCTGATCTTTACATGGGCCCACTATTCAAAGGTGGATGATTTTTAAGCGATTTACCGTTAACTATGACCGCAAAAATAACAGAGTTTCCGGTATTTTTAATACGGAAGCGGAAATGGATATTAATTTTTACCGGAAACGCGGATATCTGGTTACACTCTAATTATTACTGCATCGAAAGTGCCGACTTTAATCGGAATGAGTTACATATTAGCGGCGCTAATTTAAATTTTTGTTTACATTATTTTTTCAAACAAAAATGAAAGATAAGAGTGTAAAGGTGGTTCGGGGGTAGAGTAATTTTACTGCGACTATATCCGGGGGGTAAAAAAGTACCATGAGCTGGCTAAGGCCTATATATATACTGTGTTACCTAAAGGCGCGTGTTCATATTTTCTTCTACACTACCAAAAAGGTGAGTTAAATTGACTGTTTCCAACATACGCTTTGCCGGACTACAAAAACTGAGTCAAAATTCGACTCCGCCAGAATTCGACTCAATGAGCCGCTCAGCGAGTCAAATTTGGCTCTAGCGGAGTCGTAGTTGACTTAGTTTGTGCAGTCCGGAGAAGCCTATTTCGGAAAACGTCAATTTGACTCACCATTTTTTGCAGTGTAGCAATAACTGTTTTGAAATCAAGGCCCGTACACTGTAAAAAATGGGGAGTCAAATTGACTCTCTCGGAAATAGGCTTTTCCTGATAATACACAAACTGAGTCAAATTTGATTCCGCCAGAGTCAAATTCGATTCATTGAATCGCTCAGTGAGTCCAATTTGCCTCTGGCGGCGTCAAATTTGACTCAGTTTGTGTAGTCAGGAAAAGCCTATTTCCGAGAGAGTCAATTTGACTCCCCATTTTTTACAGTGTATTCATCAATAGTATATATATGTAGCACCTAATCACCAGTTGATTGTAAATTTTATTAACTTTCGAACCAGTGAATAATGAGATTGAAAATTCAGCACATTTTTTGCATTTAAACTTTGCCGTTATTTCAATACCAATTTTTAAGTTTCGCAAGTAAATAAGGTTGTTAGTTAACCTATCGCTAAGCTGGTGGTCGATGCTTTACGCATTTGAGATTACGGGCCCTGGTATAAATTCCTCAGTAAAAAGCTTTTACGACCACAGAATGCGAATATCAATAAAATTATACTTAAAACATGTTTCTTAATCCGCATATCAACGCCAATAAATAACTCAGACACGCCAGCTTAATTATAAAGAATACGGCGGTTAGGTTAGCTTGCATCAACAAAATATATAAATAACTCACAGTATATAGAAAACTACACAACCGTTTTTGACTAATACTTTTACCGGTACAAGTATACACCTCGTCAGAGGCTGACCGGTACGACGCAAATACGACCATTATGTTCTGTACTAAATTTGAAGGGGTTTTTACCACGTGAAAAAATTGCTAAACGTTGAAAAAAAATAAATGAATGGGGTTTAACCCCTAAAACACGCCTGGCAACAGCCTCGCACCCCGTTTCAGGCACTCAACAAACCCACATACGGGCCTAAAAGCGCCATTGTTCTTGTTGTTGTTGTTTTTTGTTGTAGTTTATATTTTCTGTGCTTTTAGGCTCTCGATAGTACTCATCTCAAAAACTAACCCGAGTGACAAAACAATATTACAAAATACCTATGTCCTATATATATTATGCCTGAAAATGGCAACAGTTACAGAGTCCTCTGCGTGTGTTGGCAAATGTTGCTGAAATGGATGTTTTTCGTTGCCTGAAAGCCAGAAAAAACAACAACAACAACAACAGTACGAAAATTATAATACTCTATTTCAGAACCAAACGAGACATTTTTGGTTTAACTCAACGCAGTCTCAGGTGCAAGGCGTGTTTTTGCGACCAAGGTTTGTTAGTTATTGATTAGATTAAACCTACAACCAGCTAGAGTACTGTGTTGGACCTTAAAGCCGTTCAAAACACTAAGACGGGGTAATATTTTGTTTACGATGATCGCACGTTTATGAAACTGCGTCAATGTAAACAACAGGGGCGTAACGGTATTATACGCATATTCCTAAGCCTAAGCATAAGCCTAAACGTAAGAATTAGATTATTCCTAAGCCTAAGCCTAAACGTAACAATTAGTTTATTCCTAAGCCTAAACCTAAACCTAGCCTAAGCCTAAACGCAAGACTGAGTTTATCTCTAAGCCTAAACCTAAGCCAAGCAAAAAAATAGTCTAAAGCTTAAGCTTACTCTATTGCCGTCCCACAGAAAAACGTTCCACCCTTGATCTTTACCTGGGCCGGGAAACTGAAAGAACTGTAATTTTAACATATATTTTCATGAAGGAAGTATTTTACGACTCTTATATATGAAAGAAACCTATCAGTTAGCCGTGTGTTATATATTGAAAATACAACTCTGACTAATGCTGCGATAAAAACCATAATGACATTTAAGGTAAACTATTAAAGTTAAGTTAAATCATTAGAAAAAAAACAGATTTCTTTACTTTGTAATGTTTGAAGTCTAAAAGTTGAAATTTAAGTCAGTTGTTAAACTAGAAAACAATTTAGCTATTAATCAGTCATTCTATTTGATTTTTAGTTCAATGGCAATTTGGCTTTGCGCATAGTTTGTTTAGACTAATGTCAGAAACTGACTGACAACCAAATTGAAGTATTAAGGTAAAGCCTATCTTGGAGAGAATCAATTTGACTCACCATTTGATGCAGTGTATATAATTAATAGAAAATTAAATTTGACCAATTTTTAATTTCAAACTACCATACAAAATCGACCAAAATTCCGGACCCCGGCTGCTATGATTAACCCACCTTCTCGTTCATCTATTATCCATATAAGGCATCTTCAGTGTATGTTAGCTAAAATAGACACTACGATAGTAAAAGATAACACAGATGCTATTGAGATAAAAACCACGTGCCCGAATAATTATATGTGTTTTCGTTCTACGGAACCCGCAATGGCTTTTAGTTACAAGCTATAGGGCATATAACCTTTTGAGATAACAGATTTAGACCGAGTGATTAAATGCGCTTGCTACTATAAGAACGTTATACGCCTTGTTTGTTTTTAAATAATTCCTTTCCTGGGATGTATTTCAGTGTTAAAACCAAACAAACCACACCACTATAGTCGAAGACAGACGCGCAACCAAGGAGACTCTCACAGAGTCTACCGATAGTACATCTTCACCATATCGGTTGAGTGGAGTTTCTCTGGATGGCATAAGGTTCGCAACTGCGAAACCGGGTACACCTGCCGTCCGGACAATTTCGCCACGTTTCCTTAAACTTTTTTAGCCAACGTCAAAATTTCATGTATAACTTTCAACGGTCAAATGCCTCCCGTTTGTAAATCTTCGGGTCCGCTTTTCTAGCAACTCCTGGCTTGACGGTGGTTGCGTATAGCTGGTTCTGCTTTTCATCAGACACATATGCTTATAAGTCATATTCGGTGAATGTGGGTTTTGAGGGTCATTTATTATGAACCAAAAACCATGGCAGCGCAAAAGTTAAGAACCAGAAAAAAAAACTTCTAAATTAAATCATATATCAGAACGAAACAGTCTTAGTTTATGCAGGCTCTCATAGCGGCCACAAAGGACTGTTTTTCTAGGCTGGGTTGATATTTTGTCATGCCTAAAAATGTGACTGGGTTATATAATACATATAGCAGAGTTCCTGGTTTAGAGTTTTTGGCTCAGACATCGAGTCCGGGTTAGGGTAAAAAGGTTACTATGACTTTTATTACGTCTGTTGTTAAGACGAAATGTGGCGTGTCACCACTGGTACCAGCGAACAAACGGGTAGCAGTTATACTTGTCGAAGTTATGCGCGTTTTTAGTTAAATATTATAGGTTAAGCAAAAAAATGTGATTTTGAAAAAAATTGACCACTTTAGAAGCTTTAGAACATGTAATGTTTTTGAAGGATAACCATATATAAACAGCGCTGGTGGCAGCGGATATATTGAAATCCGCAACCGAATTATACGGAGGCTGTCAAAATTAGCCAAAACGAAAGCTGAAGCAAATTACGTTATTAAAACGATGTTGAAACCAAATCAATTTTAAAACATTTTCAGCCCATGTTACTTTTAGGGGCGTCCATGTTTCTGGTGCGTCTGTAGAAGTAAAAGAGAAGGTTTAGATTCTAGATTACATTTTTTGCTTAGTCTTAGACTTAGGCTTAGGCATAGGTATGGTCGGAACAGCCAACCCCCATACCCCCTATTGGGAGGGACCTCGTCTAAAAAGCCCACACCCTAGCCAGTTGAAACGAAAACCGCTTAAGTTTTAAAATGCGTCTGGCTTCTTGCTCGTTTCGCTCGCGATTTTGGGGCCCCACCCTATAACTTGGGGGAGCCACGACCGCTGCCTGCTCCGGCACTTCGGCTTAATAACATTTTTTGCTTAGGCTTACGCTTAGGCCTAGGAACACATTTTTGCAACGCTTAGGCTTAGGCTTAGGAGTACGCTTAATCTACTGTTACGCCCCTAAAAGTAAACATTGGACATATTTTCTATAAACCGTTTTCAAACATCTGCTTCGAAAATTAACACAAATTTACAGACAAAATTACTGAACGACACACGATTCATAATTATTAGTTCAATACCGAAACTATCACATAATTTTCGCCAAAATACCTGCCCGACCTGGAAGTATACTTTTTACCACAGCGGAAACCGTGATGCATACAGCCGGCGGTATTTATCTCAAACAGTGAACGTCTTTCTTCCAATTGAACGCGTCTGCTGGAATTCGGTCAAACCTTCGTTTCCGCGTCAATAGTTCGGTACTTGTTTACTTTCTTCCCTACAATGACTCTATTAATAAAATAGCCTGAAGCGAATGCTAAGCCTGAACCTTCACCTAAAGTTTAGACAACAATAACAAACAGTTTGGGGGAACATTTAACGTTAGCGTGTAGGCATTAACCAAATGTTAATATAATTGTTTCATATTTTTCCATGATAGGCAAAAAAGTAAGTAAGTCCAAATCCCAGTTACCACCTGTTATATATTTCATGAAACTTTAACTATAATGGGTCATCCACGTTATACTGTCTACGCTACTGTAAAAAATTGTTCCCACGTACGAGCGCCTAAGTCTGTAATTTTATTGTTTCCAAATTACATGCCCAAATGTCACTCATGTCCTGTGTAGACCCTGCTGACAACTCGCACTCTCCATAAACGACCTATGCTTGGTCACGTTGCCGTCCATACCCATGCTAAATTGTCAATTCGTTATTTAAAGGACAACTGTTTTGTCCAGAGTCTGTGAGTAGGGACTCAGCATATCTCATAACACAAAGTTTGTCGGAAGGAACTTTGCTTTGCAATTATACAGAGTCTGTTCGAAGGAACTCGTATTGTCAGACACTGTGTCCAGACAGTGTCTACATTGTCTTCAGTCCCTTCGAAGGACCTGCTTTCAAAATCCACTATCTAGTTACACCTTCGGTGAAGTCCTTATAGCTTAAGGACATTGTCGTTTTGTCCCGCCCTTAAAACCAGGTGTGTGGACAATTTTTTACAGTAGCGTAGACAGTATTACGTGGATGATCCATAAACCACGCTATTATCCTATTCAACTGTAATTAAAGTAATGTTGCAGTATTTTGGCCCATGTAAAGATCAGGGGCGGAACGTTTTTCTGTGGTACTGCAATAAAGTAAGCTTAAGCTTTAGACAATTTTTTTGCTTGGTTCAGGTTGAGGCTTAGGCTTAGGAATATGCTCATTCTTACGCTTAAGTTTAGGTTTAGGCTTACGCGCAGGCTTTAGGAATATGCTCATTCTTACGCTTAGGCTTACGCTTAGGTTTAGGCTTAGGAATATGCTTATAATACTGTTAGGCCCTTTTATAGATTGGCCAACTATTTTAACAGGTGACAAACAATGTTTCCCTTGAGACCTGGTGTTTTTGGATAAAGAAGCGATCATATATTTAGTAAAGATACCGTCAGTTCAGTTGAACTCAAACTACTCGATGAACAATTTCCAACTTAAAGATCAACGCAATATTGAGTTACTTTTTATTTGTTATACTTGGAGGGAATGCATTAAGGGCATCATCAATGCACCAGCAATGATGTCATTATCACATCATCATTTGTAATGTTCCTTGTAGTCTTTCTCGAATACATCATGCCTGTGTTGGTTTCAGGTTACGACCGGTAGTTTACTTTCGGCACAGGTTCAAAATTGACCTCTGGCTCCGGAACAACTTGTGTAACTTGCAAGCAGTACAAACCCGTAGCCAAGGCACAGTCGGTGGGGTAAGCGGAACATAGACGGTCTCCTGAAATTTTTTTTGACCCAGTCATGTACATGTAAAATTTTACGCTTAAGTTTCAAAAAAATAAAATTTATTGAGAAACTGACCCTTTTGCCTAAGCCTAATTCTATACCTAAAGCAAAAACTAAAACCCTATTCACACGTGCAAGTTTTTGCTTCGATAACTTGAAATGTTTTTGGCTCAAATACGTCTGCGTAAAACAACAACCAAATCCGCAGTTCAAAAGAGGTGATCATGGGCAAACCGAAAAAAAATCCAATTTTAAACCAAAGTAAGCCATCAGGATGGACGTCCAAACTGCCCGGTTGAACTGAAACGCAAATAAACTCGTTTCAAAAATACCGAGTCAAACAAACTAATTACACAATCAATCGAATATATTGCGTTCACCGGTTTCAGTGGGACAACGGCAATGCCTGTGTGCAATAACGCTTCTTAGTTAAGACGGCAGCGTAGAATTATCGTCCAAATGGAATATTAATTTAATTTCTCCACAAACCACACACACACGGTTTGGGTTCAAACTTGAATAGATATTATTAGGTTTGCCGTACGTCGTCTACCGGTTTCGAAGTTTATGCCGATAGCGGATTTGGTTTGAACGAAGTATTCGAGTTAAAATTAGAACAGCGGTTGCGTACTTTTCCTCAAAAAGCTTGTGTTTAAAGTCTAAATTCAACCATGTAGCCCGTTCACCTTGCCGAGGAGGCGGGGCTGTAAATTTTTCAAGAGGGGCAGACAAGGGTTTTCAATGACTTACAAGCAAGGTTGAAAATTTTCTAAAGATGGCCAAACGGCTTCCAGGGGCGCTGGACCTTCTGGTCTCCCTTTTGCTATTGGATTGTCTAAGTTACGTCAAAATTAGAAAATTTTAAAAGTACGATTAAGGTATAGAAGTGTATATACAAGCACCATGTTAAAATTAGGTATACATGTCAACGCTATAGTGTGTTGCAAACTATGATATAAAGCTAAAAGGAAGAATAGCTAATAGTAAAATAGAAAATTGGCCTTCTACTTGAATTCCGGCGGTCTAAATTGCAACGGGGAAAGCTTTAAACCGGATAACGGGGCCGTTCGTGTATAATTTTCGGTTTACTGACAGTTTGTAAGGCGCATGTTACTTTAAAGGCCGTCCCGGTTTCTGGTAGATCTGTAAAAAAGTAGGCTTACATTCTAGACAACATTTTTTGCTTAGACTTAGGCTTATGGCTTAGGAATACGCTTTTGCCACGCTTTTGGCTTAGGAATACGTTTTTGCAACGCTTAGACTTAGGCTTACGGCTTAGGAATACGCTTAATCTACTGTTACGACCCTAAAAGTAACATTAGCCGTCAGAACAGGAACCAGATGGATAACCTAAATGGGCCATTAATATTATGCATCAGGCAAAAAACCTCTTTCAGCACAGCCTTGGCTTATAAAATTTGAAGTATTAATAAGCGGTAACATATTTTGACAGCTGAGCAACACCTGTGTTCTGTGCGGTTCATTGCTGTCTTATTTTGTTGGCCAGTTCTGCTAAAATATTAATTTCAAAATTAGCCAAGTCATTACATTAATTTAATCAGGTATCACCAGAAGTTTGACATTGATAAAATACCTGCATACAGGTGCGACGTAGTCACAGAGGGTGCGGCCGAGGCCGGCTCGCCATCTGAATTTAAAAACCGAAATTAAAAACGTTAATGCTAACATTGCGTTTGAGTTTTCAATTGTACAACTGCCATGTGCATCCCACGCTTCTCTGTACATTGTGATGTGTACGTATGACGTGTTGAAAAATAAACAAACACGTCAATACAGTCAAACAACCAATGATAGATCTGCAACACATGATCTGTAGCAGTCTCAACAAATAGGATTGCGGCACGTATGCGGTCACTTGAAACCACCATTGAGAATACTGCAACACTAAATCAAGCAGCAACCAATAATCGTTATCTTCTAGAATGATCCGTGAGGGCTATAAAAGTCCTGTAAAAACTTTGACATTAGTTAGTTTTTCGTTTTTCGTTTATTCGCAATTGTTGCTTTACCATCCTCGTTTGTTTCAATAAAATCCTTGTTTCATTCAACTGTTCGTTTAGTTCCGGTTTACGACTTACACAATCGCGAGTTTGGCAGCTCCGGTTCCGCTTCTGCGATCCGGCTGGCGTAGAAAATATAAATTTTTGACAGAAAATATTCGACGTCAGTAAAGGATGGTCATGCTATAAATCAATTTACGGATTTTACGCCAAACGGCACTGATACCGAACGATTGGGCCATTTGAGCCTTTGTAAAGAACACGTGCGGAACAGTGTTATAAGCATATTCCTAAGCCTAAGCCTAAACCTAAGTGTAAGAATGAGCATATTCCTAAGCCTAAGCCAAGCAAAAAAATTAGTCTCAAGCTTAAGTTTACTCTATTGCAGTCGCGCGGAAAATAACGTTCCGCCCGTAATTTTTTGCATGGACCACAATTTGTTACAAAGTTACACCAGTGATTTTTGAAATCAGTATTGAATTTGTGTTATTCCGACCATATTTTCGTTTATGAAAACACAATGGCACACTGTACGTTGAAAACTTATGAGTTCAGATTGGCCACAAAAATATTTGCTATTAGCAACCCTTGGCTAGGAATATTATAATAGAACTTCTACCTTTTACGTATAAGCGTACAATATTTTAGCACAGATATGTATAACAAAATGTTAAATTCAAATTAAGCATAGGAAACCGCTGCTTTTGAACTCAGAACGGTAGCCAGCTCACCTTGCTAGAGGGGCTAAAAATTTTCAGGGGAAGCATACATAAAAGCCCCTCCTGGCCGCCTCTACCTACGGTCCACTTGAACACCTACAACGTAAAGTTGGCTTAAGATTACTTATGTGGGCTTAAACTAAGGTTTAGGATTAGTCTTAGGCTTGTAATGAAGTAAAATATGGACAACTGCCGAAAGTGCTAGAATGTTTTTGAAATTTGTGTGGGGGTACATGTAAACGCAAAACGCAAGTTGGGTGGAATAAAATATTCAAGTTTCAAAAACTTTCAAGTTACATATTCACTGAACTCATTGCGAAATACATTCTGCGCAAGAAAAGCCAAGTTGAAATATACGTGTTTTTGGGTGTTAAAAGTATGATAAATGCTCTGTTTGTTATAGTAGGTTTGCGGTCGTGTTATACATCTAAATCAATTGAATTGAACGAAATAGCTTTGCCTGAGTTTCCTGAAGTAAGACGATTAAAACAATTTCATTTAATTTATATTCCAATGATAATTTTTAAAAATATTTTTTCTTCCAATCGAAGCGGTTGAAAGACGAGTATCAAAGGTTTAAATTGATAAATCAATTAACACCCCCCCCCCACACGCAAGTGGTGCAACAGTTGAATTGATACCATGAGGGGCGGAGTTTCATTGATACTACCGAATTGAGGTTAGCCTTTTATTTTTAACAGTTGTCGCTTCAGCTCGTTAAAGTTTAGGTTGTTCTTGGTCTAATCAATATTAGTTGATAGTTCGGGCAAAAGCTGCTATGATAGTTTACCGGTTAGGGGACTATTATGCTACAATTAGGCGATGGGAGGGTATTCGTCAGAATGGACCGTTTTGAGGACGTTATGTACAGAGGACGGATTTTGGTCAGAGAAAGCAAAGTTTTTAAGACTCTTTCAAGATAGCGATGCTTCCAAAAAGGTTCCTTGAAATCCTGGGCCAACGTAAAGAACGTGGGAGGAATAGTATTATAAGCTTATTCCTAAGCCTAAGCCTAAGTGTAAGCCTAAGTGTAAGAATGAGTTTTTTCCTAAGCCTACGCCAAAGCCTAAGCCTAATCCAAGCAAGAAAATTTAGTCTAAAGGTTAAGCTTACTCTTTTCGAGGCTCACAGTAAAACGTTCCGCGCCTGATCTTTACATGGGCCAAATCCTTCAACACCTCGTACAACTCCTAGCAAAAGCTTCGTGGGGTTTCTGGCAGTTAGTAACAACCGGTATGAGTTATATAAATACAGCTTTACATGTCTACGAATTCAAATTTGCTATGAACAATATTTTCGTGTCATACCGTTCCGGTTCCACAGTGAAAATTTCTCATTAGCTCTGTTAAACATTTTGAGTCTTTCTCTTTCAAGGAGGAAAAAAGTTAATTGATATCTTAGGTGAAAACTAACATCAAACGCAACTTTGCTACTGACACCATTTGTCATTCACAGTAGAGTCAACGATTTAGCTAAAACCTAGGCTCGTATTCTCAAATGTGTGTAGCAGCTATCATCAGTTAGCGATAAGTTTTCAATCTGACGAACATCTGCAATTGCAGATCTGCAAAATTGGTACAGTAGTCGGGCAAATCAAACGCGAATAATGTGCTGAATTTTGAACCTCACCATGCGCTGGTTCGAAAGTTACAAGACGTATCACCAACTGGCGATAGGCCTTACAAACATTTGAGAATATGAACCCTAACTTAAGGCTGGGCCTTAGTCCAAGTGTAGGTTATGCCAAAATTTGTATAAACTTTGAAAACTGTATAGGTACAAGTATACAAGGCCCATCTGATCAATGCGCTTGAAATTTTTAGTGTTTCAATGGAGGAAGACTATCCGTGTTGAGCGCTGAGACCAAATGTAATTGTCGAAGTGGTTACACTGCGCCTCGTTGTTATTTTCAAACGACCGATAATCCTTGTTTAGGACATAAATGTCAGTCGGGTTCAACGTGTATACCAGACGGTCAAAAATTTCGATACACTTGTTCTTGTGGTCACAACAAAATAGGATTTTTGTAAGCTTACAAGCTGAATTCTAAGATACTGTAATACGAATATATAGCGAAGCCAGTGTCCAATAAAAGGTTCGTATGATACTTACATTGGCCAATGTAAAGAACAGGGGCGAAACAGTATTATAAGCATATTCCTATTAAGCCTAAGCCTAAGCCTAAAACGTAAGAATGAGCAAATTGCTTTGCAAGCCTAAGCGTAACAATGTGCATATCCCAAAGCCTATGCCCTGCGCCTAAGCCAAGCAAAAAAAAATAGTATAAAGCCTAAGCTTACTCTCTTGCAGACACGCAAAAATCGTTCCGCCCCTGATCTTTAAATCGGTCCCTATATCAGACAAAACCCCAGTTTGGGCTGAATATATACATTATTAAGGTCTTCACAAGATTATACGCTACTTTTTGAGAATCTTTGAAGTTTCAATTTTAATTGCCGTCAGTACATCGCGTCATCCATGTATCATTTCAAATTTAATACTGAACCACCGATAATAACTCATCAGCGAACTAAAGCCATCTTTTGAAAATTTCATCAGTAAAGACGGCACTATTTTGTATGCAGGCACAACATTAATCCCTTCTCACATTGAGTTGCCTATAGGCAACTCAGCGCAGTGTATATACGTTAAATAGTATATATCGCACCGTGTTTAACAATTGCAACACGTATATACAGCACTAAATCACCACAAGACGTGAGAGCCCCATCGGGCTCGAGCGTTAAGCTCCTATAGCTGAGTGGTGATGGTATACGCCTCCCACTCCAGTCACTGGAGTTCGAATCCTACCATAAAAGTAGGTCTTAAGGGAAATAGAAAATATTCATGTGAGAAAGGGTTAAACATCCCGTTTACAAAAACAAGCAGCTTTTCGCGTGTTTTTATAATCATTTGTTCAAAACGGCTTCCACAGGCTGAAATTTCTGTGATTTGAAACGACGCTCAGCTACCGTTTCGCACTGAACGGTTCCATAATGTCTTTTATACACTGCAAGAAATGGTGAGTCAAATTGACTCGCTCCGAAATTGGATTTGCCGGACTACACAAATTGAGTCAAAACGCGACTCCATCGGAGTCCCATTCGACTCACTGAGCCGCAGTTTGGACTGTGGCAGAGTCGAATTTTGACTCAGTTTGTGAAATCAGGAAAATCCTATTTCGCACAGAGTCAATTTGACTCACCATTTTTTGCAGTGTGCGCTAAAACACAATTCGTGTTTTTATCAGATATGTCAGCTGATGCCGTAAACTGCTATAGCGTGAAGAATTTGCGGAACGACAATTAAACCATTTTGTTTAGTGTCCTTTGAAATTTCCGGGGTGGGGGGCGTCAAAGGGCGCAGGCCCCTTGAGTACACAAGTCGATATCTGTCTTGTTAAATTTACGGTTGTAGGGTGAAAAAGTATCCCACCGCTTTTCAGTTGTGAGGGTATGCTGAACGAGGACGTTTGAGACCATTCCAACGGATGCCAATGTATTAAGATCCCAAGTTGAAAATTGATTACAGTTTCAACCGTATGATTTATAGCTGCGATTCTGACGTTAGTGCAACGCAGTGTCACAATTATTGTCAAAATGGCGGTGTTCCTAGTTTGAATTCCGAAAATAAATGTCAGTGCGATTGCAGGAAATGGACCAGTGGTGAGAAATGTCAAGTTAGTTTTGAGTTATGGTATATTTCGTTCTGTCTTAATGAATAGACATATTAATATAATTACCAATTTGAATAAATTAAACTTTAAATTATTATACTGTAATATTTGACGTTTAGAAGCAAATAGAACATTTCAGCTAATACCGCTATACAAGCATGTAGCCAGCTCACCTTGCTAGTCTATAAAAGCTTAAACTAGCTTGATTTAAGCTTAAAGTAATCCAGCGGTATTAAACTAACCTTCTAGATTAACTATGGGTAGATTAGCGCTTAAACTCGTTTACATATTTTCAGTTTAAACTAAACTTAAGGAACTCTTAGATGCACATAATTTCTGGCCAGCACTTGCTACTTAAACTAAAAATACGTTTAGTTAAACTCGTGTTAAACTTAAAATCATATTAGTTTAAGTAAAACTTAAAATTCTAGTTTAGTTAGCACGTCAAGCCATTTAAGTTTAACTAAATCTTATATTCAAGTTTAGTTAAGCTTTACTTTTAATTTAAGTTTTTAGAGAGTAGAGGGTGCTGGAAAATTTTTTAGCAGGGTCATACAAGGGTTTGCGTTGATTTACAAACAAGTTTGAAACTTTTCTATGGGGCTAAAATATTTCCACTGCGGGTTCATCTCCTCGCCATTGGTTTGGGCCCACTAATGGCTATGATGCCGCTATATGTAGAAATTTATGCGCCTTTGAATGGCGTTTTTAGTTATTTGTGGCTAAAAGGATTTGCTGCAAAATCATTATAAGAATATACGTTTTAGTATTAACTAAAGACTCGTCATTGCCTAACAAATGAATTGAACAAGAGTATATACAGCATTGCCACAAACCAAAAACAGTCCAAAACAAACACCACACCCCCCGAGTCAAATTCGACTCCGCCACAGTCAAACGTGCGACCCTGTGAATCGAATGTGACTCTGGTAGAGTCGAGTTTTGACTCTATTTGCGTAGTCCCGAAAAGCCTATTTCGGAGAGAGTCAATTTGACTCACCATTTTTTGCAGTGTAACCGCATATTTCATAGCGGTTTATTGTATGTGTACACAGGTTCGAAATGAATCGCTAAACTGTTAGTGTCGCGAAACGCTATTTACACAACCGAGAACAGTTTTACCGGTTTATAAACCAATATGGACGCTTAAACACATAATTCGACTAGTTCTTTTTGACACGATTTCTGTACAGTTTTTGGATTAAACGCGTGATTCATTAATATGACCAGGGTGAAGCCGGAGGCGAAAAAACCGGTACCGGAGCCGGAGGTCAACAAAATTTGCTAGAGCTGAAGCCGGATGTGAAGCGAAATTTACGCTGTTGAAATAATGTTTAATTTTTAAATTTTAGCAAATATTTGTAGTGTGTCGTTAAATCGTTTGGTTTTACGTTTATTTTGAAGAAATCCAGTCAATTCTTTGCTCGTAAAACAATGAAAAATTTTACTTCTGAAACTGGCGGAACATCCGGTTCGCCGGAACTGTAGGTCAACTTTCTGCCGGAACCGGAGACAGACCTCCGGTTGTACGCTGATTATGACGGTTCCAGATAAAAAGCCCATGTTTGGATTCTTGTGTTTTTGGAACGTGTAAAGAAATCAAGCGATCAGCTCATTGTACCTGTTTCGAAAATTATTCCGGACAAAAATGCAATCGTTACACGCCGACAGGTAATAATTATCGGGTTTCCGAACCTGTACCACTGGTCAAAGTTCACAGAAAAAGTTTGCCAGTAAAATTAGAAACTAGCAAAACATCATTTTGGTACCATCTGTAGGGCATAAGCAGTATTACAATTGTTTATTTCAGTTAAGGGCCAATGGAAAGAACAGGGGCGGAAAAGTGTTATAAGCATATTCCTTAAAGCTTAAGCCTAAGCCGAAACCTAAGCCTAAACGTAAGGATGAGTTTATTCCTAAGCCTAAGCCTAAGCCTAAGCCAAGCAAAAAATTTGCCGAAAGCTGAAACTTACTCTTTTCTAGTCCCACAGAAAATGTTCCGCCCCTTATCTTTACTTGAGCCCAACTATGGGATAGTGTCCGAAATTATATTAAAAAACGCAAAATTATCCTTAGCCAATGAGTGTGTTTGTAAGGCATCATACAGCATTGTGGTACAGCGTCTGAGGTACACGAAAACCTGTGTGTACAATGATTACTGCATGTTTTCCGATTATGCCCCCTGAAACTTTCAGTATATACCTATGGAAATCAACTAGAACGGTGTCCAAAATTACGTAAAGATAAGGGGCGAAACGTTTTTGTGTGGGACTAGAAAACAGTAAGTTTCAGCTTAAGACTAATTTTTTTGCTTGGCATAAGGCTTAGGCTTGTGAATATGCTCATTCATACGCTTAGACTCACTAGCGGATCCAGAGTGGGGGACGGGGGCCTATGCCCCCCGTCAGAAATGGTTTTGTGTTAAAATGGTAATGCCCCTACACTCAAAATTCAATTTCTGAAATAGCAGAATTAAACTCTGTTATTTCAGACATTAAAGTTTGGAACTTTGCTCATGACTTTGATATACCTTACATTCTGATTTGAATTTATGGGTCTGACACATACCTAAAACGGTGTATTATGATTGGCTACGAAAATTGCGTTTGGGCTCTCGCTCGGTGGTTCACTTGTGCGTTTATCATTACAGTGAAAAAGATAATAAACGAATGGTATATAATTTGCAGAAAGTTCCGTTTTGATAAGGTTTCAGGAACTTTATAATCATTTTGAAGTGATCAGAGGAGGCCTCGATTGACGGGTTTGGGTCCTTCAGGTGTTCCAGCAACGAAGTGGGAGACGTCGTGGTTTTCAGCGACGGACTCGAAGAGGTTTTATGTTTTTAACGGCGGGTCAGGGAACCCTCGGGGTTCTCAACGGCGGCCTTTTGTAATTAAAATCGACACAGCAATTTGTTAATATTTAAATAGGGCACAGTGATAACCCGTGCGCGACGATGAACTGCAATAATGGGTCGTGTATTGTTCTACCCGCAATTCCTGGCTCGAAGACTCGAGCAACTGCCCGATGCCTTTGTCCGCCTGGAATTGGTGGAAACCACTGCGATAAAGTGCCAACGAGCTTTGAAACCATACAAGATTGTCAGTCGATTAACTGGAACAAATTTTCAAATTCACAAATTAACTGCAGTAAACACGGCAGTTGCCAGCCACAGAACGAGTCGTTTGTGTGCGAGTGAGTTGAGTTGAAAGGTTTGATGGAGTGTCGTGTTCAGCCTAACGCATCCTCTCATGTGGATGGCTCGTAGGCTCATGGGAACCTCAATTGGATGGGCCGCAGGCTCATGGACCTCTGACGAAATTTTAAAATATGTAAACTTTTTTGCGTCAAACTTTGAATTTGTCTGAATTAATTTCGTCTTTCGCTTGCTTTGCGTGCTAAATTTTGTTTACCCTGTTCAAGTCAGTATTGTAGTGACCCGAATAAGAGGGGGGACTGATATTTATTTGGCTGGCATCTCCACAGGATACCCCTCTGTTATTCAGTTAGGACTGTTAATTATTTTTAATAAGCTCTCCGCCGCCCTTCGTTACAGATATATGCGGTATGACAGCTATCCACTGAACTAAACGTTTATTTGTCTTGTACCAAAAACTTAAGCAATAATGCAAGGTTATACTTAGGAGTGTACTCCCAAAACTTAGGTGTGCTTTAAAGTTTCGAAATCAATTTTGTTTAGTCCTGGAGTCATATTTCCACTACATTTACGGGATAACTGACATTTATGGACTCTAATTAGAGTTTAGGGACTCTATCCACTTACGGACTCTCATTAGGGATACGGACTTCTATTGATTGGGACTCAGAATGGTTACCCCCTTCGTATTACCCGTCCTCTTATTCGGGTCACTAAAGTACAAAGTTTCAATACATTTTATGTAAATATATAAGAGTCTGTCTTTCCATAGTGCGGAAAATACCATTTTGTGTTGAGATTGAATATATTTTTAGTACATGATTTTAAAAATGTGATTGGCTTTTTGTTCGCTGCGCTCGCAACGTTTTTCACTATTACCTTCTGGTATATCTGTAAATCTCAGTAACACCTCTTCCAAATCCGTAATTTCGCTCCACTCGTAAATTTTCGAACGATTTTTAGAAAAATTGTCACAAATATCAGAAAAACTTTTCAGATACGCCACAGAAAATACTTGTCTGAATAGGAATTCAGAAATACCTTTTTGGGTGTGTTCTGTATATTTTCAGATGCTATTCTGGATGGAAAGGAAAATATTGTCAAATGGTCGACGACTGTTTTACTGTACGAAATGATCAAACGGTTCCAGTGTGCCAACACAACACATATTGTGAAACAATCAATGATATGGTTCAGTGTCATTGTGGATTTGCCTACAAAGGTACAAACAATTTTTACGGAAACCGTTGCGTTTTCGTTGCAGATATACTGCAATTGTTTGAAACGAAATAAAAATGATGAAATTCAACAGAAAATTTAAAAAATTTCAATGCATCCGCTATTTTTTCTTCGAAAATCTTTGAAAAACCCGGCGAATATATGCACACGTCAATTGGTGTTGGCAGACAAATTAAACATTTTTGTGAACTCTTATATGCTTCAATATCCGTTTTCCGTTTCCGTTATTTTTACTATTCGTTTGCACTCTGGTTTATAATTATTACAATACACTACAAAGTCTAATGGGTAGCGCGCTTGACTCGCAAGCGGGAGGTTCTAGGTTCCCGGCGTGGCCATATCTTTCGGAGAAATCTAGGGGGGAAATCAAAAATATTCGCAGTATATTTTGGAGAAAAGGGTTCGTCCCGACCGTGCAGTTCAGACACCGAAATATATTCCACGGGACTACACAAACTGCGTCAAATTCAAGTCTTGCAGAGTCAAACGTCAACTCAGTGACTCGAATTCGATTCTGGCGGAGTCAAATCTGACTCAATTTGTGCAGGCTCATAGAGTTTATTTCGAAGGAAGTCAATTTGACTCACCATTTTCTACAGTGTGCTCTGGAATTTAACTTTACTAAACCTATACAAATAGCATGCGCACGAAGCAATTGTGCCTAAATCAAGATTATTGAAAGTATAAAAAATACTGAAGTGAATTTTGACTGCAAAAAAATCATAATAACTTAATGATCGAACTGATAGCGGAACAGAAGAATGTCACATAAAACATACAAGACAGCAAATATTTAAAGGCAAATATTGTGAAGAAATACGATACAACGAATGTGTCAACAATACATGCAGTTTTAATGGTGTCTGCAAACCTTGCCAAACTGATAAATCAGAAGATAAGTGGCTGATCAATGATAAGGCATGCAATTCGCTAACAACTTTTTGGTTAGTACGACAATTTCAAATGTGTTAATACTGCTGCAATATTAATGTGGTCATTTTGTATGATTAATGCTGACATATCAATAGATTTGGTCGATACAGCACTGCTTTACACTGCAAAAAATGGTGAGTCAAATTGGCTCTCTTCGAAATAGGCTTTTCGTGACTAGACAAATTGGGTCAAATTTCGAGTCCGCCCGGGTCAAATTCGATTCACTCAGTCGTACGTTTGACTCGGTCGGAGTCAATTTTGACTCAATTTGTGTAGTCTCGAAAAGCCTATTTCGATGAGAGTCGATTTGACTCACCATTTTTTTTGCAATGTAGCCATCGCAGATGTCACTGACTAAATCAGGTGGTGCAACCGGGGTTGAAAAAAACCGAAACCGGAGATTAATCCACTTAGGGTAGCGCTGAATACGATATCACAAGGTGAGCAATACATGTACGATAACGCACGGTGACGTGTGGTGACGAACGTCATCAAAAGTATATCACCACCCTTCAGCCGGAGGTGAAGCGAAAAGCAATGTAGAGTTTGATAATTTTAACAAATATCTTTAATTTGTTGTAAATTTTTTTTGCAAAACAATGAAAAATTTCACTACCGAAATTGCTCCATCGGAAATTCTACCGGAATCATAGCCAAAGACAGACCTGCGGCTGCACCTTTCCAGACTAGCAATTCGTATTTATAGTGCTTTTAAAACAGCGTATATATACTACGCGAAGAACAGATCCTGAGCAGTCCGAGCCTTAACAACTACAATCTATATATAGCAGGCCATTCTGTTATACAGGCCAATTACTAATTGGTCTAGGCCAATCTACTATTTTGCGTAATAGCAGTTTCGCGTACACTAAACTGCTATTGAACTTATAGACAAATCAGGTTTGATTATTTGCTACAGAGCCAATACCGATAACCGCAATCAGCGTTTGTTTTACATCACTGTTATTTTGCTATATTTTACAGTCGCTATTTGGCCTAGGCTAATCTACTATTTGCTCAGGTTAACAGATTGGCCTAGGCCAATTGGTAATTTGTCTGAATAGCAGATTAGCCTACGACGTATATATTTTTATTCAGGTGCGATTGTGATCTGGGATATACAGGCAAACGCTGTGAAACTGCCGTTATGATTTGTTCCCAAATTAGCCACTTGTGCAAGAATGGTGCCAGCTGTCAAGAATTTGATAACGGTACTCTTAAGTAAGTGAAATCAGACACATATTTGTCAGTTGTCTTCAACTGCGCATTCGAATCAGCACTGTTTGTTTGTATATAACTTTGTTTGAATACTGGGCCCATGTAAAGATCAGGAGCGGAACGTTTTTTGTTCGACTGACTCCGTGTAATGTTTGAATATTTGGTTGCAACACGAGGTAAAAAATACCGGAACCGGAGTTGGATTTTAACTAAACTTGCCGGAGCCAGTTCCGGAAGTGAGAAGCGAGAATATTTCAAGTTGTTAAACGATGTTTAATTTGTTAATTTAGCAAATATCTGTAATGTACTGTTATATCGCGTTAATTAATACGCTTATTCTTTTAACAAAATCTCGGTAATTTTGACCTAAAAATTGTGACAAAAGTAAAACCGAAACGCGGCAAACGGATAAATTTGCTTAAAATATACAAAATTTCACTAGCGAAATTGCCAGAATCTCCGGCAAAAATTCTATCGGAATCAAAGCCGGAGACGGACCTCTGGCTGTACCGTGGTGTTAATATCATGTACGAATGGAATAAGTGAAAAAATTTCAATTACTATCTTTGAACACAACTTGTATTGTGTTTTACCTTCGGTTCCAGTCTTGGCTCAGGCACCTTTTGGTGACTTCCGGCTTCGGCTGTTATTCACTTCCGGTTGCACTCTGATTGCAACCATACTTTGACCAGTGTTTGTGGCATTTCTGGTTTAAAATGTGCCAAGTTGTAAATTAGTATCTGAGATGCCTTGTCTTCTTGATTTTTAATAGTTTCAGATGCCTATGTGCAGCTGGTTACAGCGGCGAACAGTGCGAACAACGTCATGATACATGTTTAGCATTAAATCCATGTTTCAATGATGCATTATGCACAAATATTCCTGATTCGCCAGGATATAACTGTACGTGTCGTCCGAACAATTACGGAACACAATGTTCGTTTTCGTATAAGACAGGTGAGGTCAAATCGGAATTGAATCTGTTTGGTTTTTAAATAGGAAAAATATCAGTTGCATTCATAGAGCGAAGCTTTCGCAAACCGAGATGGATTCGGAAATTTATGGCAAGCATCCATGACATGCTGGACAGCGATTTTACTGCGTTAAAAATTAACACTTTTCATCTCTATCTTAAAGTTCAAACATTTTCGTACACTACAATATATAGTGTGCAAAATTTTCTGTCTCCGAATTAGGCTCTACGGGACTACGCAAACTGAGTCAAATTCGACTCTGCCAGAGTCAAACGTGCGACTCAGTGAGTCGAATTTCCCTCTGACGGCGTCGAATTTGACTTAGTTTGCGTAGTTCCGTAGAGCCTATTTCAGAGAGAGTCAGTAAGACTCTCACCATGTTTTGCAGTGTATGTACCGATCCACCACTTCAAGTTCGGTTCAATTTTTGCTGGTAAGTTGTGTCGCTCAGTGAGTGCGGTTAATTTGTCGCAATGCGTGAATTATACCACAAAACCATATTCCAGACAACAGGGTGCAACCGGAGTTGAAAAACACCGGAGTTGGAGCTCAACAGAACTTGCCGGAGATGAAGGTGAAACCGGAGGCAAGGCGAAATCACTAAATTAGGTAAAGGTGAAATGTATTTTTCGCAAATATCTGTAAATGTGTTGTTAAATTGTCTGGTTTTTACGCTTATTTTTTACGAAATCTCAGCAATGCTTTCCTCAAAATTGCACCTAAAATTAAAATGAAACGCGCCAAACCGATCAATTTTGTGAAACTATGCAAAATGTCAGTACCGAAATTGCCGGAACCTCAAGCAAAAATCTACCGAAACCGGAGGTCTATTTTCTGCCGCAGCCGGTGGCAGAGCTCCTGTTGAACCCTGTCAGACAACGGTCCATAAATTTAACATTGAAATTAGCTAATCTGTCATCTGCAACGTAAAACTTCGTTAAGTAGACCTCTAACCCCAGTGGTTTTCATCTCAAATGCACCGTGGCGACCAACGCTCGCTGGCAATAGGTAACTGTTAATTCGAGAGCAAATGCGCTACGCTAAACCAATAACACGTGATCCATTATTGTCCATGTTTTAGATGCAATAACTTTTAATGGATAGCATTATAGCTTCCTTGTTAGAGGTTTTGGCCAATGTCACTTTAAAGGCCGTCCCATTTTCTCGGGACAGAAATGTGCCAGGAGTACCCGACCGAGTTTCCTGGGACAGCAATGTGCCAGGAGTACATTCAAAAAATATAATTGGGACAGCGGGACACTTAGGATAGATGAGACAGTGGGACAGATGGGACCGTTGGGACAGTTGGGCAGATGGGACACTTGGGACAACGTAAATATATCTGCCTGTGCATATGTAAACAGGAGTGCATAAGTGTGTACTCCGGGTATATTTGTGTCCTGGGAAATTGGAACGGCCTTTAAAGCAATATGGGCCGAGGTTTTTAATAGCGTGAAAATACACCCAATTTTATACAGGTTCTAACTGGAGATGGGCAGTCCTGTTAGCGACAACAGTAGCATCAATTATTTACGTTACGACGGGATTCGTTGTCGTGCTTCGAAACAGCCGTGTTCAACTATAAAAGGTTCTCATTATATTGGCAGCTGAGATACATTTGAAGACATAAACGCTGAACATATCTTACCGCATTGCTTGGAAACAAATTAGTTGGAACAGAACCAGTTCAATAAAAAGTTCGGGGTTTTACGCAGTTTCACCACACATTTGTGGCTAAGGATTATGTTTATGAAGAATCAGCCATATTTAGCGACTGCATAAAAAGCGGAAATACGCTCAGTTAACCCTTTCTCACATGAATATTTTCTATTTCCCCTGAGACCACTTTTATGCTAGGATTCGAACTCCAGTGACCGGAGTGGGAGGCGTATACCATCACCACTCAGCCATAGGAGCTTGACGCTCGAGCCCGAGGGGGCTCTCACGTCTTGTGGTGATTTAGTACTATGTATACGTGTGGCAATTTAGTACTATGTATACGTGTGGCAATTGTTAAACACGGTGCGATATATACTATTTAACGTATATACACAGCGCTGAGTTGCCTACAGGCAACTCAATGTGAGAAGGGGTTAATACCGCTAGAATAATCTGTTCACTGTGTTGCAATGTTCAAGCTTCTTGCAGAATATTATTCGCTCTTTGAATAAACAGCTGTGATTTTACCTTCAAATAAGACATCAGAAATAACTACAAAGCAATAAAAACACAAACTAGAATCGTTAGCAACCTGTTATGGCCAATGTTACTTTCAGGGCCGTAACAGTAGATTAAGCAATTTCTAAGCCTATGCATTGACAAAAGTGTACTCCTAAGCCCAAGCAAAAAAATGTGGTCTAGAATCTAAGCTTACTTTTAAAAATCTACCCGAAGTGGCGACGGCCTTAACAGTAACATGGATCGCAGTTACTAAAACACTTATTGCAACATTTCCGGCAAACGAACAATCAACGAATCTACCAGTTAAGGTACAATTGAGAAACCAGCTAGCATGATTTGAAAGTCCTAAATATTTCCAAGATTAAGATGTGAACCAAAATAGCTAACACCATATAGGAGTCCAACCATAAGCATCTAAGACGCCAGAAAAACAAAAATTTAGATGATTTCAAAACAATGTATTAGATATTGGGCCAATGTTACTTTAAGGGGCGCAACAGCGTATTCCTAAGCTTAAACCTAAGCGTTGCAAAAAATGTGTTCCTAAGCCTAAGCAAAAAACGTAATCTAGAATCTAAAACTACTCTTTTACGGACCCACCAGAAACCTGGACGCGCCTTAAAGTAACATGGGTCAGATATTCTATAAAAATCATAATCAAGTAAACAACTTTCACAATGTTAAAATGTTTTAAAGAATGCATTTCCATTTTAATCTTTTTCGCTTGGAGTTTTCAATTCAACGGAAATTTTACTCAGGTCTATCATTCGCCTGAAAGATAAAGAAAGAAGTATAATTGACAGTGCAACTCTGCTTACACCAACTAAGCCATACAGAGCACGTAGCGTGATGATAAGGTAAAATAACCAACAACAGCATTCCAATAATTAACTCGTATTAAACATACCTGTCAAAAAGCAGTTTGAATTGTTCCGCTTCAGAAGAGTTAGCGAAAACAACGGTTGCACTTTGTGTTTGTTCATGTAATTCAATACTCTAAAATAGTTTGCAAAATGCGTACACAGTTTCCGTGGATGCCGGGTGACAAACTTGTCAAAATGATGAACCACAATCAACGATGAATTTAACTACGGTACAAGCCTGAGATCGTAATGCGTAACTAATCACCTGGACGAAAGTAAACACTAAGCTTCAGCAGAGATTCATTCTTAACTATGGTGAAAATTATAGAAAAACGAAAAACTATTTTCTGAAGTTTTCGTTTTTTGTTGTATAAGCTGTAAATTGTTAACAGCAATCAAACGGAACATAAAAATGATATAACGAGCTACGCTCATTGATTAAACTCAACTATGTAATAATTATGTAAGCGACATAATACTCACGTCTACACTTTCAAAAGCGCTCAGATGAAATTCTATTTTAGCTTTTGATGTATTTCGAGCAAGATTTTGTATCAAAGCAACCACTGGTTTGTTTTCGACCTGAAAAATATATTGTGTTAATCACCGCATAAACACAGGAACCAACAATGTACCAGAATGAACACCTAACAGTAGTGTTGGTAAAAGTTGGTAAATTTGTGCCTTATTTTGTTCTTGTCAAGAGTTCGAAGTGCGGTATGCTAACAAAATATAGGCAAAATCTATCTGATGGCACGCGGCTCTATTTAATAAAAATTTACAGTGTCACGTACCGGTGCATGGCGGCGTCTGGCCAATATAGCACAATTATAAGAGTTCACCATGCTACCAGACAGCGTTGAAATACCCATAAAGTCATCAAAAGGTACAGCGCAACAATTCAGTACACCATACATACTTTAATTTCAATTTTTACTACACTGCTTGCGTTGAGACACTACACAGTACCCATTCAATGATCAATATGTCTCACCTTATCGCACAATGGAATTGCTCGTAAGTTTTCCGTATGACGTGTAGTTTCTTTGCGGGGCAATCGCGTGACAGCACTTTGTTTTACTAAGGCTCCCGATGACGATTCTTTATTAGAAAACGTATCAAAATCACGTCTTATACCGCTGTCTTCTTTAACCGGAGAAACGTTCGAGCCTGCCAACAAATCCTGTGACCCGCCAGACGATGCCGAACTGTGAATCATGCTAGACATGCCCGTGAGCCTTATTGTGGTCGACACTGGTATCGGTTTAGACGAATTTGAAACCAATTCTGGCTGAAAGCGTGCTGCTATGTTTGGCGGTGGCTGCTGTGATAAACCGGTACCAGTTAAAGGAAAATTTGGCGGAGGGCGAGCAGTATTCGGTAAGGAACCGGTGGACGAAGTGCGATAAAGTATTTCGCTATGTGTCGATGAAAACTGTCTAGGAACTGCCGAAGCAAAGCTGGCGGCAGGAGCGGAGGGCGGCGGCAAACGAACAGCAACGTTTGGCGGTGGAATCGACGTTAAAATGCCCGATGGTGGTGGCGCTGGAAGAGGGCCAATAGCGCGGATCATGCCCGCCCCGCTAGATGCCAGTGATACAGCGGTAGTAGAAACTGTCGGAGGCAATATCACTGGAGGTGGAACGTTTAGGTTTAGTACTAACGGTGGCTGACCAGACAGTAAGCTAGCGCTAGCTGGAACGGTTACAGTAGACATCGACGAACCTAGCGGTGCGTACATCCCGGAGCCCGGTTTTCCACTAACACCGTCGAACGGATATCGTAGAGGCATATCGATTCGATTGTGCGCCGATGGCCGAGAAGACGTCTCATAGCCAGAAGGCTGGTCCAAGAATTGAACGCTTGAGCCGCCCGGGCGCCGTCTGTTGTTCGCATATCGCCTATGGGCACCAGACTGATAGCTGTATTCATCACTCTCCGGACTATAGCTGTAACTCCGCGATCGGGATCGAAGCATACGTGGTGGGGGTGAACACGAACCACTACGGCTGCGACTTGCGCGGCGACGATAATACGCTGCTCGGTGGTGGCTGCGTCGTTGTTTCGCCGCTAGCGGTTGATCAAAATATCCTGGATTCCGATGTCGGCCGCTACGTCTAGACACTGATTTCATTAGTCTAGGCGAAGGTGCCCGATCGATAAAGTACTGAGCGGCAACGTGCACATCATTCGGTCCGATACCAGCAGGCGAACGACTTCGGCGACGAGAATAGGCATCTACTATTGAATTACCACGGGAATCGATTGCAGGCTTGCGACTGTTTTTCAGCCGGGTAGCGGTGAGACGTGTTGTTCCAGAAGAAAAATCGGCGGATAACGCTGCTTCGTCTGAAGATTCGGGCGAATGACCTCGATTGCTTCTCATTCGCCAAATATCGGGACTACCAGAAGCATTCTTGCGATTCCGTGACCCACTTGAACTTCTTAACCTATATCTGTCGTCTTTCGGCGCTCGACGACGGACTCCAACAGGAGCCTCACCTGATAACACAGTGGCACCGGGCGACAGGGAATGTAATCTCTGTAACTTTGAGACGTTAGCATCGGTATTTGCAAGTGCAATGTCTTCGTAACCGTGAGGTCGTCTATGGTGCCGTCTATTGTGGCGTGTTAACTCAGCTGAACTGTTTTCGCCAACTGAGTATACAGGATTTGGGCTACCGCTTAGTGACCGAGCTACAGATGCCTGCAGCTCAGATTGACAAGAGATTGTAGGTTGGATGAGAGAATTTTCGTTTCCTGAGAGTGTTCCCACTCCGCGCTGTGTTGCAAGTTGTCTGGCCTGTTGCTGAGGAGGAGGTGACAAACGGTGAACCACTGCAACTGGCGGTGAAATTTTTTCGATAGAGTTACTATTGTTACCGTGAAAGATATTGCTGTTTGATCGCAAGCGTTCTGCTGTATTTGGCCGCACGTCCGGCTCGTGTTGTATAGGACCAATCTCGATTGTACTATTAATACTGTCAGCAAATTTTGCGGCAACACCATGTGCTGGCGGGTCATCTATCGCCACTAAATCACCATCTCGTTTTGTTTTACCGGAGCCCAAGATAAGCGCATCTCTTTCAATCGCCAAGTTCTGAGATGCCATACTGTTAGGTGTAGAATTAGCCGCAAGTCGCCGTTGAGCAACTGTTACGGACTCCGAAATCTGGTCTCCAGGCGTTTTATTTTTTGAAACTTTTTTGATTAAAACATACTGGATTGTTCCATCGGGAAGTGTACGCTTGACCACTTCCTGCCGCTTTCCTTCAACACTCCCCGTAGTTCTGCTAGAAATGGTCGTTTGTGTTATTGGCTGGTTATGCTGTTGCAGCTGTTGCTGTCGGTCGGCAACCGCCTTTTTAAGTTTGACTTTCTTTGGTTGGCGAATTTCGGCCCCAATATCTTCATTCCCGAGTTGACTCCGCTTCAGCGGGCTTTGCCCATGTTGTATCACTACAGATGGCTCAGTTATGGAACCAAGATTTTCGCCACGAGCGATAGCGCGCAACTCCCCGGCCTACAAACAAAATATCTAACTTTTAAAAGAAGTATCTTCAAAGGCGTTTGAAGTGGACGTCTGGTCTTGAAATTATTTGACTCCACAACATATATTTACCAGTTACACAAATTTTTGAAACTGATATTCGATTAAAATTCTAATACATACAAAAACCTTATTAGAATGCTAAACAGCTTTCCTCAAATTTGCCCTTTATAACATCTGTAGCACCATAAAATAGGTAAGTGCACAAAAAATTCCCCGCTTACTTTTGAAATTGGTTTTCCGCGATTTCTGGCTTCTACTGGTGAATTTGTCTTACGTTCGGCATGTATGTGATTCTTTTGATCTGCGGTTTCAACCATAATTGTTTTGTTTTGGTCGGTCGACAAATTAGTACCACCTTCAACACTGCGGGCCACATTAGATTGTGAACGCTGTTGTTCAGACTGTTGTTGTTGCTGCTGTTGTTGTTGTTGCCTAATATTACGCGACGCGTCACCTGTGGAATTGTTCCTCGCCTTAGCTCTTGCCTACAATATATTTGCTATACAATACAACCACCAGTCGCAGTGGTACTACATGTATTGAGCAAAGCTCGAACACGCTTAAGCAATTAATTAGGTAACTATATTTATCGGTTTTGGAGGTTTGCAAACAATTTATTCAGATTTCTCGCGCACACAAATCCTTAAGCAATTAATTAGGTAACTATTTTTATCGGTTTTGAGGTTTGCAAACAATTTATTCAGATTTCTCGCGCACAAAAATCCTTTAGCACTGAAATTATTTACATTACTTGCAGGGTGCAACCGGAATTCCGGTTCCGGCATTTTTTCACCTTCCGGTTCCGGTAAATTTTTACCGGATTTAAAAATTCCGGTGTTATAATTTGGCCGTTTAAGAATCTCTTTTGAAAGCCACTTGTACTCAGAATATAAGCCGTTGATGGTGGATTTCACTTCAGTCGACGACGAAAATCTAAAATACAACAAATAAAATAAATACCTGTGTTCGACTAAGGTTGTTTCACAAATAATAGAGCAAAAAATACGATTAAAATGAAATTTTTGGTGAAATGCATTTTTCATTTTCCGGTTCCGGTTCCGGTAAAATTTTCAAATTCCGGTTCCGGTTCCGGTTCCGGTAAATTGTAATTCCGGTTGCACCCTGATTGCTTGCAATTGTAATAATTAGTGAAATATCTTAAAAAGTCCCAATTTAGGCTTAACTAATTATGCAACTTAGCCTGTAGCTAATAAACGGCTTAAAATTTTAAAACACAAAACAGATCACGTAACTTACAGTTTGTTGACGTCTGAGCTCTTTTCGCCGATTCAACATCTCACGCAATCGTTTCTGTTCTTCTAACTTCTCCAAATATTCCGCGTCAACTCCCTAAAAACAAACGAACGAGACTGGATAGTTAGATCTCATCATAACCTAAAAATTGATCTGCGCCGGCCTGCGAAAGGCGTACCTGTTGGTGTAAATTAAACTCCAGCATAGTAACTTCAATTTCGAAATCAGATTTTAAATGTCCAACAGCACTATGACATACAAGTATACACAGTGCCGTAATTAGCTCTCCCACCCCACAAATGGGCGTCATTACACCCGAGGTGCCCGTCACAAAATATTAAAATAAGCATTTTGTGCATAAAACTTCTAATTTGTCCGAATGAATATCGTATGGTTTTTCATTTGCTTCGGTCGCTCAAATCAAAATTACAAAAAATCTTTACTAAACCGCTTACCTCCGGAGCATCGATCAATCTCATGGACTGTGAATGCGTAGGAGTCTTCTCACGACGTGCGGAGAGCTAAAATTTTCAGACAACACAAATTCATGAAACTGTAACTAAACGATATTCGCGACAAAAAATAACACAAGTACCAGTTGTTGATACGTCTTTCAAATGTCCATCTAACCATTGGAGAGCTTCAAAATTCGGCAATTTTCCGCATTCGACTAGTGTGTTACTTGTCGTGTGGGCGCTGTTTGAGATAAACAACTGCCGCAGTTCATTTGTTTGAAGGCCGACTGCTAACTGATAACAAGTACTCAACGAGATACAACTGGCAAGATGGCCTCTGGGTTTCTTTATTGCTAAGCCAACTAACGAACCTACCTCACTAGGCGGTGACCTGCGGCCGTCGCGTCTTCGACTGCGATAATGATAACTGCGCGTAGTCCTAGAATCGTTGTTGGCTACGCTTTTATCGCTAGGCACTCGAAACGGTAAAGGCGACACCGATTCTGGATACGAAGAAGGCATTGCTCGCCAATGACGTTGTTCAAGCGATTGCGTGCCAGGTGACCGATGATGATGATAGTGACTGTTGCTGTAGTCAGTATGACGATGTCGAACAGGGGATCGAGACGACGCCTGATGATGCATTGAATGCCCGCTAGTAGCGGACGGTAGTGGCAGCGGTGGCTGCAGCAATATAACACCACCTTCAACGGGGTCCTAGAATGGTATAAAAAATCTCGTGCGAAATAACTTGCAAACACGATGAAACACTATTAATACGCCGGTCGCGTTCACAATAAAAAGCATATAATATAAGCGACAGCGCTGCATGATGTGGCAGTAGGGTAACGCCCCTTTTAACAGAAACCTAAAATGGCAAAACTTTGATTTGAAATCACTTGCCAAACTCCATGACACAATTTTCATGCGCCTATTGCCAATACCTTAGTTTTGCTGATGAAGTGGTCAACTTGATGAAACCATTCGTCTTGCTTTTTGACGCCACGATGTCGCCCAGCGCCAAACTGCGGCTAAAATAACAAACAGCTTTCAGCACAAAAACCATCTCTATAAGCTCACTTGTGTAAAATATTTTCTGAAACTTCGATATAAATCTTATTTTTGTCTTCATGCGCCAGGATTCTTAAATGAATAAATTATCCAGCAGACTGAAAAAATGTTATACTCTAATCTAAGGGATGTGCCGATTAATTGGCACTGGTAATAATCGACAATTTGGTGGAGTTTCGGCATCGCCACTGCAAAAATGCCGATTTTTTGCCGATACTTTTGCACACATAATATTCAGTTGTACTGCTCTCAATTTCACTTCGTGGCGCGTATCAGTGTGTCCGATAAGGGTAACTGTTATCTCGCTTGCGTTTGTTTGAAAAATTAATTGAAATGAATCGTTCTCTTAAAATTGTAATCGTTTACTGTGATGAGGATTTAATTCTTAACATACACACGTTAAGCAGTATTCTTTCTGTTGGTTAAGCACGGTGTACTAAAGTTGGACTCGGCATCGGTATCGCCATCGGTATATTTTCATAATAAGAATCGGAATCGGTATAGGCAAAAATTTCGGTCGGCCGGCACAACCCTGCTAATCAAAACTAGAGTAGCATCAAGGTGCGGGTATTCTGATTGTTGCGGGTATTTTGCCAAAAAATTCCGAGTCCGGGTTTTCGCAACAAACCTCTCCGGGTCCGGGTCTTACAAAAATACCCGGAAAATTTGTAATATAAGCGAGATGGTTGCACCCCGCGAACTGCGAAATACATTTATGACATAACACACCAGACATGACTTAAGGCAAATATCGCATGTCGTAAGTAAAAGCAAACCGAAGAAGAAAAAGTTAGATAAGCATACTTATTCTTAGCGTAATGAATAACCTACGGCGATGTACTTGGATTGCCATTACGAACGCTTAGTTAGAAATGGTTGTCATGGTTGGGATGCAGAGATATGATACGTCTCATTTTAATTTATCAATTCGACATTTTATTTATGTTTAGAAGTTCAATCAATTAATCAAAGCAGGGTGTAACAACCGGAATTTCGGTTCCGGTACGAAAATCCGGTATTTTTCACTATCCGGTTCCAGTAATAAATTCGGTGTTTTTCCACCGCTATTTTCCAGTATTTTCACTATTGAAAAAATTTCTCATTGAAAAATTTAAGAAAAATGGGCATATTATTCTAACTTATTTTTCTAAAATTGTCTGGGGGGTATTGCCATAATTTTAAAAGAATTTCGGGTCCAGGGTTTCATACCTACAAATTCCGTGTTTGGATTCTCTTCTAGAAAAATCCAGGTGCGGGTCTGGGTATTTACTTTGAAATGTTGCAACTCGAATCAAAAACGCTAAAATTTGCGTTCAAAGATTGCAACTAGACTTACCGGAGGAATATGAACTGGAACCGGGGCGTTGAACGAATTTCCAACTGAAACGCCATACAAACACATGAATACATGCCTAATCAAACTTATCACATGTAAAATTTGCAACCGATACTATGCAATTTTTGCGCAAACTCAAGCGGACTCTGAATCAATATAATATAGGACGTGACTTCCTCTTGAATTGCAAAAAATATTCAGGATCTGCGAAGAAAACGTTTCGGGGTAACAGTTATTCACACACAAGATATTAGGGCTTCAAAGAAAGATGTTAGGAAAATTTTCATTTTCTAGTCAAATTTAAGCAAGTACTATAGGACGGTTTACAAGTAATTGTCAATGTTACAAAAGATACCAGTGCAGTGGACCTTTGCAAACAAAGCTATATGCATCAGAGGCTATGGAAAGTAACTGAAACAAGCCACAACTACAAGTCGTGATGTGATAAAACATTGCATCCTTCTTTAATACCTCCAGGAATTGGTGGCAACGCGCCGTCTGTATTATTCGACGGTGGACGAACCGTTATTTGATGTGCAACCGCCGAAGGTAACACACCGAGTATGGTTGCAGGTGGTGGCCCGACAAAATGTGGATTGATGTGAACAGTATTGCCCGTCGTAAGTCCAATACGACCTGCGAATGATGGAACCACTGGCGAGCTTAGCGCTACTGCTGCAACAGAAATGACTGCCGGCGGCTGCTGCTGACAAGCTGCCGCAGTTTCATTCGAAATCGTAACCACTTTAGTAGACCGATCTAAAAAACTGTACATATGCCACTAAGGTACGACAGCTAAATAGCTGCAAGTTAAAGACTAAAAGTTACTACCAAATGGCAAACGATTAAGCGAAACTGCGCAAAAATTGCCAAAAAATATTAAAATAACAGTTCTATAATATAAGTCAATCATTGGCTCTCTTAATCTCAATCTCGTACCAGACTTCAAATCACTCCGACTATGTCGTCTTGTATCCATTCTGTGGGCAGCGGCATAGTCATCGTCAACTTCATCATAATCCAGAATATCGTCTTCACGATGTAAACCTTCGCTGAAAAGAAGCAATATCACATAACACCAGGGTGCAACTGGAGGTAAAAACCGCAGCCGAAGACCTACAAGCTTGCTGGAGCCGGAGATGAAGTGAAATTAGGTAGTTAAAATAGC
Source organism: Enoplolaimus lenunculus (assembly GCA_030248215.1). Classification (NCBI taxonomy): domain Eukaryota; kingdom Metazoa; phylum Nematoda; class Enoplea; order Enoplida; family Thoracostomopsidae; genus Enoplolaimus; species Enoplolaimus lenunculus. Next base: position 359,539 of record JASANG010000245.1, read on the forward strand.
GTTTAGTTTGCTATTTCCCGAAAATACCTATAAAGTGATGTCAAAAATTTCAGCACTAAGCTATTTTTTCAAAAATCTGGGCAATAAACTCATTAGTAGTTTACCAAAAGTTAAAATTAGGCATGTGTCAATTAATCGACACCGGCATCGGTAATAATCGCCACTTTTCGTGAGTATCGGCATCGGCACTGCAACAAAAAGCCGATTCTTTGCTGATATTTTTTGCATTTGCACATATAACAGTCAGTTAGAATGCTATCAATTTCATTTCTTGCATATCTGTGTGTCTGGTGAGGAAAACTGTTATCTCTTTTGCGGTTGTTTAAAAAAATTAATTGAAATAAACCGTTTTTATAAAATTTTAACCGGTTATGGTGGTCAGGATCTAAGTCTTCATATAATGATGTGATGTAGTACCCTATCTATTTAAGCATGGTGTACTAAAGTTGGAATCGGCATCGGTTCGGCATCGGATAAAGTTCAAAATAAGAATCGGCATCGGATAAATTTCAAAATAAGAATCTGCATCGGTATCGGCAAACTGCCCGTTATTAATAAGTTTTCTTATTATAACCGCAGCAGTAAATATAACTCTGTTCAACCTCAGTACATAAAAACCTATATAAAAGCCTCACTAGATTTCAATTGACCAAGTATGTAGTTTAGTTAACTTAATTAATTTTGTCGAGCTTCAAACTTATCTCCATTAAAAAAACTCGAAAAATCATGCTCAGCACCGAACTATCGAATAACAGACAAAATATGAAATTACAAAAAAAGCTCTATTCGCATATGCAGTTCAATCACAAAGCTGCTTCTAAGTTCTCGCAGCAGACTACGAATAATTCTCTAAAAAACAGGCTATTGAATTTAATGTTGCCCGTCGATTGAATTTATTGCGCCGACACATTGTTTGGCCAATCCCAAACAATGCTGTTAAGCGCTACAGAATTAATCCAATTTTTGAGAACTAAATAAAAATAAGAGGACAAAAGCGTTTTCATGGCAAGCAATTTTGAAAAAAGCCTTCCTCAAATGTGAATGTTTCTTGAAGCTGCACCTGCAAGTTTTTTTCGAGCATTCCAGAGAATATTCAAATGTATAAATAGCCTTGCTAGTCGAATTACACTGGAAAAATATATGTTATGTTTCATATTTATTGCAGTCGTCTGCGAATCATGAAATTTCAATGTTTCCTGTCATGATTCAGAGAAAAATGCTACGTATTGCTTTGCAAGTACTTGCAGCTGCAACTTTTCGCTGCAAAAACTGTCTGTGTGAATAGGGCTATGACCTGCATAATGGTGGAAACATACACATTGGAATCTGCAACGCTACCAATCGGTCGTCCAGGACTTTCGTCGCGGTCATCACCAAAAACCGGCACCTTCACAACATGGCTATCAGTTTTCTGTGCCGAATCTTCAAGGTTAGCTTCCATCTTCATCATTATTGCACCACAACAGGATTCCATTTCAGTATCGTGTAGTTGTTGATTGCTAGTCTGATTTTCTTGAGAATCACATGAAGTTTTCACTGCGCTATCGGTACACGTTGTTTCGCTTGTTTCGTTTTCGCCAAATCTGTCGCTACTTATATGTCCGGTTAACTCATTGCTACAATCTGTAACCTGATCATTATCGGAATGTTGCACAGCGCGAATTTGGGATCCATCCGCCGGAAAAATTCCATCGCTGCTTATATCTTGCACACTAACAAGAAAACGTTCTCCAAGCACTTTTTGATCATTATATGCACTCGTTTTAGGTTCCAATTCAGTTGATGAAACGTTATGAATACACTGTTGGCTTGTTTCCACAGACGAAACTTGATTCGGTTGTGTCAATCTAAGGTTATATATTGATTATTAGAAAGTATATAATTTGATCAAGCAACATAAAGATTTTGCTAACTTCACTTTCAATAATCAATCACCGGCGAAATGGGTTCAGCTTTGTAATGCAAAAGTTGTAATAAAACAAGGCTGCATATATTTTGATAATTTTAAGCTCCTGACACATATCAGCGCCAAATGCATTACAATAAATGTCGCAACGTATACCGAGATCTGTTATAGGATTGTACGTACGTACAAGTAAAAACTTATGACATGTTTGCGTAAACTTCAAAAACCCACAACTAAAACTTGCCCAAAGATGTGCTGCGTCTTTGCATGCTCTGAAATATGCTGCTGCTTAGCCTCATCAGCGCTGCTATCAATTTTGGCTGTCATGTTTTCTGTTGTCTCAGACGACGAGCTAACCACATTCTCTGAATCCGCGCCAACGTATTTAGTCGCACCACCATCTGGCAACTCGTTAGTGGTATGTATGCTGCTGCTTGGAACATTATTCGAAAGCATCAACATTTCGTCTAAACATAATTGGTGGAAAATAAAATTATGGAAAATATACATCAAAACTCCGACCTCTCTTTCTTCCCATTTTTGTGGGGGGCTTTTCAAAGGTTTACGCAGCCTGGGGGAATTTATATACGTTTTATACGCTTGTGCTAGCATTCGCTATACAATATTACTTTTGTCACGATTTAATAACGAATTTGGTGATAAACGCTCTAAAAAATCTACGTTTTCAACTCGTTATAAAGTTTTTAAGGTGTAAATTACATACGAGGTTATAAGATGCCCCCCTCTCTGAAAAAAGTGAGATCATAAACCTGGGACAAACTAAAAGTGTGGGAATTGACTGTGTGGGGTTTCACACCCTCACCAATTAGTGCCCAGGAACAAAGAAAACGCGTACGTCAGCAGAACTAATCCCAGCTAACTAATACCATTCAATAAAAACCAGAAGAAATTTTTAGCCACGCGACGGGGAGGAAGACAACGTAAGTCTGGCCAGTCTGGAGTCCGCGTCCACGAGCCAAAATTTTTTAAGGATATTCATTTACGTTTTTATTAGCCTATTAAGTCTGCTTTCCGTTCGGTCCACTTGTCAGATATACTGGCAATAGTTTTTTGTGAAATTATGTTAGTTACAATACGTCTTCAACAATTTTTTGACCAGAACATGCATTTGAAATGTGCGCATGGACTGAGACATGTGGTATTTTGAGATTTGTATAGAAACTGGAAGGTTTTATTGCTCCAAGAGTATGAGAATATTTTATTGCTTTAATTACATTTGTTACAATGTATCGTAAAACACATCGCATTACAACTGAAAAAATATATTGTGTTTATAGCGCTGAAAAGTGTTTTTAGGTCTGAATATATTCTGCTGGAGACAAATCTCGACTTTGGTTCATACCGGCAGGTACAAATTAAGTTTAGATGTTTTCGCCGACTAGGGGTACCCCGGCCAACTCTTAGTAGCAAAGCAGCACACATTAGACAATCGAGACTGAACCAACCTTTCAATTCTTCACTAAAAGCAACGTTCGCTTCACGATGCTGAACATCGCCAAATTGAGTACACTTTTCAGCCAATGAGCTGGAATTATTCTGCTGATCCGCTGTGTCCGAAGCGATTCCCAACACAACATCTTCATCCAAAAAATCGACGTCCGCAACAGATGCATCAGTGGCCTTTTCATCCTTAGCTGTTTCACTCTGAATAAACAATAGGAAACTTGTTATGGTAATCAGTACTGCATAACAACTAAAAAACTGATCATCAAAGCATGATGGAGCCAACGAAACAATAATCAAAAATGATTTGAAAAACAGTAGCGAATAAATGTGGTCCAAAATTCTAAAACTTGTTATTTGGTAACCGACTGCATAATCTAGCAGTTCGATAAGAAATACTTTGCTTCAACGGAACTGGCAACAACCCATTTGCGCACACTTTTTTGTGTGTAGCTTTGCTTACCGGCATTAGCGTGCCCAAAATCGCATCTTCATCTTCTATGTTTGACATCCACGATGGAGGTTCTTAAAATACTATTTTTACATTTAGTGCACAGTATTCATGTATTATTGTTATTGTATTCTTAGTTTGATATTACAAGTGATGCTATTTCGTTTCAGTTTCACAACCCAAGTTGTTCGTCTGAGAACCGTAAGCAGCGAACAATACGTACATGCTTAGACGAAGCAAAAGCAATAACTTACTAGAAAAGCAATAACTTACCAGCGTTGTTTTCCGCACCACTTGATTGTTCTTTGATAGGCGCACTGTCCGCTGTTAAAATATGCGATACTCTAGTAGAATTACTTGTTATACCGAGAAGAGCGTCCTCATCCAGTGACTCATCATCATCATCATCAATGTCGGCTGCATTATCGGCTAACTGGTCAGCTGTGTCTTCCTGAATAACAGAATACTATCAGGAGGCGCGCTTTAAACAAAATAATGTTGCAATGATGGAATCAACGCTGTGTAAATAATTAAAATTTATTTTTGCCACTTTGGGGAAGGGATGAAAGACGGGAACCTCACTCTCGGCTTGTTACAGTATTTGGCAGGTCTTGGTCCTTATTCGGCTTTTTGAGTCGCGGTGGTTTAGAACTGAGACCAGAATTCGAGGACTCAGCAAATCCCAGTAAACCTGTAAAAAGTAGAAGTTCACATTGTTGAAGTAGCAGTGGTGTCTTATGATTGAAATTTCGCTGCGAAACTATGAGTTTTCGTAGTTACGCAGTAAATATTAGCTCAATACACAAAAACTGCGAAAAACGGCAAAAAAAGTATGAAAACATCATTAGAAACAATCTACTTTGAAAATTTTAATTTTTTCGGCGAGGATCAAAACGGACTGAGACCACGAGTTTCATGGCCAGGCTCCGTAAGTCAGGTCTTGGTTTCTTTTTTTAACCATGACCCCCCATCGATGCTTTGGAGTTCATATAACAAGCCACGCCAGTAGCCTTGAGCACCTTTTTGGTTGTTTCTACCACATGAATGTTGATGTTGCTGTTGTTGTATAAAAACACGAAAAATTCCTGAAACAAAACTGAGACGATATATACAATTACGTATATATAATCAGGGGCAACGAATTCTTCTTCCTTCTCCCCGATTCCGAAACAAATTAGACCCAAAAAAAAAAAACAAAAAAAAAAAAAAAAAAAAACCACATATATACGTATATTTTGATACTTACCGAAACCTTTAATATGGAATCTTCGTCGTTAAAAGTGGACATGAAGAAATCGCTATATATTTAAATTACAAAGTTTCAATTGTCTAAATAACAACAAAACGTACACTAGCAAAGTAGCGCGACAAAATAATAGCACGGATCATATATAATTGCGAAATGGTTTGAACATGCGCGAGGAATTCTACGCGCACTGTTTCAGCTACGTGATTGAAGTCGTAATGTTGTCTCTATGTACCTAACTGACGAGTATTCTAGAAATATTGTCGATGAACGATTAGAAACAACTAGCATCTATGGTTTTGCAAACAACTTCTGAAGCAACAGAGCATCTATTAATTTGTTTTTGTCACTCACTGCTTTCGGGTGGCGAACAGTTTTCGCTTGCTGTACTCCTTAAAGAAACAAGCGTTACAAATTGGTTAGAACGACGATCTAAACTTATCTCGCAATTCTGCAGTAATTATGATGCGAAAAACATTAAAATTTCACATGCATAAAATGTATACCCAGAATGCATTGATTATGTAAGCTTTTTAATCAGTAAACGCAAAAGGGCCTATATATACATATAAACAGCTGACTTTGCTGGGAAACTTTGAAGTTTCCTTAATTTTGGAATAGAAAAAGCTGAAAAACACTCCGGGCACTTTGCGCAAATTTAGTTTCCAAATATAGGACACGCAAGCATAAGTTTTTAACAACATGGTGACTCGGCTGCTGCCGGTAATTCGCGCAACCAGCCAGTACTGGATCAATTTAAGCTGATTGAGTTTGACACAAAATAAACTCAAGCCGTTAAAATAACGTCAATATAGAGAACGCATTACTAACAGTACACAGCTTCGTTTTTAACGTAAAACTCAATCATCAACGTCTGACTCGTGATACTTTGCAATCTTTTTTTAAATTTTTAGCTTCTAAAAAGTGAATGTTAAAACTGTCGATTACGCTTAACTTGAGCCGACCTTTTATCTCGACCATGTTTTACATAATTTGTATGTTACACCGTCAAAAACGCACTAGCTATGCAACGAGCTGCAATTACTGTTCCGTTAGCTCAAAAAGGTTGTATTCACATTCACATTGGGATGATCGATTTAATGTGAATTGATTTTGCTGCGCTCTTCATCAAAAATTATAACGGGAAACCCAAGAAGCTTGACGTCAGATAACGAAAGTAGTACCCTCAATTCTGCAAGTCTTGGTGAAACTGTAAATGTTTGCTGCTGTATTTTTTACTGATGCCTTATTGTACCTATTTTGGGCATTTGGAACTGAGAATGTCGAGAACACAATTGAAAACAACTTTATTTCACGCAAAAAAGACAAATCAAGCATAACCAAGTTAGTCAAGGTTTCAAGTAGGAAAATCCGATGCTAATCATTTCCATTGAAAACATATAGATAAAAAAGGAAATCGGGATTTGTGTATTGCTTCAAAGTATCACGGAAAATCGGGAAATTGAACAAAAAAACAAAGTTTAAGTGGATCATCCACGCAATATTTAATACGCGCAAAGTTGTAAAAAAATTGTTCACCCACCCCCTTTAGCACTAGTGTCAATTAACTATGCTATTACCAGGGTCTGATGACGTCACACACCCTGTACTTATAGCCATTTTGTACTGACGGTGTTCCAAGGGAGTAGGGACAAAACATTTTCCCTCTGTATGGACTACACTAAAACGCAACTCCAGACTCGCGCTACAGTATTGTTTCTGCGAAATGCTATTTAATTTTTTTGCGCATAGCTTCTGCCAAAACAAATGTACAACTATTGTCCCTTCGAACAGTGTCTCATTATAGTGCAGGACAAAATGCACTCTGAACTGTACCCGTACCGACATTGAAGATCTTGTAAAGTAAGACGTCTGCGTTGTCCTTGGACTACTGTAAAGAGACTAGTTCTAAATATTCTTCCTACATAGTTCCGAAGAACGACATAGGTCCTTACCCAGACCTGGACAATTTTTCACAGTAGTGCGCGCACCATTTCGTGGATAACCCATTACGTATAAAAATTACAGAATTTCTTGTTTTCGTATAAAAAACTGAAACAGACCAAACACTGAATTTAAAAGCAATACATACACTGCAAAGCATGTTGAGTAAAATTGAGATCTCCGAAATCGGCTATTCGTGACTACACAAATTGAGTTAAAATTCCACTCTACAAGAGTCAAACTTTGCTTTATAATTGAACATTTTTAGCTTTCAAGTTTGTAATAGGAGGTTTTGCAGGACAGCTTTATTGTTGCCTTTACCCTGGCGTACAGATAACGTGTCGACTAGTCGAATGTGAATGTGAATGTGACCCCTTTTATGATGGTAGCAGAGACAAGGTAGAACCGGAGGTCTGCATAGGCTCTGGTAGCTAGTTTGGCGGATGTTTCAAGAGTTTCGGTTCCTGTGAATTGTGTTTCATAAATGTTGTACAGTAGGACAAGCTTGCTTAGTAAGCGGGGTTGGGGGCTATTTTGTAAACTTTTAGTTACCGGAATTTATAAAATATAGTTTGAAAACAATTGTTTGAAAATATTTTGCTGATTCTTGTTAAATTCAAGACGAAATGAAATGCTCTCCATACTATCCTAAAAGGCTACTGTGATGTTCAGTTACCACTCTTTCTATGGGCTATCGAGCCGCCGACCAACTCTCAAGCGTTTTATAACGCATATCGTTACGCTTCTAGAAGCTGTACCAATCAATATTTTAGGCTCCACAAAACGGCCTCGTTGTGAAATCTACCTTAAGAACATGTTAGTAGAGTCCCGTAAACTTTATAGAAGACTGTTTACCGCATTGTATATATTTTTATATACCACTACATCTATCTGCCTTCGCGCAGTTTTAATACGACGAAACGTTTTTAATGATCATGTCTTGGGTCAATAACAAGTAGGAGACCAGAGAAGGCAATCCAGCGATCAAAACACTTCTGCTTGAATTTATTTATGCACAATAAACATGTGCCAATGGGGTTTCAGGTTTTAACAGCCATCTGTTTTGTTTTTAATCTTTAACTGACAGCAGGTAAAATTTCTAATAAAGTATCATTGTAAATTTCATCAGTTGATTTTAACTCAGAATGAGAGTTCAATCAATTCAAAGGTACTGAGCTTTGAATTAGTTCTTTCAGAACTCGGAATTCTGAATGGATAGAACTCACTCTGAATTAATTAATCAACTCACCCAAAATTAAATTACCTCTGAGTTATTTAACGTTTTACATGAGCGTCTAGAAGGTTAGCAATTTTTATTTTAGGAACCTATTTTCACGCCACATTACAATTCCCTACTAGGATCTGTAAATTATGTAGCTAGGATCTAAAGTACAAGTGGTAGGTTGAATTTTTCAATATTTTGTGTGCTTGCCCGACGTGCCACTAGGGGAGTGATTGTAACTTGGTTTGTTATATTTTAATTTTATTTCAAACTTTCTTGCCTTTTAACTGTTAAGTATTTAGCCCGAATCCAAGCGTGAATACCTGCCTGTATTACTTTTATGAACATAAAACTACTAAGTAGGATTTTTGCAAAATGTTTATTCGCGCTCAACTCGATCTCGTGATTTCAAAATTATGTACTTTAACTAGGTGGAATTTTTTTGGTTTTTCGAATTTAAGTAATGGAAAACTTAGGGAGAAAAATAAAAAATTCTTTTAAGAGTACAAAATTGGCTATTGTGTTAAACGTCTGAGGTAATTTCTAGCTGATGGAAGATTTTAATATGCATACTAGGTTGAAATTAGGTGGTTCTTCCTGGGAGTATTATACGGAATATTTTCAGGCGAATAACATGTATCCCTAACAAGAACAATCATGAAATGTTATTTTTTGAGAGACTTTTGATGGAATTCCGATTCAAGGCATGGTTTGATATATGTTGGTCTGCCGAGTGTCGATTCTTTGCCGATACGGTTTGCACATCATTGTGACTTGGTGGAATGCTATCAGTTTCACCTGTTGTTGGTAAATATGGTAGTTGTATATGGTTTAAGTCTTCCCGTTTATAATGATGTAGTAGTAATCCCATCAGTTCGTTAAGCACTGTGCATTAAAATTGCAATCGGCAACAGTATCAGCAGAAATTATAGTATCGGCGCTTCACTAGTACGTGGAACTGGAATTCCATTCAAGACGAGTTCCTATTTCGATTTCGATTGCGCATTCAATCAGAGTCGACATTTTGAAGTTTTAATTTTAATCCTACTTGTTATCGACAAAAATTTTGGTATCTGCACATCCTTAATATTTTAGCTTGTTAAAAAGTCAGTTCGTTTTGGTTTTGGCACACATCAAATCTTTCAAATATTATACGCAACTCATTCTGTTTTATTCTCGTTTTAAGGCTCAACTTTTCCGGCGGCTTGAAAACACCATCCGTTGTCGCACGGAAAATGACCCCCAAAAATACCTAGTTGCCCGCCTCCCAAAATTTAACTTAAGACCCATTTGCAATGGCAAATCAAAATTTTTTTCGGTGGGCATTCGAGGTTGATCCAGTCCACTTTCACTAGCTATTGCCGTGGCCAAAAACTTACGTAATCATTTTAACTAATTGTTGATATATCTCAGTCCTAAATGATTGCTTAATGACAAATGATGTTTAATTAATTGAAAGTTTATAAAATAATGCGAAATACATCAAACGTTGTATACCGTGCAAATACGTGTTTGAATTGTCATCCTGGGGTATTAATCTTACATTGATGTTTTATAGTTTTAAGCCGTTGTTTATTAGCTACATGCTAATTTGCATAATTGGTTAAGCCTAAATTTGGCATTTTTAAGGAATTTCAATAATTATTACGGTTACAAGCAATATATTTTCAGTACTAAACGGTTCGTGAGTGCGAGGAATCTAAATAAATTGTTTACAAACTCCCAAAACCGATAAATGAATAGTTACGTAGGTTATAACTAATTAGTATATTAGCTTAATTCTACGTGTCTGAATTGTCATCATGGGGTATTAACCTTGCATTCATGTTTTAAAGTTTTAAGCCGTTGTTTATTAGCTACATGCTAATTTGCATAATTGGTTAAGCCTGAATTTGGCATTTTTAAGATATTTCAATAACAATTATTACGGTTACAAGCAATATATTTTCAGTACTAAACGGTTCGTGAGTGCGAGGAATCTAAATAAATTGTTAGAAATTCTCAAAACCGATAAATGAATAGTTACGTAGGTAATAACTAATTTATATATTAGCTTAATTGCTTAAGTGTGTTCGAGTTTCCCCAATGTAGTCCCACTATGACTGGTAGATATTATGCGTATGTTTTTCGCACATGCCATGTATCTTCTTTGTGGAATCTTTTTTAACAAATAATTTGTTTTAATTTGTCGCTTCTGAATTGAACGTTTCCTTTGTTTATGTCAAATGGTTCAAACTTAAGCGGTATGAATTATATAGCCTTACTTGTCTGTACATCCGGCTGGCAAAGGGGCCCAGTCGATTCGGTATTAAAGTTTTTGTACTTTTGAAATGTTGTTGGAAAAATTTTGCCGACAGTTTACAGAAGGCTGTTAATAGTAGTGTTAGTTTCAGCATAATGTTACCTATCGTTACCCTGATTCCAATCTAACGAAAGCAAATTTTGTCTAACCGGTTCCGGTAGGGATGTAGTTGACGTTTTTCACCTTATATGTCAGGGATTGACCGGATATTCGCTTCGGGTTTGATATCCGGCAAAATACGACATCCGTATCTAGTTCCGGTATCTGGTGTAAACCTACCTGATACCGGATATTTGTGGTTGTGGTTCCAAATATTACAAAACTGTTTTTTGCACTGTCAAAGTACTAGATATATATGTTCAAGCGACTGCAATTCCAAGCAATTCATGAATGGATACTGACTTTGAATGACAAATCCAAACCAAAAATTAATCTTAAATCCATAAATACATATTTTTGCACGACTCAAAACTTCCAACAGTGTACAAATTTAGATCCTATATCCGGTTAATATGCGGTTCCGGTGCAAAATTCACTATCCAGCTGCGGTATCCGGCAAAATTAATATCCGGTGGATCCCTGATATATGTATCAGGGTGCAACCGGAATTACAACTTACCGGAACCGGAATTTGAAAATTTTACCGGAACCGGAAAGTGAAAAATGCATTTCACCAAAAATTTCATTTTAATCTTATTTTTTGCTCTATTAGCATCAATGGCTTATATTCGGAGTACAAGTGGCTGTCAAAAGAGATTCTTTAAAATTAGCAAAGTTAAGAAAACGGCCAAATTATAATACTGGAATTTTTAAATCCGGTAAAAATTTACCGGAACCGGAATTCCGGTTGCACCCTGATATGTATATATGTATATATGCACGTATATATATATATATATGTATATATATCATATATATTTTGTTGTGTATAGTCACCACTTTGGTATTGGACGTGTACTTACGTACGTTTAAAGAGTTCAATGAGGGACATTGTAGTAAATGTTTTAGTTGTGTGTTGAGTGCTGCGATTTGATTTTATAAAATGGACTTTCTACTACTGTAACGTATATTTAATAGGTACAGCGTTGGAGCAATGTGACATTTTCAATCAAAGAGTGAAAATTTGTTCAAAGTTAAACTCTTAAACACCCATTCATTCTAAAATACCTTCTCTCAAGTTGTCTATTGTAGCTCAGCAGTGGCTGTTTTAGTCGAGTTTTGTCAACGATGAGTGTATGTTTATATATGTTTGTAAAGATGCGCAGCGCGTTTATATATATATATTAAATATCATATATATGTATGTATATATAATATATACTAAATAAAATGTTGCATTTTTGTAACATGAATGTATATATGCTGTAGAGATGTTCCGGGACCGGGACCATACGACGGTACCATTGATGGGACCAGAAAAACAATGTCCCATGGAACAATTGTAGCCCGAATCCGAACGCACCACAGTAAGCTTTATTACATTAGCATAGGCAAAATGTCGCGTGACGCGATATGGCAAATAGCAATTGCAGTAACACTAAACTTTACAACATGGGAGTATCAGCAAAATGTCGCGTGACGCGATAGGATGAAAACGGTATCGTAGTCCCAGGTAAATGCTTACGTACGCAAAAGATACATAAAATGTGAAGTTTAGTGTATTTTGCTGGCCCCGGACTCGGGTAAAATCCTGGCCCCGGGGACATCTGTAATATGCTATTAAGTAGTGTGCGTTCATTATAGCTAACTTTACTTTAGCGTCGGCTGACTGGGGAAGCGACGGTCGCCGTATGGTAGGGTAACTCCTGAGGCTTACCCTTACCTCAGGTAGCCAATTTTCAGCCGTTTTAGGCCCAGGTAAAATTTTTGCTTGAAATATCGACACTGTTGGAATATAATGAAATATTATTTTTATAGAAGTTATATCATTCAATGTGGGTTTATTTACCAGTTTGCAGCAATTTTTTGTATTTTTAGCAACCGAAATGCCATAATGAAGAAGAAGTTTAAATGATTTATTTGGCATCACTTTACAGAAGGGGCATATACTTCAAACGAAGGGATAGCGTGGATATATAACTCCGGAAATTGATGAATAAACGAAATCAAAGCACTGTTAACAGTGTTATGAATGAGTATCGGAATCCTTGAGGTTACATAAGGTTATACTTTGCCGAGCCAAAATCTGTGGCTACGGCTGTGATTTACAGGATTGTTGTTAAAATTAGCACATTTATCAAATTGTACGCAACGACATTCATTTTGTTTAATTTGCGCTGCTTCAGCAAAATTGTTGCATTCCGGCTGGTTTTGAGGTTCGGGCTGTGAAGCCTGATTACCGGTGGGTGACATATTCGAGTTGAAGTTGCCAGTTTTTGTTTAATCGGGATGTCAGTCTAGATTGCAACCGGGACTTTAGACCTTTCAAAACTAAACAGCTTGAAATCGGCGGGTTACGGGTGGTTTCGAACTGACGACGTTTTGGTTGTTAAGCAGACGCTGTTATCACTGCGCCACGCAACCATGAGCACCATTTTGAAGCTGTCTAGCTTAGCTTTAGTATATATGGCTCTTTATGTTGCCAGCCGAAATAACAGATTAATTTGTTGGATGACCATAGTTGATATTTTGAAAATTGTTAGCTGTTTTTCCTACGCTTATTTGTTACCTGGGCTGTGTTTTAGAATATCAACGCAATGCCAGCCGCATAACTTTTGAACGTTAATATATATTTCGTGCCCGACCTCAGTTTTGAGGTTTGTGACCTGAAACAGAAATTTTTCATTAGTATAACAAATTTGTTTAAAATGTTTATTGTTTAAAACTGAAAAAAAACGTATTGCCAAACATTGTTGGATTCGACTTTTTCACAAGCGAATGCGAACTGCAAGATTTTGCCGAATCCGAATCCCAGTCCGAACCTTTGTTGCCACCCTGATATATTCACGCTAGAATTGTTTGGTTAAATTTAGTGATTGCACCCACACATTAGAATATTTTCAGCTTCCACCTACACTAGAGACGGTCGTTTAAATCTGGTTAAAATTTGAAATTTTGCGGTAAAGTAGAATAGCAGTGGCGTATATATCTGAAAGCTGACCAGATAACAAATAAGTTTAGTAGCAGATTGGAAGTTTCTGGTTCGTTTAATTTGAACGTGAAACAATTATTGCTGGTTTTTAATACGGAACGACGTTTATAATTTTAATTGATGTTTGGCATCAAATTAATTTGTCGCATATACGAAGTGTTGAAGCAAATTTAAAACTGAAGTGAAATATTTGATTTGGGGGCGGCGGTTATTTCAGTGCTATTTCGGCAATGACCTGATTCAGGTTTGGTGTAACGCTCGCTGTCAGCGGTATTTGACCTATAAACAAGCGGTGATGAAGATTTTTATATTTAAGGCTAAAAATTAGCAATTAATATTCCATGTGAATGTTGACAACTGAGCGGTCTAAGTAGATTGTTTTTGTTCGCGGTTGACAGATACAGGTACTATACGTACGTATATAGCAGCCAGGCACGTCACAAGTCACTTTGTCATAAGCCGATAACTGCGATAGTCACTCTCGAGTTTGACTCTGTACGCGTGCATTTTGAATTAGCAGGAAGTTCCGTTGGAGAATGCGGTGGCGGTTGTTTGAGGTTTGCGTGGTTGAAGAAACTTTTGTGGGTACCCACGAGCGTAGACGGTGTATTCAGCGACTATAGCCACGAATTTGTTAGTATGAATTGGATAGTAGAGATGGTGAGAAGATTTGTGGTGGGGGGGGGGTAAGGACAATTATTTAAATATGCTCAAATTATTTTAATGTTGTGCCGAAACGGTTTCGCCAAGGGGGGCGAAAATGTCAGTAGAGGAGCGACCCCCGCGCGTAGGTGCGGTCGAAAGTGTTCTGAATGATTGAGCTTATAAATTGAGGTAAATAGGTAGGATGGTTATTTGATTTGTAGTCGTTTAAACTTCGTGTAGGTGGTTTGTGGTGTGCGTGTCAACGTTGATGATCGGCATCCGCTGGTTGTCAACGACGTTCGCTGTTGTTTGTGTATGATTTGGTTCACGTTTATAGCAGGTATACTGCACCTATTCGGTGTGAGAAAATTGTGCTTGAGAATACGTAGTTTGAAATGATAGCTGGTTTGAAATTTGATTTTTGCGTCATAGTTAAGTTATATTATTCGGTTTATTTTAGTTATCGATTGAAACATCATTGTTCTCAGGTTGCATCGTTGTGTAAATGCAAAGGAACCGCTGGTAAATTCGGTCATACAAATATGGTTGGTGTCGAATACCTAGTGCTAGTAGTTCTGTAGTAGGGTAAACCAGGGGGATGGCAACAAAGGTAAAATTTTCAAATACCTTGCTATAAAAATCAATATTCTGTATTTCAGGTGAGAAATCTCAGAACTGACGTCGGGACGAAATATATTAACGTACTAAAAGTTATACGGTTGGCATTGCGTTGATATTCGGAAACAAATTATAGATATATCTGAAATTTGCAACATGCAGGATTCGGTTTCGGATTCGGCAAATTAGCACTGGGTTCGGATTCGGTCAAATCGTGGATTCGGTGCCACCCTGGGGTAAACATAGGAGTTAGCACCGTCTCCAAGTTTAGATGTAGCAAATTTAAGCAAAAACGGATCAAATTATGAAAAAATTGCGAAATATTTTAAAATTTGAGTTCCTATTTTTTTATCTGCACGGGTTTCTAAAACCTTATCCACTCAACAAACCCGTAAGCGCTTAGGCTTAGGCTTAGGCTGAGCCCTTGAGTAGCTCCGAAAAAGCCGTCCCCACCAGTCGCGTGAAATCGGGTTAGCGAAATGCCAGTAGTGTCCGGTTGTTTGGTCACAGGTTTTGATCGATCGACCAGAATTTTGGAACCGGCTACTAATAAATCAGTAGATTGGTCAAAAATTTATGTATTGGAACCAGAATCACTGTTTATATTTGAGATTAAAGCAACGCAATGATCCATAAAGATCCACTCTGTGGAGAACGCTTCCAGTTATTTGTTTAAAATGTCTCTTAATTGTTTATTTATAGCTTAGATTGTTTTACACATTTAACCCTTTCACTCATAGAGTATACTATTAGCAACTAAATACAGTAATGTACGAGCAATACAGACATGGACAGGTTATTTTGCATGCGGCATCAAGAAGAGCCCCCCCCGGGCCACCCCCTCCCCCACCCCCCCGCCGTCTATTTAAAAAAAAAAAAATATAACTGCGCGGGCTGCAAACGTAGAAAAGACTAAAACGGAGTTTGCTAATTTATACAATGTTAGGAACGGGATGGATACAAAAGTTTAAGTTTAGTTTTATCAAAGCTGAATCCAACGAGCAAGTTTCTAGCTTGTGCTTTTGAAATGGATGTGGAGCCGACTGGATTGTGTTTGTTGAAAATTTTGCCGTTGCGGTTCTGGGCCTCAATTTATGTTTCAATGAACTCGGATTTCTATGTTCTAAAATTCATATGTTTGTTTTGCCTGATGTTTTGTCTCGCCAAGTCGGCAGATGCCACTTCAATTTTAAACAATACCGTTAACTTATCAATGATTGATTGTAGATTAACTGTTACAAAACCGAAAATCCTTCGCCAATTTGTTCATGCGACGTTTATGAAAATTGTTGCCAGCCAGCAGACACCCTAAATCAACATGATGTTTGTCAATACAAAATTATCTGTACAGTCGCAAAATTTCTAGTTTCGATTCTGATTTCGATTACAATTCCGGTATAAATTTGCTGTTCCGGTTGCGGTATAATCCAGTTCCGCTTTGGACCATGATTTATAAGAAGGGGTTTTTCAAAGCCGAAGTTTTGCAATCGGATTAGAATTAGACAAAATGACAATGAGTGTTCAGAATTGTGATCAGTGTAATCTTGTGTTTGGTATAATTTTGGCCCAAGTGCCGAGTATGGTGCAAGTTTGTGGGGACAAGTACTTTACCAGTGGTCCCATTGTCGTTGTGGTCACAGTGTGATTTTAATTAGGGATGTGCCGATCAATCGGCATCGGTAATAATCGGCAGTTTTCGTGAGTATCGGCATCGGCATCGGCGCTGCAAAACAATTGCCGATTCGTTGCCGATACTTTTTTCACATATAACAGCAGTCAGTTGGAATGCTATCCGTTTCATTTGTGGTCGCATATCAGTGTGTCCGGTCAGCAAAACTGATATCGTTCGTGCGTTTGTGTTTGAAAAAAATGAATTGAAATGAACCGTTCTGTTATAAAATTATAATCGTTTATGATGGTTAGGGTTTAAGTCTTCATATAGTGATGCAATGTAGTATATATCCTATCTGTTTATTAAGCATGGTGTACTAAAGTTGGAATCGGCACCGGCAAAAATTTTGGTATCGGCGCATCCCTAGTTTTAATACTTTGTTAGAAACAGCAATTCGAAAAAAACATTAAACTCAGCGGTCGTATAAGCGTAGCTTTACATTAATTTGTTGAAAAAGTAATAAAGAATTACGTATATATGAAAAATGTATGTAATATATGTGTATATTGTTATCTGGTTGAAGACTGTAGAACACAGTCGAATTGAATGTTTCATTAAACTGGAGTTGACTGTGGCTTGTTTGATAGCAATCGGCTAAAATAGCATTTTGTGATGTGAGAGTTGGGTGCGAGACGAGGTCGAGGTGATATGTGAAATGGTGAAGATGAAAAATGTATATTTTTAATGTCTCAAAGGAATACTGCCGCGTGGTGGCGGGTGAGAGTGGCTAAAAGAGCACGGCGGAAATCAGTTGCCTTTATATATAATATATTATATATATATTATATATATTTATTTATTTATTTATTTATTTTTTCTTTATTTTACAGCTTAAATATGAATTAATTAAATATATATATATTGTTAGGTTTATATGTTTAGGCAAATGTGCGATATCGATATGAGAATAAAACAGTTACTTGCTTAGGTCAAATATGAATCAAAGTTGCCGTTTGAGAGGTTGTGATTGGTGATTGCTTCAAGCTTGTAAACGATGTTTTTTCTCGGATCGAGAAATTTCAGGGATATACCCTTTGTTGATTGCTGATAGGATTCTGCCTTGGCGTTAATATTGTTGGACAATAACTGTGAACTGGCGGTGTGCAAGGTGCAACCGGAATTACAATTTACCGGAACCGGAACCGGAATTTGAAAATTTTACCGGAACCGGAAAGTGAAAAATGCATTTCACCAAAAATTTCATTTTAATCGTATTTTTTGCTCTATTATTTGTGAAACAACCTTAGTCGAACATAGGTATTTATTTTATTTGTTGTATTTTAGATTTTCGTCGTCGACTGAAGTGAAATCCACCATCAATGGCTTATATTCGGAATACAAGTGGCTTTCTAAAGAGATTCTTAAAGATTAGCAAAGTTAAAAAAACGGCCAAGTTTTAACACCGGAATTTTTAAATCCGGTAAAAATTTACCGGAACCGGAACCGGAAGGTGAAAAAATGCCGGAACCGGAACCGGAACCGGAATTCCGGTTGCACCCTGGCGGTGTGGTGTGTTAGTGAACGGTATTGCCTATACCGGTATGTTACGCCGGTACGTGAACATATTATACACATAAACCTGGAACATTACTTGTTATTAGTGTTGTTTTTGGTTATTGTACCATACTTGAAGCGTTTATTGTTAGGTTGTTGGTTATAGTTTTTCTATAACCGTCCTATTACATGCTATTAGGTTTAAATTTGAATCACTTTGTCAAAGTTGCATAATCTGTTCGCTGACTAGATTACTTTGTTGATTTTAAATTTCCGTTTCGACGGGACAGATGTAAGTGGGTAATGATGGGGTAGCCAGACCGGGGTAGACTAGTGTAAATTTTGTTTTTGGCCGCGATTCCGCTTTTTAGGGGTGTATGCAAGGGGGGATATGGTGAGAATTGTCGGAAATTTCAGGGGACACTCTTAAACGCACTTTCGCAGCCTATGGAATAAAATGCAGAAGTTAAAGAAAAAAATTTTTTCTCGCGAAAAATTTCAGACGAAATGATCCGCGTCCGAAATGAAACTGTGGCTACTGCTGCAGTTGCCGGTTTCTACCGGTTCAGTGTGTCGCTAGACACCCGGCACTTATGGCACTGACGGTCCCAGGGTACTCGAATAGAACCTGAATACTGAGCGAAAGTAAACATAGATTCAGTAGGCATATTTTTTAATATTTTTGGTCATTTTTCATGATGAGTGAAGCGGGTGTCGCTTGCATACTGTGTCCCACATGCTTAGATTTAGGGATTGGAAAAGGCGTATTTAAGGCTAGGCATAAACCTAAGTGTTTACCTGTTAAGATCTAATCTAAGTTTCAGGGCTGTGTCTGAAAAACATTTGTACGAAACTATGTAGTACTCAGGTTGCAACCGGAATTCCGGTTCCGGCAATGTTTGAACTTCCGGTTCCGTTTTCGGTATTTTTTCAAATTCCGTTGGCATCCTAAATGGTGTGTTGACGCCATCAAAAGCGATAAAATAGCGTTAAATATGAGGTTTTTCAGGTATTTTTACTTTCCGGTTCCGTATTTTATAATTCCGGCAGGGTTGCAACAGGAACTAAATTTGGCATGAACAGAAACAGTAGACAAGAATTGAATTTCTTTGCAGGAACGGAAATTGAAATAATTTTCATCACCGAATTACTGTTGGACTTTTTAGCAGCAAACTTGCCAAAAAAATGGCTTAAGCGAATTTTCTGCCGTTTCATCGTTATGTTTTGTGAAAACACGACAGAAACACTTTGTTAGCAAAATTGAAGTAATTGCAAAAACACTCATGTCGAAATAACAATTTTTCAAACACAAAGTTTCTAAAATTAAAATGATTAGACGTAATTTGGCACAAAACCGTAAAAATTCCAGTTTGTTCACCTTTGAATGCAGGAACGCGAACCGAAATTGAATTTTGCAGGAATTTTGGCCGGAACATCAAATTCCGGTTGAACTTTTTGATATATACGTGTATGTTTTGTAATTATTTCCATAAATAAATACCGTATATAAAGTGGAACTCATGTTGCGAAGCGATCATTGATTGTCATGAAGATATTTGTTATTTTTATTGTGTTTTTTGTGCGTTGAAAAGTGCATTAACTGCATACTGCAGGGTGATGTGTGCAAGTTTAGTTGTCTTTTGTGCGTTTTGTGTCTTAAAATTATCGTTGTGTTTTTTGTTATATTTAGTGTTTTAATGTGTTAATAGTCAAGAGCACATGGTCTCGGGTTCAATTCGAGATGCTGTAACCGCATGTTGAAATTTTTTGACCTCAGACTACAGGGTAGTCTAAAGCGTGGGCGTTGTATCTTGTTTGACGAGACAATTTAGGGACAGGGTATATGTATGCCATCTATTCGCTCCCTTGTATATGACCCTTGGATATAGTGTTCATGAGTTGTTTTTATAATTGTTTCGTCTTTATTATTAAAGTACTTAGGGTTTGACAGTTTCAACGCAGGCGCGGTAGGTTTGAGGGGTGGCTTGGTTTGCTTCAGTGGATTGCAGTTTAAAAGCGATTGCTAGAAACGTCCAGCTGTGAGTCATTCATCTGGTCTTCTTGTCGCTTTGGATGCGTTAAACTTTGTTCTGGGATTGGTTCGTTTTTGTTTGGGTATGGAAAGATGGGACGTCCGTCTGCAAGTATACGTGGTCGATGGTGAACAAGTTTTTGATACGAAAGTGTAGATTGCAGGGTGCAACCGGAATTCCGGTTCCGGTTCCGGCATTTTTTCACCTTCCGGTTCCGGTTCCGGTAAATTTTTACCGGATTTAAAAATTCCGGTGTTAAAATTTGGCCGTTTTCTTAACTTTGCTAATTTTTAAGAATCTCTTTTGAAAGCCACTTGTACTCCGAATATAAGTCATTGATGGTCGATTTCACTTCAGTCGACGACGAAAATCTAAAATACAACAAATAAAATAAATATCTATGTTCGACTAAGGTTATTTCACAAATAATAGAGCAAAAAATAAGATTAAAGTGAAATTTTTGGTGAAATGCATTTTTCACTTTCCGGTTCCGTTTCCGGTTCCGGTAAAATTTTCAAATTCCGGTTCCGGTAAATTGTAATTCCGGTTGTACCCTGGTAAATTGCTATCGTCGGCTCATGTAAAGATCAGGGGCAGAGAGTTTTTTCTGTGGGTCTGCAATAGAGTAAGCTTAGGCTTAGGCTTAGGAATATGCTCATTGTTACGATTCGGTTTAGGCGTAGGCTTAGGAATATGCTCACTCTTACGCTTAGGCTTAGATGCTTAGGCGTAGGCTATGGAATATGCTTAGAATACTGTTTCGCTCCTGTTCTGTACATAAGCCGTATCGTCTATGATGCAGCAAATTGTAAACACGGTAACGCAGTTTTTGTGTTATTAATACTGGGATTTTAGTGAAGGTGCTTTTGGAAGCCATAGCCCATTAGGTTATAAGGTACGTTTGGGTTAAGGTTGAAAAACTCTTGTCAAGCAGTTATCATAAATTGCTGGCTTGACGAACAGAAGTTGCACAAAGATGTGAAATTTTTAATTCTCTGCTGTGTTAACCGTATGGAATCGTGGTTTGGTTCACAGGGTATCACGACAATTCGTCGACCGACAGCATGTAATCTGAAATTTCATCGCGTCGACAACTCGTTCGCTCGTCATTATGCTTATAGGCTTGGGTTTGGTTTGGATTACGCTTAGGATTATGCTTAGATTTATTAATAGGCTTTAGGGTACTGTTTTGCGGCAAGTTGTCGGGCGACGAAGTTTCATAGATTTGGTCTACGGAGTCTGAAAAATTTAACCTTTGTTGTTGGCATAACTTTAGGAATAGGGTTGCGCGTTACTTGATGTCCAGCGCCGTTCGTCACTCGTCCGTCACTCGTACGGCGCCGTCCGTCACTCGTACGGCGCCGTCCGTCACTGTCTGTCACCATACGTTATCGTACGTGAGTTATTTGTGTACGACGCCGGACGGTGTCGGACGGCGTCCGTACGGAGACGCACGGTGACGGACGGCGCCGGACGGTACCGTGCGGCTGACAGACGGCACCGGACGTCTAAAACAGTCTAGCGTAACCCTTAGTCTTACGTTTAAGATTAGGTTTAAATGTATGAGGAATGTGTTCAACCGCCGCAAAAACCGTTTTTGTTTAGTTGCCTTTTCAGATTGTATAGGGTGGTTGTGTCATTGTGCTTTTATTGCGGGGACTTACATTTATACCGCATAGTTGAGTGCGTGTCTAACAAAGTAATATAAAAGCTAAAATTATAATTAGCAACATATTGTCATGTAAAGAACGGATATAAGGTTAGAATTTATCTAACATTGTAGTTATCGGTGTGTACTGCTATTTAATATACTTGCATAGTTTATATGTAAATTAGTTTTCTTGATTGTTATAAGCCCGGGTGCCAAATTGCGGATTGTATTGTGATTTGGGATTCAACACCGGGATTCGTGTTCCGGTCGGAATTGTTGCACAAATTCAATTCCGGTCCTTGTTCATGCATTGAAAGATGCAGGAAACAGATTATTTCGAAACGAGAGTGCGTTTGCAATTAGTTTAAATTTTGTTAATGATCTGTTTCTGATGTGTTTTCGCAAAACTTGATAATGAAATAGCTGAAAATTTGGCTTATCAGCCAAATTTTATTTGCAAGTTTTCTAAGAAGTTCAACAGTAATTTGGTGATGAAAATTATTTCAAATTGCGGTTCGTGTTCTTGTTCGGGTTCCTGCAAAAAATTCAGTTCCTGGTCGTGTTCCGGTAAAACTTCGTTCCTATACGCTGCGGCGCGTATGTTGTTGCTAAAATTGAATTCGGTGCGCGAGAGTACGGAATCCGGATTGTCTTGGAATCAAATGAAAAGTTGTTTATTTTGTAGTTTGTTGGCGAGAAGAGTACGTATGTCGTAGGCCAATCTGACTATTCAGGCCAATTGCTAATTGGACAAAGCCAATCTGCTATTTTATGTACTAGCAATTTTGTTGAGGCGAAACTGCTATTGCACTTATGGACCAAACAGATTTGATTATTTTGGAAAAAACACAATACCGTGAACCAATCAGCGTTGGTATTACATCACTGTTGTTTTGCGATATCTCACAATCGCTGTTTGGCCTCGGCCAAACTACTGTTTGCGTCAAATAGCAAATTGGCCTAGGCCAATTGGTAATTTGCCTGAATAGCAGATTAGCCTACGGCACGTATATTGGAGAGTGGATAAAGTTATTGGCTCTCAAAGGTTTATCCAAGCCGTTGTGTTGTTTCGACGGTTGAACTTGTTCGCTGAATAAATATAAAATTATAGCAACGGTTACGTGGTAATTTATTATTTTTTTGCCGGACAGGTGTTTTGCTTGAGTTGTTACTTTTGAATTAATAAGCAAAGTAGGTTGATGGTGTTGTTGTTGTTTTTCTCTTGAGACAACTTTGCCAAATTTAGGTATTAGATTGCATGTAACGAGCGAACGAGTGTACATGATGCATATGTGTAGGTTTGTTTGTGTTTTTGTTTCAAATGTTTCGTATAGGCGTTGCGGTATATGTTCGACAACAGATTAACTGTTAGACGTTTGAACGGAAACGTTTGGATGGTACCGTCAAATATTGCCGGATATACCGGGATGCATTTTGACAGAATCAAGGGCAATTGGTCGACTGATAACTTGGTGCCCGACAGTGTGGTTCAGACCAACTTGTATCAAAATGTGAAAAATTCGCTGTCGTATTAACCGGATGTCTGCCGGAAATGTTTAGCGGAACTGGGGCTTGGCGGCCGGAGATTGATTTTTGGTTGGAGATATAGGCACAGGCGCCGTTTGTACCCTGACAATTAAGAGCAAGTTTGAAATGGTCTCCCTGGCAGGGTGTAAGTGCGGCCAGAGTCAGAGTTGGATGCTGGACGGCACAAAACCGCTGCTGTATAAATTTGGGCACAGATTTGCCCAATTAAACCATTAGAGTGACCCAGTAGTAGTGTTTAAGAAACGGACGTCACAGTTGTGTATGCAACGTTTGGCCCATGTTTACTCTAAGGGGCGTCCAGGTTTCTGGTGGGTCTATAAAACAGTAGGTTTAGATTCTAGATTACATTGCTTTTTCTTAGACTTAGGCTTAGGCTTAAGAACTCATTTTTGGCAACGCTTAGGCTTAGAATAGGCTTAGGCTTCGGAATACGCTTAATCTACTGTTACACCCCTTAAAGTAACATTGGCCCGACGTTTGATAGTTGTCGGCAGAGGCGAGATAATTCAATTGCTTCAAATTACGAATACGCATGGTCGAACGATGTGCATATGCGTGTTTTAGTTTATATGACAACGCTGTATACAACTCGAAGTGTGTTTAATTTTAAATCGTTGAAAGTAGTAGCCATTATCGGTGAAAGCTTTATTTGAGTTACGCGGCTTCAAATGTGACCGTTGAGGTATACGTTTGACCGGCGGTTTGAGTTTGAAGTTTGGTGCTCATGTAAACAGCAGGGCCGAAACGATTTTCGGTGGGACTGCGATAGAGTAAGCTTAAGGTTTAGATTAATTTTTTTGCTTGGCTTAGATTTATCTTATGATTTAGGCTTAGGAATATGCTCATTCTTAGGCTTAGGCTTTGGCTGAGGAATATGTTCATAATACTGTTCCGCCCGTGTTATTTACACTGGCCGAAGTTTGTGAGCGAGGGTTCGTAAAGCTCATGCTGACCGCTCGGAGCGTTGGGTTGATTATGAGGTGACGGCAGGGTTGCGGTTCGTAGTGGTTGTGTAGGAGCCAGTTGAATGTTTTCATTGGAGGTTTTGGGTGGAACAAAATGATGAAAAATTGTGGGGTTCATTGAAAATTGCGTGTTATAGGGATTATTTTGACGTTTTTTTCAGGATAAACAAACTCCAGGAATTGTTGCTGTGTTCAGTAGTGTGATGTGGACTGCACCGGACGAGGTTCGAAATTATTGTAGAGTTCGGATCGCTTAATGCCGGCGGTTCGGTCCATGGTCGGTCCGTTTTGGACCCCGGTCGGACTTTTAATGGTTTAAAACCAGACGATGGTGGACGTTAAAACAAAAAAAAAGATGCACAAAAACATTCAAACTTTCTCACTCGAAAAAGTGATTTTTATTTTTGATAACCTCCGAAATTGAATAAGACCAGAAGTCTTGGGCCGGTGGCTCGGTCTCGGCCCCGGGTATTGGATTTTGGCCGAAACTACACATCTCTGTCGCGTATCATTATGCTTAGACTTAGGCACAGGTATTATATATCCGTAGGATGATTATGTTTTTGGTTTAGGCTTCGGTTTTATAAACTGTCGAGTGACAAATTGTCGGAGATTTAGGGAAAATGTGCTAAGGTCCAGTGTGTTTCAAACAGACGCGCAGTGTCAGCTGTATTGCAGGATGAGATTATACCGTTTGATCCGTATTTACTTTGGTATGTGTCGCAAAGCACGCAAATCAAGGATTAGTCCAAGCTTAAGGATATTGCCAGTTTTTTCAACAACGTCATAATTTTGATGACGTTTTTTTTGCAATGGAAACGGATTTATTTAAACGGTTTGAGGGATTAAGCCTTGGCACCGCGGTTTGTGTGGTTGTTTCTTTAATGTTTGGTTGTGTCATTAGAATATAGGGCGGTTTCGGTTTCGTACGTCTTGGAAATGCTATAGTCGTTTAAGAATGGCGGTCCCATGTATTGAACAGGGCCTGAACGGTTGTCTGGCGGCACTGTAGTAGAGTAAGCACTCAAGGTTTAGACTAGTTTTAGGTTTAGGTTTAGGTATACGCTCATCGTTTCGCTTAGGCTTAGGAATATGCTTACGATATCTGTTCCGACCATGTTCTATACGTGGGCCAAATTGGGATGTACCGATTAGTCTTCAATAATCGGTACTTTTCCCGATTATCAGCATGAGCACTGTGTAAAAATTGCCGATTCATTGCCGATACGTTATGCACTCAGCATTGAGATGGAGTGAGTTTCGTTTGCCGGACGTAAAGCGGATCGGTATCGATATTGGCATTGGCAGAGGTTTAAAATAATTGTCGGCATCGGCAAAAACTTTGGCGTCGGCACATCACTAATTAAAGTCTGACTTAGTGATTATCTGGAAGACTTCGAAAATCATGGTCGGATCGGGTATGAGTTGTTCATGTGCGTCAGGCAATAAAATCCTGAAAACCTCCAATAACGAAGGAATATATTAATCGTCGTTAGTCGAAGTCAGGGTGCAACCGGAATTCCGGTTCGGATTGTTCCAATTCGGATTGCACAATCAATCGGAATTGGAATTTTGACATTTTAATTTTAGGCCTACTTGTAGCGATACGTTGCATAAAAATGCTGTATTATTTATTTATCGTTTAATTGCTGATTGTAGTTTAGTTTTGCAGAACCAAAAATTATCACCAATTTGTTCTTGCGGCGTTTTTTGAGAATTGGTACCAGCCATGAGACGTCCTAAATCAATATTATATTTGTCAATACAAATTATTCGTACAGTCACAAAGCTGCTAGTTTCAATATTTCGTTTGGGCTCCTGCGAATTCTGGTGGTCTTCGGTTTCGGTATTTTTTACCTCCGATTGAACCCTGGCAACAGTCAGTTTGAAAACGTTTGTCGAGTGTATACACGCAAAACTAAATCAGCCATAACAACTCGCGTTATAAGTATTGCAAAAATGAGTTCCTAAGCCTAAGCCTAAGCTTAAACAAATAAAATGTAATCTAGAATCTAAACCTACTCTTATAGATCCATCATAAACCTGGACACTCCTCAAAGTAACATGGGCCATGCGGTCTATAGGTATGTTACACTTTAAACGATCACAATAGCTTAGTTTTTAGTTGTAAATTGTGATGTTTGAATTGCTATTATGTACGAACACAACTATTTTAATATTTATGGTACGTAACTCATGAAAATTGGCAGGCTGATTAACAACTTGGTCTGAAAACCCTGATTCGAAATTCGGTTCAGATATCCGAAATATTTGGCTCGCGTTGGCCATTTATGACACTGACAAATGCAGCTTGTGTTAAGTTTCACTAGAATAATATATACTAGTACACGTAGTTGAACACATGTTCAACTGGACTAAGGTTTTTCTGGCCCTATGCTAAATTGTTGCTTGCGCCCCTCATAGTAAGTGAACGAAATTATAAAAAAATAGCTTTTTGGAAAACCTGTAGTGCTTTGCAAATATATAACACATCCGAAACGTTAGGTATTCTTAATGCATACTGTTTTAATTTGCATGCGTAACGTAAACGAAAATCTGTTGGAACACTGCACAAAATACGTATGTGGGGAGTTCTAGCTTTAATATGTAGATTAGGTAATAAACTAATGCATGTTTACTTGGTTTAGTCATCTTTGTGCTTTTCAGATTGTTTTTGTTTTAGTTTCTAAACCATTCTCATATTGTTGTTAAACGCCGTGGGCTTTTGAAGGTTTGGGTGCCAGTGTATTGGTTCGGTTTGATGGTCACATTATCACAGTGGCCCATGTTACTTTAAAGGGCGGCCAGGTTTCTGGTGGGTCTATAAAAGAGTAGGTTTAGATTGTAGATTACATTTTTTGCATAGGTTGAGGTTTAGGCTCAGGCTTAGGAACTCATATTTGCAACGCTTATACTTTTAGGCTTACGTTTAGGAATACGCTTAATCTAGTGTTACGCCCGTAAAATTAACATTGACCATCACAGTTTCAAGGGCATCACAATTGTTAACGAAGATGTGTGTTTGCTTTGTTTATGGTGTATGATGTGGCTACTGTGTTGTTTTGTGGGTGTCGAAGGGGTCAGTCACCTTTTGACAAGGGTGTGGCTTGGAACGTAGCGTTGGTTTACGTTTGTGTTCATAATATCGAGTGCTCTGGTGGCCATTCTGTGGACAAATATTACGGTTTGATGGGGTGCATCTTGTTTTGTTTGGTTTGATTGCAGTGTTTATATTTGTCGCTGGGTTTTCAAAGTTTTCTGCCGTACAAATTATTGGTTTGTATTGTTTCATTGAAACTGATGGTAAATGTTGTGTCTTAAAAGAGCGGTGGGTTTAATGGATGATACGAGATTAGAAACTTTGTGATTTGTATAAAAATTTGGCTTTTCTACATTTATCCCAGTCGCCATAGGCGTAGGCTATTCATACATGTATCTTGTAGTACCAAAATTACGGTATATTGAGCCATTGTAGCGAACAAGTTTTGCATGACTTGCGCGTAGCTCAGTGGGTAAGAGCAACGCACCGGTAATCCGTACGTCGCCGGTTCAAGCTCCACCGTATCCGCAGCAATATTTT
Source organism: Enoplolaimus lenunculus (assembly GCA_030248215.1). Classification (NCBI taxonomy): domain Eukaryota; kingdom Metazoa; phylum Nematoda; class Enoplea; order Enoplida; family Thoracostomopsidae; genus Enoplolaimus; species Enoplolaimus lenunculus. Next base: position 387,371 of record JASANG010000245.1, read on the forward strand.
CCGGAAGGGCTCTGTATGGTACTGCTTAAGTTAGAATCAGAGTAAGGCTTTTTAACGTAACCGTTTGCCTAAACCGCAAGCCCCTTAGCCAGCTCGCCTTGCTAGGGGGGCTTAATAATTTTCAGGATGGGCATTCAGTGGTTTTCAATGAGTTACAAGCATGGGTCAAAACTTTCTGGGGGGGTGGCAAATTTTTTCCCGGGGGGTGGGGCCTCTCTGCCCACCCTGGCTACGAGTCCGCAAAGCCGTTACCTAAGCGCCGAAGTCTTAATTTTAAAAGTTGGGAAACGTGTACAAGTATCAAATTGAGTTATATTATAGGGTGGTAACTGAAATTTTGATTAAATGTCACTGTTAAGTTTGGCACAAATTTAACGTTCAGGGTCGGATTGAGTAAAGTGATATATATCGAAGTCGATGGTTAGATTGCTGTCAAATTTACAATAATTCGGTCAAATTGTACGTCTTGTCTGTGACCGCTGTTGTTGCTATGTATATATATGATTTGAAAAGTTAGTTTTTTTTAGTTTTTGCTGTGGTTAATTTATGAAATTAATCCCAAATCATGGGCCAAGACAAAAAATAATTCATTTAATGTTTTAAAAGCACAAGTGAATACCAGTAAAACTTAAGACGCAATTTTGCTTTTCCAACTGATAACAGGTTTCATGGCAAGCAAATTTATCATCTTTCCAGCAGAGTGCAACCGGAATTCCGGTTTCGGTATTTTTTCGCCGTCCGGTTTTGGTAAATTGTAATTCCGGTTGTACGTCTTGCTGTTCAGTCATCGTTGGTGCTATTAATTTTTTGTTATTTTAAGTTCGCTGAAACAGTGGTATTGCTGTTGTCTATCCCGTAGCCATTAATCCGGTGAAGATTTGTATATATGGCAGGGATCGACAAGGATATTCGGTTCCGGTTTAATATCTGGCAAAATCCGACCTCTGTATTCAATTCCGGTATCCGGTATAAACCTACCGGATACCGGATATTTGTGGTTGTGGTTCCAAATATCACAAAACTGGTTTTTTGCACTGTCAAAATACTAGATATATATGTTGAAGCGACTGCAATTCCGGGCCATTCATTAGTGGACACTGACATGGAATGAAAAATGCAAACCAAAAATTAATCTTAAATTCATAAATACATATTTTTGCACGACTCAAATACTTCCATCAGTGTACAAATTTACATCCTATATATCCGGTTAACATCCGGTTCCGGTGCAAAATTCACTATCCGGCTCCGGTTCCTGTACAAAATTCACTGTCCGGTTGTGGTATCCAGTAAAATTAATATCCGGTCGATCCGTCGTGGTATGTGGTAATTGTTTATGCTTCGTCCCACGGTGACACTGCTGGTGTGTTTTAAGGTGGGTGGTTACTGTTTCAGTTGTGTTTGTTGTAGGCGTTGTGTTTTGCAATTTGGCTAAACTTTGATGTTTGTTTTGCAAGAAAGCACAATGTTTCTATGAAGATTGTTGTGGCTGATAGAAAAAGCTATCTATGTTTATATATTATATAATACTGAAGGTGTAAGCGGAACAAAAGTTACCGGTACCCGTGGCAAATCACAGATATGCATATATTGGGTTTTTCGCTGGTGTTATCGGTTTGTTGGCTCCAAGCGTTTTGGCCCAGCGTTTGATCGTGTGTTTGGCTGACGGACGGGGGGGGCTGAGTCGGAAGCGAAGTGAAAGCTGTGTGCGCCAGAAAGGTTATTGTGGTTTTGGGTATGGTTTATTTTGTGGTTTTATATTTTGTAGATATTCATCAATCGGTTCAGTGTATTGTGGTAGCGGGTAGCCAACGGGCTCGCTATCTTGTATACTTTTCAACATATTTAATGTTAAAGTTTAGGCTCAGGCTTAAGCTTAGGTAAATGCTTAATCAATGTTTAGGCTTTCGCGTACGGTTAGGTTAGCCTTGGCTGAAAGCTAAGCTTACGCTTCCGTGGGGAAAGCGTATAAGAGCTGGACAACGTTGTTTCCTGGTTTGTGGTTCCAGTCCATATATGTGACCGGGTTTGGTTTTTTTGGGTTTGCATTTTCTTGCTCTTGCATTAGGAGGTACCCAGCAGTTCACACCGTACCCGAAAGCCTATGGTTAGTCATCTCATTTCGTTTTATGGCCAAACGAATTGGTGTTTAAATTTGATGACTTATATTGGGGGTGTCACTGTTGTGCCTGGTATGTTTGGTTCTGGTTTTGTGTATCTGTGACGAAAATATCGAAACTGAAACCGCTACATAAGGCTAAAACACAGGCTTTAAAATGCGATCATAAGTATTGTTTGGTTGAGCTTTGAGCTGTTGCGAATGATTTACGAAATGGTGATAAAGTTGAAGCTGAATGTGTTTTAAAATTTAAATCTCGAATGAAAAGATAGGTTTTTTGTGGCGGGGGGTTGTTGAAGTTTGGGGTGCAATTTTTTATATTTCATATGGGTCGTTTGGTGGCGTATATTCAAAGGGTCGTCTAGTTTAAATGGTTTATGGCAGACGCAGTGGTGAAAATACACTGTGATGTGGCGTCAGAATATGCGGGCGAACTACGAGGAATGGGTGCAAGTTGAAAATATATACATATTTGTAGAGTTGATTGATATTATTTTACCTCAAAGTGTCACTGGTATTGAAATTGAAACTCGAATGAATTCTTAGCATAAAGTCATATTCAGACGGGAACGTTTTTGGTGCGAGTACTTGCAGCTGCAAATTGCACGCAGATGTTGTGTTTTTTCATCAGCCAATGAGAAAGCGGCTGCAATAAATTCAGTGAACTTGCGTGGTTATTCACACATGTGAACTAAAATAACTAGCTATGATTGTTAATGAATTATTTGCAGCTGCAAATTCTCGCAGTACAAACTTGCACGTGTGAATAGGAGTTTAGTCTGTTTTCCGTTTCTATTAAAATATAGACGTACGTTTAGGGATTGCGGGCGTTTTGTTGTTTTATTATTATATACCATGTTTTATCAGATATTGGTGACGGAACAAACATTTTTGTGAATTCATCTTTGGTTTTTGTTGATAAATATCAGATTTTAGCGCTGTTGCCGTTACCTTTTTGTTAGATCGCATCAGGCTTCAAACGAAGAAACGGATATATTATGTCGGCGGTTGGGTTACTTTGTCAACTCTGAATCATCTTAAAGACTTATTTTAGACCGAACAATCGATAGGAAAAGCGGTCGCACTGTCATTGTTTGGTTAATGTTGGCCTGGTTTGTTCAAAGCTGTGTATATTCGAGCTGTGTAACAAAAGTATTACCAAATATACGCTTATGCCAAAACAGCGTGCAACCGGATATGCGGATCCGGTTTGATGCCCTGGCCGGAAAATAAGCGATATCCGTGTGTGTATGCGGTAACCGGATGCCGGATATTTGAGGTGGTGGTGCGTGTAAGCATGTAAGACATGCTTGTCCGTTATGTGCACATGCAATGCATTGCGCTGTATGTATGCTAGCTAGCAGCATACGGTCGACGCATATGGTTGACGAAAAATGCAGTTGGAGAGACGGGCGGCCTGGCGCAGTGGTAGAGTGTTCGCTTAAGGATCCGTAGGCTGAGAGTTCGATCCGCGTTGTGGAGGCACGCATTTCAAGCTGCACAATGAAAAGGTCTGATGTCCCGGTTCCTACCTAAACTGTCAATCCCGTATTTCAAAATTGCTTTTTAGAATGAATGTATTTCTAAGCTTATTTTAAACGCGTAAATTTTACTCTGATCCGGAAAAAAGCGATATCCGGATAGGCGGTAACCGTATGCCGGATCTTTGTGAGGGGGAAGGGTGGGTGCCGTATTTCCTAATGTCTTTTTGGAATGAAACACAAATTTCACTCTGATCTGAAATCTATATACAGTAGTACGTAATGAAGTTAGTGCAAACGTTGATTGGTAAATTCTTTAAAGCAAACGCTCATAGTATTTGTCGGAGAACCCATTAACATTATTGGGCCTGATTTTAGTCGCTATCGTTTGCTGGTCAAGTTTATCGAACCAGAAATGAAGGAAAAGAACCGTACGAATGCCCGTTGCGCCAAGAACGCACCGGTGTCCAAATGATTTATTCCGGCTGAAAAAGTTTTTAACGCAATTGTAAAGTTGAGTATTTTGTTGTTGAAGTCGGTGGTTCGGTGGACGTGGTAGTTGGGATTTGTGATATGGACAGTGGCGGATCAAGGATCTCAAAATGGGGGGTCGCGACAAAATTTCACAGGTAATAAAGTTATTTTTGAGCCACACACAAACCACGAATTATTGTCACAAAATTGCTATATATTTTTGTCGAGAGCTGTTGGGGGGACGGCCACGGCCGGGGTGGCACCCCCATGGATCCGCCATTGGATATGGTGTTTGTGTACGGTTAGAGATTTTATAGACTCAGTTTAGATTTGAGTTGAGATGAATGTGGACTCAGTTTCTACTCGAGTTGAGGCGAATGTGATGTGAAATGTTTCAGTTCAGCGATGCAGTCATGTAGCGATAGAATAGTGAAATCGGGGTTGTGAGCGTTGCTTTGTTTGATACGCGGATTGGCGTAAATCGCAGTGCCGTAATGCGGACTTGAAACGGTTAGCGTTTCAACCAGGCCTGCGACTGCTGCTGGGTGGGAATGCGTGAGTCGTGCGCACGACGTTCCAGCTACGAACAGCTTCGACCGTCTGGTTGAAATGGTTTTTCAACTGTATTCGAATTATTTTGTTAGAAAAGTTTTCGATGCTCGCTGCGAAAAACCATCTTGTTCGCCCCATCACCCCACTCAAATTTACTAAGAATTCCTGATTGTAGGACGGGTATGGGTAGAATTTGTATGATTCTTATTTGGCTGAGTTTCTACCGGTGCCCGTGAAACGAGGGTACAAGCTGTTGACATTTCTAATTATGTTAAAAGTATACTTTGAAGCTATTTCTATGCATGTCGTACGGTGTTTCTTTTGGTTGGTGCCTGTGTGCCTGCTACGGGTTAAGGGACGTTCGTCTGGCTGACAGGTAGAAGAAGTTTGGGCTGGCTCTCTGTAATGTTTGAGTATTGGGTCTGGTGTGACAGTTATCCTGTCAGCTCTGTTTGGCTCGGGTCGCATCTGTTGCAAATGCCAGTTTGTACTAAGTGGAGTGTGGACGACAATGGATATTTGACGGTCAAATAAGCTGACCTGTTGAATAGGTGGAACGGTTGTTTATTTATATCCGGTTAAATGTAGTCTTGAAACGAAGAAATGATTTTGTTTTGGTCGTAGTATGATTTTAGGTTTCAAAATTTTTGTTTTTGGTTAAAGTTGAAAATTTGAAACCTTTAATTGAAATGAACCGTTCTGTTATAAAATTATAATCGTTTATGATGGTTAAAGTTTAAGTCTTCATATATTGATGTAATGTTGTATATATCCTATCTGTTTATTCATGGAGCACTAAAGTTGGAATCGGTATCGGCTAAAATTTTGGTACCGGCACAGCCCTAGTTTGCACTATACCATCGTCGGCCAATAACTGTTGAACGGTTTGTCATGCAGCCATAAAAATGGTACCGTTAAACTCAACTCGACGACATCGATAGGATGATACGCCGCCTTTTATTTGATTCCTAGAATGGTCCAGATTTCGTACTATCGTCGTTGAAACTCAATTGAATATAGAAACACACGTGGATGTCTCAAAAGTGACGTGGTTTCTCAAAAGTGACGTTGTTGCTCAAAAGTGACGTGGTTTCTCAAAAGTGACGTTGTTTTGCTCAACGTCTGTTCAATGTCAACATTGCAATAATGTAATTATGTTGACCGATGCATACCTAATGTTGTTACAGGGTACGGTGATTTAACGTTAATAACTGGTAATGGTTAATATTAACGCAAGTATGGCTTAAGCCAAATAGAGAGTTCTATGCTTATTTTGGTATAATTTGTCAATTAAGTATATATTCCAGTCAGTGCATGTTTTAGGCCAATTAATAGACTTTGGTACTATTATTGTAGGTACGTACCTAATTTTCTAAGGCTGTACTTTAGCGCTGTGCTGCATTAGGTTCTAGTGGCTTGTATGTGAACAGCGGGCCACAACCGTAAGCACAACAGGTCAATTTATTGGCACAAATGTTTGCCAGTTTTTCAAGTCAATATTGTTTATTAACTTAATAGGTTCAGGTTCTGGTCGCTTATTAGCACGAACGCCTGCTGCGGTACGTATGTAATAGGTTTGTTGAGTGAAATGGATGACATTGTTAGAGTAATGTTGAAAGGTATATCGTACACAGTATGCATCATATGAATTGGTTCAATAGTTTGGACATTAAAAACCGACTGGTGCACTTGTTGCATTTTGACATGAGCTGTTGTTTGGGGTTTTCGGTTGAGTAATCTAAAGTAGCGGCACTTGAAGCGTAAGGAAATTAATTAATTTTATGTCGGAGCCGTAGCCGTTATAATTTCTGAGTTGAATACGTACGCGGCAGGGTGCAACCGGAATTACAATTTACCGGAAGCGGAGTTTGAAAAAATTACCGGAAATCGGCACATCCCTAGTATACGTCGCTTTTTTGAAACTGTATAATTTTGCACGCTGGCGCTAGTCGGAGTGTGTCTATGTTGATTTTTCCGTCTTAATGAAAAAAAGTTGCGTTTGTGATGAATTGGGCGGAATTGATAACATTTTGTCAGCGTAAACATTTTAATCTGGTAATTTTTTGTTATGAACGAAGGTGTTATTATTTGGCCGGGCCCCGCCTACTTGTCGATTGGATGCAGGTCTGTAGCCAGCTCACCTTTCTAGGGGGGCTAAACAATTTTCAGGATGGGCATTCAAGGGTTTGAATGACTTGTAAGCAAGGTTGATGAAAATTTTCTAGGGGGGGACGGCGCCAAAATTTTTTCAGGGGGGTTGAGCTCCTCCCTTTGGCCCCCGCGTGGCTACGGGCCCGATTGGATGATGAAGAATATGAGTACGGATAGGCATGCCCATTTCAATTTTTGATATTCATAACATTTTGCAATCGCAAAGGCACCGAAACGCCAGCTGTTCCTTCAGTAAACACCGATCGTTCGTCCGTTCGTCGCCCGATGCATCGTCATCGACCGATAACTTGTAATCCGAAATTTCGTCGAATCAACAATAATGTTGTTCATCAAGTAAATAATAAAGCCTACCGAAAGGTGGCTCTCAAATCAATTTCTTGGCATAAATTTTAGCGTAGATTTCGAATATAGCAATAATAATTTACGTGGAGATTAGGTTCAGTATTATATACGTTTAGGCTTAGGCGACAGTCGTCGGATGACGAATTTGTCGTCGGGTGACGAATTTTCGTTGATTCGGCTGTAGTGGGTTCACCTACATTTGCCTAAATAACACTGGCCAAAGAGCAATTGTTAGAAACGTCATCAGCGATACTTGTATAGTGCGTCTTGGTTAATTGTCGTTTAGGCAATCATCACAATCTGGTCATAAGCTGATAATTGAACCACATCACGATTTGGTAATTGTTTACTTCCCTGCCCGATAGGTTCGTTCCCTTCCCACGCACTAAGCTTGGGCTTACGAATTAGGTTTAGGCTTAGGCTTAGGCGTAAAGGCAATAATAAGATCCAGCCAGTTATGTTTGGGGTATAAGGAAGTTAACGAAGGTCCATGATTTGTTTTGTGAATGCCGTTTAATTAATAACTGAAACGTTCCTTTTCGGTCGTATAAGGTCGGGTTGGATTTATTCAGTGTCGGAGTAGGCAGAGGTGTAGGCTCCCCACCCCACCCCCCCAAACTCCAGGGTGGGGGCTCTTAAATTTGTGAGCGAGAAGCCAGACGCATTTTTAAACTTTGGCGGGTTTTGGTTCAACCGGTTAGGGTGAGGGCAGGGGGAACGGATTCGGTCGGTTTTTTTTGTGTTCGTTTTGTTAAATGTTTATTTTGATTTTTTAGTACAATAGGTTAAAAAAAAAAAAAAAAAAAAGTGAAAAAAAAAAAAAAAAATTTTTTTTCCCTCTATAGGGGTGGGGACCCCGAGGAGGGGTGGCAGTTCCGGCAGTCCTAAAACGCATGCGTTTTCTAGTTTTTTGTTATTGTTTTGATGACTGTATTTGCTATGTTTCTGTAGTGCAGTGAATATGATTGCGGTGTATATTGTGATGTTGTCTGTGCATAGTCTTGTTTTGTGTAAAAGTTGTATGAAAAAAAATGTGTATATTGACTGCGTTTTCAATGGCGACCAAGACACGGCGTTGCCTATTTGTAACTGGATTCAAAACCAAGATTCAGGGGGGAGGGGGGCACCGCCCCCTCCCTCCCCGGATAAATTTTGACCCACCAAGGAAATTTTCAATCTTGCTTGTGAGTCATTGACAACTCTAGGATGGCTGTCCTGAAGGGTCCCCACCCGTAGCAAGGTGAGCTGGCTACGGGTCTGCTCTGGTTGTGTTTGAGTCGGCCGATGTACGTTTTGATCAATCGAGTTTTATCACATTTTGTCAAAGGTTCCGTGTCTCTGTCGTAGTCGACTACGTTTTGTTGAGAAATGTGATGATAATGAGAACGACGCAATGATAATGCGATTAGTTTGTATTTATCGATACGAATTATGTTTTTTGTTTGGTTTTTTATTAATTAAATAAACTGTCACTGGCTGGCTGATGTATGGGGGGTCACCAGCATACTATGGGCATCCACCACGGTTGCCGGACAGAAGGCCGTCCGGACAAATGGCTGTCGGACAAAAAAACCGTCAGGACAAAAGGCCGTCCGGACAAAAGGCCGCCTGGACAAAAGGCCGACTGGAGAAAAGGCCGACTGGAGAAAAGGCCGTCCGGAGAAAAGGCCGTCCGGACAAAAGGCCGCAAAAGGTAATTCAGACGCAGCCCAAGTCCGAATTGCGCTAGTCTAACGCGGAATACGACTTGGGTTAGTCCAAGGCGGAATCATGTCTGATAAAGCTGTGCGTTTTCTGATTGTTTACGTTATAGTGGAAAATGAGCTTAGTAGAACAAAGTGTTTGGTTGCCAACACGTACGTAACGATTACTTAGCCAATCAGAAAAGAGTATTCGCATCAGCTAATCGTATTCGAGTGCGACATTAAGGTAGTAACCAATCATAAGGCGTGCGCTTGTAGCAGAGAAATAAATTGCGTTGCGGGTTGCTAGCCCAAGTCGTAATTCCGCGCTGGACTATGAGCTTAATTACTGCTTGAGCTACGACGTATAAATTTCATTTAGTAAATATAAGCGTGTAACTACTAATCGTCTGTATTTTTGGTATACGTATACACTTATTTATGTTATTTCCAAACACAAGTTTCTGCGAAATATTGTGATTTATATAGCTATTAAACAAACAGACGTTTTTTGAGTTCCAGAGTCGGATGCAGTTTTTTTTGTTACCGGAACAGAATATCCGGTTCCGGTACGCATCTTTTTAATCAGAAGACGCCGGCGCTGCTGATAACCTACATCGAATTAAAGCAATCGGTTGTGTCTAGAGCGCATGTGGCAGATGCCAATGGTAATATAAATCATTATGCAATACACACACTCTCGAAACCGTAGCGTATTTACATGTTGATTGTTATTTTTGGCTTGTTTGTGGGCGGGTATTGTATTACATGTTAATGATAACGTTGTGATATCATCGGTACGTGGTGTGATTTTGGATGGTACGTATGTTTGGTAATGTTATTTATATTTTTGGTGTGCGTAGCCCCGGTTCCATCGACACCCACTAGACGCTTGTGCGGATTAAAATGCCAAGAAGGGTCCGCCTGAAAAGTTTTAAAACGGGTATGCGAGCTGGGTTTGACCGGACATTAATGTACCGGATACCAGGGTGTGGAATAGTGAATTGGTTATGACAGGAACCGGATATCAGCCGGATATATATTGTTGTAATTTGTGGGGAGTGTGACGTGTTTGAGTTGCACAAAAGTGTATGTTTATTGAATTAAAAGTAATTGTTAGTTTGAATTTTTCAATTTTACTTTTGTGTATCAAAATTTTAAGTTTTCGAATGTGTAGTTGTAGCAAGATGTTATAGTCGCTCAGTTGAAAAAAAGCAGATTTGGAAAATTTGGACATCCTGTATCCGGCAGGTTTATACCGGATACGGATAAAGGTTTTTGCCGGATATTTACCCAGATCCAGATATTTGGTCGCATTCTGTGATGCGAGGATATATTTTATAACTTACAACCGTTTTCCGGAGATGAAACTGGCTGGAAACAGTAGAATTTGTTTAGAAGGGGTTGTCAGAGTGACCCGGTCATATTGCAGGCACGTAGACCCCGCTCATATTGGCAAGGGAAACGGCTAGGGAGGGCTAAAAAATTTTCAAAACGGAGATTCAAGGGTTTTCAATGACTTACAAGCAATTTGAAAATCTTCTAGGGGGTCAGAAATTTGTCCACGGGAGGGCTGCGCCCCACTGTTCCCCCTTGGCTACGGACCCTCCATATTGTCAGTGTGATCAGTGATGGTGGTGTGGATTGAGTTTTTAGGTTTGGTAAATATTGCAGGTTGTTTTGTGATGTTCTGGTGTTAAAATAACTCTTATTACAGGTTTAAGTGTTGTAACAATGTTTTTGTGAATAGGGTTGGTTTATCATTAATAGTTGCAGTTATTGCAGGTTTTTGCTCGTTCAACCGGCTGTTTTTGGATTACGGTTTTCAAGTCTTGCTTGCAGCAATTGCAAAATGTCGTTTTACAATTAGGCTTTGGGGGGGGGGGCGGTTGTTGTGGGTGTATAAGGGTAAGGGTGACTGTTGACTGTGGAATTTTTAATTTTAGTACACCGGTTTTCACAGTGGTGCCGATTTTTGAGAAGGGAACGACATGATTGGTTGGTTCATCGTAATTAATAAAAGTAGGAGAACAATAAAGCCAAGGTATGGGGGTATGAGAAAAGGTTCCAATGCAGTATATTTAACTTGCAAGCTTACATAAAAGGCCCAAGCAAATGAAATCCTAAGCCTAAGTTGAGTCAAAGTATGAATTTTGGGAGCGTGTGAGTACATAAAAACCAAGGGTAAAGGGGAATATCATTTGTGAAAATGATGCCTTACATACTATGAACCATTATGGCTGGGTTTCTCAAACCTTACTTAAGTGTCACTTAGTACTTAAGTACGTGCTTAGTAATTACTTAGCCATTTTGTCGTTTTTAAAAGCGTACTTAAGTTTAGTAAATACTTAAGTTGCTTATTAAATTTTATACATTACAGATTAAGAGCTCAGGTATACTAACCTGTGTCTAAGTGACATTGTAGGCTCATGGTACCTCTTTAATATAAAACAAAACTATAGCTTTTTTGGTATGACAGTCTATCACATTTGGCGTTTATCTGTTTTTGTTCGAAAAGTTAAGTATTTACTTTAGTCAGCGACTTAAGTAATTAAAGTATAGAACAAGTAAATACTTAAGCAAGATTTCATAAACCCAGTTTAATGCAGCATTAAACTTTGAAGTAAAAATGTTATAAACAGAGCTTTTCTAAAATCACTTTTGAAGAGTTTCAACGGAATTTCGATTCCGGCTAAAATTCTGACAAAATTTCCATTCCGATTCCGACGGAGTGTGAATCGGATGCCGGAATTCCGGTATTTTCGGTTGCGTATGTTTTTCCGTCATATTTATTTCAGGTTTAAACTTATGTTCCACTTTGATTTAACGCATTGAAAAAGGCGAAAAATGAATAGCAAAATTATAAAATTTAGAGAATTATATTTTGCCATTGAAAGCTTATACTGAGAAACTACTGTGTATAAAATGTGAAATAAAATCAATTTGGTTTTACAACTAAAAATTTATAAAATTACAATACAATTTAAGGCTAAAAATTCCGCTTCCGGTTCCAATGAGCAAATTCAGTTCCGGTTCCAGTGAGCAAATTGAATTCCGGTTCCAATGAGCAAATTCAGATCCGGTTCCAGTGAGCAAATTGAATTCCGGTTCCAATGAGCAAATTCAGTTCCGGTTCCAGTGAGCAAATTGAATTCCGGGTCCAACGAGCAATTTGAATGCCGGGTCCAATGAGCAAATTCAATTCCGATTCCGATTGTGTCACAAATACGTTCCGGTTGGAACCCTGCAGTATTTTGGTGTATTTCAGTGACATATATATTCGTTAAATTAATAGCTTTTATACTTAAAACTCAGTTTACTTCTAATATTATTACATCGATAATTAATAATGGGCAGTATATGGCAATCGCGTTATAAGGCACTATACTGCGATACGTTGCTTTGTCTACTCAAATTATCAATTTAAATGTCAATTTACACGTTTGATATTGTAAAGTCTACACATATATAATGTGTCCGACAAGCGATAACACTTGTACTCAGTGGACTGCGAATACTGCTGGCCGCAGTAAATGTGTTGTTAGAAGCGACGATTTTCAATCCGATTGTCAAGCCAAAACGGGTTTCGAACCGTTGTACCGTCAACACCGTTGTCAAAGATGCGTTTACGCAACTGGCGATAATATTAAATGTAGCGGTGTCGGTTGCAAGTCACACACTAAAGCCAGTATTGGATCAATGAATGCTAGCGTCGTACGGACTAGTAGCAATCATCATTATTGTTGTTGCTGTTGTTGTGTTTGTTGTTGTTGTAAATGTAATTCACTGAAATCGTGGGTGCCAAATGTTGTGCTGTTATCATCGTCACTGGACAAGCAACAGCAGCAACAACAGAAACAACAACGACAGCAGAAGCAGCAGCAGCAGCAACGACGACAACAACAACAACAACAGCAGCAGCAGCAACAACAGCAGCAGCAGCAGCAACAACAACAGCAGCAGCAACAACAGCAGCAACAACAGCAGCAGCAGCAACAACAGCAGCAGCAGCAACAACAACAACAGCAGCAGCAACAACGACAACAGCAGCAACAACAACAGCAACAACAGCAGCAGCAACGACGACAACAACAACAACAACAACGACGACGACGACGACAGCAACTGCTACAACGGTCAACAACAACAACTGCGTCGACTTGTGCTTTTGTATCACTGCCATTATTTTATAATTTTGTCTTTGCTATCACAGGCAGCTTTGCATCGATATGGATCGACTATTTGGTTTCTGCTATCGTAGTTTGGTGTACATCAGTATCGATGCGATTGAGCGAACTTTTTACATCAACGGCATCGTTCAAACGATCCGTACGGTGGCGACGGCGGCGGCAGACGTTTGATGTGTTGTCAATTTGGCTGTTGGCGATGATCGCTGTGGTCCCGACGATCGGTGCAGTTGATAATTTTGGTAAGGATGCTATGTATAGTCTGATAATGGTAAATGCTGATAATGGTAAATGCTGTTTGAGCTGATGAAGGTGTGTTTTGTCGGCAGTAGTCGATTGGTCATTAGTTGAACAACAGGTTTTGAGGTTGCTTAAATGGTACGGTTTGTGTAGTTTTATGATGAAGCAGTGTATACATACATACACATCCGGTCAGCTCTTGAGCACTTTGGCTCTGTTAGGTAGCATCGAGGGTTATGGTTCAGCTTAGGTTTAGCCTTAGGTAAACGGCTTAGTGGCTTAGGCATCGTTGTGAAACTTAAGCGTAAATTGAGCCTAAGCCGGCCGTTGGAGGAAAGTGGACCAAAAGAACCTGTATGGTCGCCGTTGAGTTTTTATTATGGTACATGGATCCGTAGAATTTTGCGTACAGTATGTATATATATATGGCTATTACAAGAGTGGATGATGACAAGAGTGTGCAACTCCTTGGTGTCCGCATGGTACAAAATGTACCACCGGGCGCTGCTTTTTTGACCGACCGCCTCCTGGTTTACAGGGGTGGTTGCTATCACATGATTACCCGTAAATTAAACTGTAACTGGAGCATGTTTGACACCGCATACATAAAGTGTCATGGTTCGCATCGGTTGTACCCCCTCTAAATAAAGGGGGGGGGACAAAAACTTTAAATAAAGGGAGGGGAGGCAGGGCCAAATCGCAACGCGTGCCGGGTACATTCTGTTCTACATAAAATGTGCCCCCGTTGCACACTCCTGTAAAAAGAGTCACACACTCTTGCTACTGTTACGTAATAGTTTTAGTTGAGATAAGTGTACTTTGTCAAAAATTGATTCTTGTAAGTGTGGTTGGTTATAAGGCTCGTGTGAGAGTAGGTTTTGTTGTAGGTGATGGTTGCTGTGTTTGGTGCCTCGTGTCTATGTGAGCTATGCGGTTTTTGAGTCCATTTTAGAATGTTGGCGTAGTTAAATTGTTCATACTCTACACGGAATATGAAGGTTTTACGTATGTCAGGCACGTGGAATATGGTTAGTTTTTATTACAGATGAGTGAGTGCATTCGTGAAAAATAGTAAAAAAAAACTATGAAATGGTCGTGATGACGTGTTATAGGGTTTGATCAGGGCAGCTAATATAAACACGAAATATACGACAATTCGTCGGCCGATAACGCGGCGCCCAACAGTGTCGTAGAGCCTATGAGTAAATGTAAGCATTATCCAAAGCGTAATGCTAAGTTTAAACCTAAGCCTAAACGTAAGCGTAATGATGTGCGACGAATTGTCGAGTCGATGAAATTTCGGATTGCCAGTTGCCGGGTGACCTTTTACTACATACCTACTGTATACGTACGTATATATACACATATATACTTTGGTGCTTACTGCAGATTACATGCAAGCTGTTAAAGTGTATAACCAAGGGTATCTACAGTAAATTGTCACCCGACAACTCGGAGCAAGACGTTTCATCGACCCTGGCAACTTGTGCCGATACATCGTCAATTCGACAACCCGTCGCCCTGACATCTTGGTGACCCATTCCACCGTAGCCTACGCCGGGCTACAAATTACGGGTCGGCGAGTTACCGTAATTACTGGCGGACGGTTACTTAGTTGTCAGGTCGTGTTGATGTCGGGTTGGGAGATGTCGGACGGCGAGTTGTTGGGCGATGACTCATCGTGGTATGTAACTAAGCAGATCGCAAGGTTCAACTGGAATTCCTGTTCCGGCCGGAATTCGTGCAAAATTTTCAATTCCTTTTCCGGTTCCTGTTCCTGTGTTCAAAGATGCCGGAACCCGAATTTTTACGGTTTTGTAGCAAATTATGCCTAATCATTTAAATATTGGAAACGTTGTCTTTGAAAAATTATTATTTCCACATGAGTGTTTTTGCAATTACTTCAATTTTGTTAATATACTGTTTCAGTTGTGTTTTCATAAAACTTGATGATGAAATAGCTGAAAATTCGTTTTAGCCGTTTTTTGGCTTTTGCCTTCTAAAACGTCCGACAGTAAATCGGTAATGAAAATATTTTTTAAATTCCGGTTCATGTTCCTGTTCTGGTTCCTGCAAAGAGATTGAATTCATGCTCCTGTTATGGTTCCTGCAAAGAAATTGAATTCATGTTCCTATTCTGGTTCCTGCAAAGAAATTGAATTCATGCTCCTATTCTGGTTCCTGCAAAAAAATTGAATTCCTCTTCCGGTTCCTGCAAAATTAAGTTCCTGGTTCGAACTTCGAACCCTAATATATATAAATGAAAAGCTTATTTGACTATTATCACACTGTTAAATGGACATATAACTTGAATGACTCCAAGTGGCTGCGCAAGTATTATTGGCAGCATTCGGTTTTGAAAGTTATTTTTTCTTAATGGCCATTGTAACCAAGATATGAATAATTCGAACATTCTATTAATTCAGAAAAAACCGTTTTGGCCCACGTCAATAAACTGATTTTGTTGCGAAATTTGTATTTGTCGGTATACCCACGAGAAAGGAAGTTTGAGTTGTATATTTATTTCGTTGCTTTTTGGGCGTACATACGTACGTACGTCGCTGAAGTTCCAGCAGGGGGGCGGCAAAGGCGAAGTAAATAAGATTGGAATTGAATAGATTTATTAGCCGATTTGGTGGAAGGAGTTTTTGGTAAACATTGGACTGGTCAGGATTGATGCTATATATATTTCCGTAAGAAGATTACGTGTGAGTTTGCGATTGGAGCCGAGTATTTGAGGTGATGCTAAACCAATACCCGGTATTGCTTGTATGTACTGTACTGTGGTGATCCGTATAAGAGAGGGCGGGTTGATATTTATTTGGCGTCTCCAGAGCGTACCCCCCGCCCTGCGCCTTTTATTCGGTTACGGACTGTTATTTAGTTTTAATCCGCCCTCTGCCACTCTTTGTTACTGATATATATCCGGTACTGCAATTATCCATTTGAATTAAACGTTTATTTGTCTTGTATCAAAATCTTGAACCAAATAATTTGTCACAATTTCAGCCGGAATCGAAGTTCCGTTGGAACTCTAATCGATAGATAACTCAAGTGATAAAATGTGCCAGAATACGGTATATACCAACTGAGTTTCTGGTTATTCTGGCGTGTACAACGCCATTCACTGTGACATGGTGGTGTGTTTTTTGAAGTTTAGTTTTATTGCAGCTTTTGTTGTCGGTCATTGTTTGGTAGTTTGACGAGGCACCGCGTCGGTTGTACCGGGTGGTAAACTGTTTGAGATTGGCGTTTTTTGGGGTTCGGATTTGAAGGCGTCACAATAGGAGCAAATATGATGATAATGATTTTGGGTTAGGATTTGAAGGGGTCAGGGGTCACAATAGGAGCAAATATGATGATAATGATTTTGGGTTAGGATTTGAAGGGGTCAGGGGTCACAATAGGAGCAAATATGATGATAATGATTTTGGGTTAGGATTTGAAGGGGTCAGGGGTCACAATATGAGCAAATATGATGATGATGATGATGATGATGATGATGATGACTGAACGATTGAAAACGTTGAAAAGTCCATGAACCCGATTGATCGCGGCTGATGTTGACTAGTGAACTCGTGGAAATAGTTTGGGTTAACTGGACGCGTAAAGGAAGGCTTAGTCAAGGATTTTAGGAAAAGTTAATTTTGAAGGATCCGTACGCATGACGAACAGTGTGGGTTTGGAGCAAAGGTTGTATCCGGTTTCTTCATGTACAGTTGAGCGTCCGAGGATCAATTTGTATGTGCTGTATAGTGTTTTAGCTAATCATAATCATAGACGTAGACAGGATTTTGGAACCGAGGGGTTACCTTTAAAAAAGTGAAAACGTATCAAAGTTGTTTACAAAAATTCCAACGGGGGTTGACCCAGGATTGCCACCCCCGTCCACAAAAATTTCCAGGGGGGTTGACTCATGATTGCCACCCCCGTCCACAAAAATTTCCAGTGGGGTTTGACCGCTGATTCCCGCCCCCATCCCTGCCGGCTACGTTCTGGGTAACGGTACAGTTAGAGAGCACACGTACTGGTTAAGTTACTAGGCTCTTTTCGAAGGAAAAGTTCTTTTTGCTTTTGCGGTCTTTGGCAGCTGCGATGCCGCTGCGGCGTGATATGGTGTCGGTCGGCTGTGGCCCTGTGGTCCGTTTAAAGCTAACAAGGTTAAATGGTACATGGCGTGACGCTATTATCGATGTATGGTGTTTAGGGCGTTCTCCTACGAGTTAACAACGGATTTGTTCCGTCCGTGTGGTTCATATGTTATGAACGAAGGGTTATATTTGTTGCACTGGTTTGACGGTTTGTTGAGGCGCAAATGTTGCAAAGTTTGGTAAAAATGATATACAACGGTTGCAGTTGCGTGTGTGTGTGTGTGCAGGCGAATTTGGCGACTGACTGATGGGACGGGATAGGAGCGTAGGCAGGGACCAGGGTGCAATCGGAATTACAATTTACCGGAATCGGAATTCCGGTTGCGCCCTGGTAGAGACGTAAGCAAGATTTCGGAAAGTGATTTAGATGGTTTGAAAAATTTTTCGAAGCGGTGATTTGTTTTGTGTTACGTATCAGCTGAAAATGTTCGTTCAACTTAGCATAAGAATCACAATGGGTGAGGTGGGGGGTGGGTGTCGATTCACTAACATTCTCCTGGCCACGCCTTTGGTATTAGATTGTAAGCAGGGTGCGACCGGATATTAATTTACCGAACACCGGAAACGGATATCGTATATCGTATTTGGTAAAATAATTTATTTTTCGTTGTATTTTTAGCGTCCTCAAGGTATTTGTCTGTTATAAAGTCCATAATTGGTGGTAATAAACTGAAATTATACAATGCGAAAATGCGATTTATTTAATAAAACGTAAACAGTAGCTGAAAATGCATCAAAACTTGAACTTCTTGACTTGTCCAGAAATGTAATCGCAGTAAGATGTTAGCCACGTTCACTTGTGAAAAGCATTTTCATAAAATTTGGCACGGCAGCCGTAAATGTTTGGTATTCTATATATAGGTTTATACAGTGTCTGTCCTAAAGCCTATTAATAAATCTAAACACAATCCCATGCCTAAGCGTAATGAGGGGTGACGAATTGTCGAGTCGATGAAATTTCTCGGTTTAGAAATTATCGCGGTCGACGAGTTGTTGGGAGCGAAGAATTGTCGTGATACCAGTTTGAACAGTGCTCAAATTTAGATGTTCAACTCGTCAGCAAATACTTAGCCATTAGTTAAATTGATGTATCAAGAATAGGGATGTTCCGATACCAAAATTTTTGCCGATGTCGATGCCGATCTTTATTTTGAAATTTTGCCGATGCCGATTTCAACTGTAGTAAACTACTATGCTTAATAAACAGATAGGACACTACATTACATCAGTATATGAATGCTTAAACCGTAACCAACATAAACGATTAGAATTTTATGAGAACGGTTCGTTTCAATTAATTTGTTCAAACGCAAACGCAAAAGCGATAACAGTTTTCCTGACCAAACACACGCTGATATGCGCTAAGAAATGAAACTGATAGCATTCCAACTGACTGCTGTTATATGCACAAAAAGTATCGGCAAAGAATCGGCAATTTTTTTGCAGCGCCGATGCCGATGCTGATACTCACGAAAACTGCCGATTATTACCGATGCCGATTAATCGGCACATCGCTAATTCAAGACAGTTTAGTCAAAAGACAGATACGAACAGCGGAATGTTGATGATGCTTATCGACATGTAACGCTAAAAATAGATTGATTTTTTAGTCATTTCGAGCAATTTTGCGAATGCGTTTATAGTGCAGCATTATCCGTATGACTTTTATGGATTTGTTTACTTTTATGGATTTGTTTACTTTTATGGATCTGTTTGGTGTTTACATTGTCATAGTAAGACATAGTTTAATATGACGTTTGGCCGAACAATGTGGGCCCCGAGTTGTGTTTACTTAAGTCAGCATGGGCGGCGGATTGAGAAATAATTTGACAGGGGTTTGTCAGGGTGGCACACCCACTGAACCGGTGTGATGTTTTTGGACGCATACACGCTTGATTCGAAGCTGTGTCGAGACTTGAAGTATTTTTTGCAATTTTGTAATTGGCAAAATGTTTTCGTTATGGGTGGCGGGGTGTAGCCAATGACCCCACCCCCCAACCCCATCACTGGATCCGCCACTGGTTTAAGTTTAGGGTGTACTTACCGTCTACGTGGTGAGAGACTGTAGGATTTTAGTTGGAAAACGAAACGTTTGTACCGTCAACGCATCTTTTTATCTTTGCAAGTCAGATGTTGGTCATGTGTGTGTTTTGGCTTTTAGTGATATATGACGATGGCTGATAGTTTGGCTTAGGGGTTAAAGTTTTTATCTGACGGTTGCGTTCAGTTCCGTGTTGTGGATATTGTTTGGATTGATTTTTATTGTCAAATATAGTATATATATGTATGTATATTTCAGGGTGCAACCGGAATTCCGGTTCCGGTTCCGGCATTTTTTCACCTTCCGGTTCCGGTTCCGGTAAATTTTTACCGGATTTAAAAATTCCGGTGTTATAATTTGGCCGTTTTCTTAACTTTGCTAATTTTTAAGAATCTCTTTTGAAAGCAACTTGTACTCCGAATATAAGCCATTGATGGTGGATTTCACTTCAGTCGATGATGAAAATCTAAAATACAACAAATAAAATAAATATCTATGTTCGACTAAGGTTATTTCACAAATAATAGAGCAAAAAATAAGATTAAAATGAAATTTTTGGTGAAATGCATTTTTCATTTTCCGGTTCCGGTAAAATTTTCAAATTCCGGTTCCGGTTCCGGTAAATTGTAATTCCGGTTGCACCCTGGCTACAGGCTAATTTGCATAATTAATTAAGCCTAAATTAGGACATTCTACAATATTTCACTAATTATTACAGTTGGAAGCAATCTAATTTTAGCACTAAAGGGTTTTTGGGTGCGATAAATCTGCGTACACAGTTTACAAACCTCCAAAACCGATAATTGAGGAGTTAGCTAATACATAATTTGCATATTAGCATAGTTTATAAGACTGAATTACGACTTTTTACGATTTCACTAATTATAATTATTAAGATTAAAAGCAATGTAATTTCAGCACTAAAGGGTTTTCAGGTGCGAGGAATTTGAATAAATTGTTTACAAACCTCCAAAACCGATAAATGAATAGTTAGCTAATAACTAATTTGCATATACCTTAATTGCTTACGTGTGTTAATAAATGTAGTCTCACTGCGACTGGTTACAGTAATGCTGGTCCAGTTTGGGAGGCCGTTTATGCAAGAAAAAAGTGTGGTGATGGTGCAGCGTCAGGAAAACTTTGACGGGTTGTGCGCTCGAATGATTAATTTAGCAAATAGTTGGCAAATAAGCCGTTTGAAAGATGTTCAGATCGCTATTTTTGAGGAAAGTTAGGGTACAACCGGATGTCCGGTTACTGCAAAAAAATCGGCATCTGGCTCTGCGATTCTCACATTGTTGGATATTTATTGTTGAAAACTGCAACACATCTCTTCATAGGTATTATATCTATCTATATAATTAAAGCTGGAACGACCCACATACGTATTTTGGCAGCGTTGCAGCATTTCAGTGCATAATATGTGTAACAGAAGAAAAACGTAGATATAATTGGAGATCAGTGTATATTTATGGAGTTATAGTCTTTTCTCATACAAAATAGATTTTAGTAAGAATAACTAAAACTCTGACTACGGTACAGCGTTCTACGATTAAAACTAGCGTTGTAAATTTTTCAACACAATTACTATTATATATGTCGCAGGCCAATCTGGTATTCAGGCCAATTACTGATTAGCCTAGGCAAATATGCTATTTTATGTAATAGCAGACTAGCCAATGCTAAACTGCTATTAAAATTGCATATAGACCAATCAGATTAGATTACTTCGACAAACGCAATACCGTTAACCAATCAGCGTTAATTTTTCATGATTGTTGTTTTATGACATCTCACAATCGCTATTTGGCCTAGGCCACACTGCTATTTACTTCGAATAGCAGATTGGTAATTGGCGTGAATAACAGATTGGCCTACAACATATATATGCTTTGAAGTACTTTAATACTAAGGCATTAATGAAAACAAAATTGTAACTGTTATTTTATATTAAGTTTAACTTTTTGTGGAAATTTGAATTTAAATATCCGGCGCCTGTATTTTTTAATACCCGGTTGAACCTGGAAATCTGTGTAGATTTGTGATGACATTAATATGGCTTCAATTCAGAAATATATATATTTAAATTTATATATATTTATATATATGTATATATATTTATATATATGTATATTTATTTATATTTATTATATATTTCTGTTTAATTTAGCATAAATGCTTGAACACGAAAAGCAAAATTTATTTTTCATGTGATTGCATAAGGTTTCTATAACAGGCAGAGATTGCGTGAACGGCGAACGGTGTACGTTTTACTGCATACGACGTCAACGAGGATTGGGACGCGTTAGGCAGGTTGGATTTAATAACGTAGTTTTTTTATACCCGGTCAGTGTTTCTGGTACTGGCAGTTGGTGGAAATATAGGGTTTAGGTTTTGATAGTTTTGTGGCCGAGTGTTATCGTTTCGTTAGATCAGGTTTGATAGTTTGGGCGTCATAGTTTGTATCGGTTGAATTGATTGCTTACAAAATTAGTTTAAAACCGACGTGCACACGCTTGGAAATTGCAATTATTGCGAAGTTACGAGGGTGTAACCGGATATCTGTTTAGTGTTTTCAGTAACATTAGTGTCGGTTTCCGGTTCAGAAATACGTAAATTTTCGTGGTTCATATGCTCACAGTTGGGACCAAAATCGATTAAGTATCACTTGATTACCAAAATAGGTCGGTCATTCCGTTCATTTTATGCCCATAGTATAATACGTACAAATATTACAGATGGGTTTTTTGGCCAGTTTTTATGTCGTAGGCCAATTGGCCTTAGGTAAACTGCTATTTGCCAATGTGCTATTCAGACCAATTACTAATTAATTGGCCCAGGCCAATCTGTTATTTTGAGCAAATAGCGGTTTGGTCGATGCCAAAATAAATAGTGATTACGAGATGTAGCAAAACAACAGTGATGTAAAATCAACGCTGATTGGTTATTAGTAATTGACGGTTCCCGAACAGACGGCCGCTGGACAAAAAACCGTCCGGTCAAAACACCGTCCGGCCAAAGGGCCGTCCGGACTAAAGGCCGCCCGTACAAAATACCGCGTGTATAAAAGGCTGCCTGGCAAAATTGAATTAAACCATAGGCTCTCAAGCAACGACATGCTAAATGGAAGTTGAGTGATTTGAATAAGAAATTATAAATCCTGCAAATATCATAGTGAGCATTTGTTTTTGTTTTTTTTTTGTGTTTTTTTGTTTTTTATTTATTGTTGTAGCCAAAATTTAAACATGCAGGTTGTTTTTGCGTTTTTGACTATTCACAAACTGTCCATCGCCTAAAATTCACCAGAAACCATTTGATTTCTGGTGATGACCAAAAATTGACCGAGGCTGGCAGTTTTTATGGCCTGTCTCGCCAGTCAAGTCCTGGTCTCTGTTCCGACCATCCCTGGGCATAGCTAAAGCAATATACTGGTTGGTTGGACCATATGTGCCAAGACGTATTGTCCACACAGCAAATTAGGTACGTATCCAAGTAGCATTTTACACATAAACTCCAAAGACATTTCGGTGTTTTAGGTTGTCCCAAACACAGCCGGCGTTTGCCCAAAAATGGTACAATTTTGAAAATTTTTGCATATTTGAGCTTGTTGTTATTTTTTCAAAAGCTTGCGAGTTATTCTCATATAATCGTCTTCGTTCATCGTCGGCCAATGGACTGAGTGTGCGCCAAATGAATGAAAATTCAAATTTTGGCGTGAAATGATCAGGAATGTTCATAAAAGCTCAGATAAAAAATTTCTTTTAAATCCGGAGCAAACGCCGACTGGTTGACATATAATGGAAAAGAGTCAGTAGTATTTGTGTCACCTTAGTCTGTATGTAAACAATCCAAATATTTATTTATCCGTTTTTGAGGGTTAGCTAATTTGCATGCCAGACTTAAAATATAATAAAGCTGATTGAAGATTGTGCCAGACTTGTGTAATGTAAGCATGTTTGGGGTGGCAGGTAAGCCAGAAGCTGCCTATCGCGTTTTAATATAAGCCAAAATCGGGGATGTTATACATATACGTACGTATGTGAGTACGTAATCCGCATCGGGACGTCGGGCGGCACCGTACGGCTGACGGACGGCGCCGTACGGCTGACGGACGGCGCCATACGGCTGACGGACAGCGCCGTACGGCTGACGGACGGCACCGTACGGCTGACGGACGGCCCCGTACGGCTGACGGACGGCACCGTACGGCTGACGGACGGCCCCGTACGGCTGACGGACGGCACCGTACGGCTGACCGACGGTGCCGGAAGTCAAGTATACCACAATGCTAAACAAGACTCTAACATACTAAACAATAAGATCAGGTTGCACTGGTGTTGCACATTTGTGTTATCTGATATTTCATTGTGAAACAAAGTGGCATCAAAGACGACTTTTGATTCTACCGTCGTCAATCTTTGGGCCAAGCCAGGATATACGTCCCCACGATGCTGTTGTCGTCCAACCGGCTTTCTGGTTTATTTGTGATGTTAATCAGGTTTCCTTTTCTCGGCATTTCTCTTTAGGCATGGTAGACTAAGCTCCAACGGTAGTTTTAAGCTGGTTCATAAAATCGGTTGATTTTAAAAATTTTGGTTAGCAAACGCGTACGGTTCAAATGGTTATGTATAAATTTTGACCACGGTGCGACCGGATATTAAGGTAGCGGATACTGGAATCGGAGCTGGATATTGAAGTTTTTTGACCGGAACCGGATACTGGATACGTATAGCATGTAAATATGAGTACTGTTGAAGGTAATTGAGTCGCGCAAAAGTATATTTATATATGTTTACTGAATTAAAATTAATTGGTTATATTATTGATTCTATTTCAGTTTGTGAAAAAGTTTACAATTTTGTTTGCAAAGAAAGGTAATCGCAGCAAAACGTTAAATTGTGTCCACTTGTCAGAAGTAGGTTTGGAGTACTCGCGGACTCGGGACCACGGCCATAGATATCTGGCATCCGGTAGGTTTATACCAGAACTGAGTACGGATATTGATTTTTGCCTAATATTAAACCGGAACCGGATATCGATTTTTGCCGGATGTAAAACCGGAACCCGATATTCGGTCGCACGTAGTGTCAGATTAAAGAGAGTAGGCCCATTGTCTTGTACAAATGTGCAATCGTACCGTTGCTAGTCTGATTCATGGACGAGCACGAATTGACTTGATACAAGGCCTCTCCAGAAGGTACCCTCTGTTATTCGGTTACGGGCTGTTATTTATTTTTTTAACCCACGCTCTGCCACCCTTCGTTACTGGTATATATCTGATACTGCAATTATACGCTGAATTAAAGGTATATATGTCTTATGTCAATAGTTTGAGCGTTAATGCAACGTTATAGGTACTTAGAAATATACTTTCAAAACTTAAGTACGCTTTAAAGTTTCGAAGTCAAATTATTTAGTCCTGGAGTCATTTATGAATAATTGACATTTATGAACTCCAATTATGGTTTATGGACTCTATCCGCTTACGGACTCTTATTACGGATACGGACTCCTATTGATTTGGACCCAAAATTGGAACACCCCTCTTATCCGGGTCACTACAGTAGCTGGTTTACACTTCTGTATATGCCGCTACGTACCACAGATTAAGAGTTTAAAGTGTAAAAATTGGCCAAATGTGTGTGTAGTTCTGTTTAAACATCGGATTTGGCTATTTTTTAAGTTGAGGAAAATAGGCTCAAGGTCAACTCTGTGCCTTGTTAATCTCGTACTGAAATAGGCGAGTACTGCAACAGGTGGCGAAGGCATACAAGGCAGGGTGCAACCGGAATTTCGATTCTGATTACAATTCCGATTCAAAACGAGTTCTGATTGCGACTGTGATTGCACAATCAATCGGAATCGGAATATTGACATTGTAATTTTAAATCTTACATCTTTGTGATACATTGCATAAAAATTTTGTATTATTTATCGCGTAAATTGCTTTCGATGCGTCGTTAACTTATCAATAATTGATTATAGATTAGCTTTTATAGCACTAAAAATCATCGCCAACTGGTTCATGCAATTTTTTTGCCAATTTTTGCCACTAAACAGACACTCAAATCAACCCGATATTTGTCAATACAAATTTTCCGTACACTCGCAAATTTTCGAGTTCCGATTCTGATTCCGATTACAGTTCCGGTATAAATTTGCTGGTCCGATTCCGATTCCGGTATAATCCTGTTCCGCTTTGCACCCTGATATAAGGTTAATATTGACCGATAAGAGTGCAGCTGGCAATACCGTTAAACGAGTACTGGGTACGTAATTTTTTACCTGACTTAGTCTATTTTAGCGTATGACGACTCTTTAGACACTGTGTACTATGTAATAGGCTGTGTTAAGTATCGCGTATTGTTTACCTCTTCTTAAGCTCATGTGGCGAAATGAACAAATTGCCCGTCACCGTTCGTTTTTGATTTTGGGTTTTGTGAACGCGCCTGGTTCTGGTTTCTGGTGTACTAAATCTTAGTAGTTTGGTCTAAAAATCAAGTAAAATTGGTAAGAGATATGTATATACAGCTTATATGTAGCGCGGTGGTAGTCTTTTATTATGTAGGTTTGAAGCAGAAAGTGTTGGTGTTAGTACTATTTCGTTTACTGCCGATGTCAAACATTAAGCACATCACTGCTGCTAGTCATGTGATTTTCACGAGATAATGGCTGGGTTTCTGAAACCCTACTTAAGTATGACTTAGTATTTAAGTAAGTACTAAGTATTTACTTAATCAGTTTGTCGCTTTCAAAGGCGTACTTAAGTTAAGTAAATACTTAAGTCGCTGACTGTATTTTACAAATTACAAATTACAAATTAACAGCTTAGGCATACGAACAACCTTGGTTGAATTAAAATTGTAGACTCATGCCATCTCCTCAATATAATGCAAAACTATTAATTCATTGTTGTGACAATGACTGACATTTGGCGTTTATTTGTTTTTGTTCGAAAATTTAAGTATTTACTTAAGTCGGCGACTTAAGTAATTACTTAGGCATAACTTAAGTAAATACTTAATTAAGATTTCAGAAACCCAGCCAATAGGTAGATAGACAAATAGTGTATTGCTGAGGTGCATGGATGAAAGGATGATTAGGTTCGAACGGCGCTAGGCAGAATTTTTTTGTGATAAAATGATAAGGTCCCTACCGTACAATTATTGCGTTTCATAACTTTTGCCAGCCCACCGTCCCCTCATCAAAAATTATTGGAGCGGTCTCTGGGGGGTGGGGTTCGTGCAAACAAATGTGACGGGCGACACCCGTGTTCGAATATATTTTCTGCGGCTAGAAATTATGGTTTAAACATTTAACTGGTTTGGCTGGCTATATATGTGTATATAAATATGTTAGAAAAGGAAACGGTTCCGAAGCAGGGATGTGCCGATTAATCGGCATTTGCAAATCATCGGCACTTTTTCGGTGAGTACCGGCATCGGCACCGCGAAAACGTTGCCGATTCTTTGCCGATGCATACTTTTGGCACTTAGCCGACCAGCTGGAATGTTATCGATTTCGTTTAGTACCTAAAGGGTATCAGTGTGTATGTCTGATCAGGAAACTGTGATGCCTGTTGCGGTTGTGTTTAAAAATTAATATTATTTAAAAAAGCTGTTCTCATGAAATTATAACCGTTTATGGTTGTTAGGGTTGCAGCGCTATACTTTTGTTGACGTCCGGCGCCGTCCGTCATCCATACGGCACCGTCAGTCACCGTGCGTCATCCATACGGCACCGTGCGTCAGCCGTACAGGGCCGTCCGTCACCGTCCGTCATTCATACGGCACCGTCCGTCACCGTGCGTCAGCCGTACAGGGCCGTCCGTCACCGTGCGTCAGCCGTACAGGGCCGTCCGTCACCGTGCGTCAGCCGTACAGGGCCGTCCGTCACCGTGCGTCAGCCGTACAGGGCCGTCCGTCACCGTGCGGTATCATACGCGAATAACTCACGTACGATAACGTATGGTGACAGACGGTGACGAGCGGCGCCGTACGGGTAACGCACCGTGACGGACGGTGTCGAACGTCGAGTATAGCGAAACCCTTAGGGTTCAAGCCTTCGCAATTAATAATGTTGTAGTGTCGTCACGCTCAAATATGAACCCCCGATTCTTATTACATCTGCCGCTCTTGTTTGGGTTATAGCTTTATGCAAACATTCGGAAATACGACCGTTTTTGGGCAAATGCGGACGGATGGAATTACCGCAGACCCTATAGTCTCGTTTGAGCGGATGGACTTACCGGATACTCTATGGCGGATGGAATTACCACAGACCCTATAGTCTCTTCTGGGCGGATGGAATTACCGGCTATTTTATAGTCTCGTCTGGGCGGATGGAATTACCGGATATTTTATAGTCTCGTCTGGGCGGATGGAATTACCAGAGACCCTATAGTCTCGTCTGGGCGGATGGAATTACCGGAGACCCTATAGTCTCGTCTGGGCGGATGGAATTACCGGAGACCCTATAGTCTCGTCTGGGCGGATGGAATTACCGGAAACCCTATAGTCTCGTCTGGGCGGATGGAATTACCGGAGACCCTATAGTCTCGTCGGGGCGGATGGAATTACCGGAGACCGTATAGTCTCGTCTGGGCGGATGGAATTACCGGAGACCCTATAGTCTCGTCGGGGCGGATGGAATTACCGGAGACCGTATAGTCTCGTCTGGGCGGATGGAATTACCGGAGACCCTATAGTCTCGTCTGGGCGGATGGAATTACCGGAGACCCTATAGTCTCGTCTGGGCGGATGGAATTACCGGAGACCCTATAGTCTCGTCTGGGCGGATGGAATTACCGGAGACCCTATAGTCTCGTCTGGGCGGATGGAATTACCGGAGACCGTATAGTCTCGTCTGGGCGGATGGAATTACCGGAGACCCTATAGTCTCGTCTGGGCGGATGGAATTACCGGAGACCCTATAGTCTCGACTGGGCGGATGGAATTACCGGAGACCATATAGTCTCGTGGCGGATTTGAATTACCGGAGAACTTATAGCCTTTTGTTGGTGGGTTAATGTAAAGTATAGGCTGGGTGTTACTAACCGGCCGAAATTCGTTTGTTTCTGGGTGTTTCCACAAGAAGTATTGGTTATTGATGACATCGTTTCCGTCGAATTACCCTAATTTCGCGTTTCCGTCGAGTTACCTGATTCCGCGTTTCCGTCGAGTTACCTGATTCCGCGTTTCCATCGAGTTACCTGATTCCGCGTTTCCGTCGAGTTACCTGATTCCGCGTTTCCGTCGAGTTACCGTAATTCCGCGTTTCCATCGAGTTACCTGATTCCGCGTTTCCGTCGAGTTACCTGATTCCGCGTTTCCGTCGAGTTACCTGATTCCGCGTTTCCGTCGAGTTACCTGATTCCGCGTTTCCGTCGAGTTACCTGATTCCGCGTTTCCGTCGAGTTACCTGATTCCGCGTTTCCGTCGAGTTACCTGATTCCGCGTTTCCGTCGAGTTACCTGATTCCGCGTTTCCGTCGAGTTACCTGATTCCGCGTTTCCCTCGAGTTACCTGATTCCGCGTTTCCGTCGAGTTACCTGATTCCGCGTTTCCGTCGAGTTACCCTTATTCCGCGTTTCCGTCGAGTTACTTCAAATTGGATCCGACGTCGATTCCGTTATTTGCTAATTTGTAACTGCGTAGGTTCCGATTCTGATTAGAATCGGTGCTAAAATTCAATTCAGTTACGGTTAATTTTGATTTTAAAACACAATTTTGAAACCAAACCGCTAATTGAAGTAAGGTGAAGCCAAGGTGTAAACGGAATACGTACAACCGTCGTATGCAGCCTGTTTTGGCTGTCATCGTTTAAAACACAATGACACCAATCTCTCGGGTCTGTGTACGTATTATATCGTGGCAAAGGGCGTAGTACCAGAGGTTTTAGGGGTCAACTTCACTGTTTGGGTTTGTGTATAGTGGTTGTTTTGGCAACTTTTTAGTTGGTACCGCAAGCAATCGTCCATCGATACTTTGACCAATGTAAAGAACAAGGGCGGAACAGTATTATAAGCATATTTCTAAGCCTAAGACTAAGCTTAAGCGTAAGAATGTACATATTCCTAAGCCTAAGCCTAAGCTTAAGCGTAAGAATGTGCATATTCCTAAGCCTAAGCCTAAGCGTAAGAATGAGTTTCTTTCTAAGCCTAAGTCTAAGCCAAGCAAAAAAATTAGTCTAAAGCTTAAGCGTACTCTTTTACAGTCCCACAGAAAAACGTGCCGCCGCTGATGTTTACATCGGCCGACGCTTTTATACACAATAAACCAATGTGTACAATTTTGGCAACGTCACTCCTGGCGACGGCCAAAAAGTCAGCTTTCAAAAAGCCGTGAGTACACAGCCTAAAGTTTGTTCTCACGATGCATGCATGTGTATGTATTCGTAGCTGAAAGTTTTGACCAATCAGATACAAACACCTTTAATCGTGTCATATATGGTGTTGTTGTTGCTTCAATTTAATTATCGTTCACATGACGGTAGCAAAGGCTAACTTCTTACGTACCGCAGCCAACAGGAATGGCAGTCAATGCAGCCTGTTGTCGACGGGCGAACCCGAGAATGATTTTGTGTTGGTTGGCTGTTTCGTTTGACTCTAATGACAATCACGCACGAATATAATCGCGCCGGGCGGCTATGCATATTTGCTGATTTTAAGACACGACAAGAATACGCGGTACTAAACAATATTAAGGTTGAAATCGGTAACTGTAGACAAATTTAAACGTCATATCCGGTTGTATTCTGATTGTGGTGGTAAATTTTGGCTAGTATCCGGTTACGGTATCCGGTGAAATGATATCCGGTTTCACGTTGCGAAGCGTTTGTCAGATTTACTTGTTCAGGAAATGTCACAAAGCATTGTCAAATTACCATTTTTAGTGTGTATTTCACCTTAAAATTGCAATTTTATCTTCTCGTTTGAGTTTACATTTGTGGGCAAAGTAAGTAAGTCAAATTTTCGACACTACGATAAATATGAATAATCCAAGTTGACAATTATATACGTAATTTTAATTCAATAAAGCTACGTATACTTTTCCGCGACTCAAATGATACCTCCAACAGAGCACCAATTGGAAACGCTATATCCGGTAAGTATCCGGTTCCGGTAAAAATTTGTTGACCAGCTCGGGTAAAAAATTTACTATCCGGATCTGGTAAAAATTTACTATCCGAATCCGGTAAAATTTTTTTATCCGATTTCAGTTTCCGCTAAATTAATTTCCGGTTGCGCCATGATTATATTTTATATATATATATATAATATATCAGGGTGCAACCGGAATTACAATTTACCGGAACCGGAATTTGAAAATTTTACCGGAACCGGAAAGTGAAAAATGCATTTCACCAAAAATTTCATTTTAATCTTATTTTTTGCTCTATTATTTGTGAAATAACCTTAGTCGAACATAGGTATTTATTTTATTTGTTGTATTTTAGATTTTCAGCATCGACTGAAGTGAAATCCACAGCAATGGCTTATATTCGAGTACAAGTGGCTTTCAAAAGAGATTCTTAAAAATTAGCAAAGTTAAGAAAACGGCCAAATTATAATACCGGAATTTTTAAATCCGGTAAAAATTTACCGGACCGGAAGGTGAAAAATGCCGGAACCGGAATTCCGTTTGCACCCTGATATATATATATATATATATATATATATATATATATATATATATATATATATATATATATATATATAATATATGTATATATATATAATGTAAATTGGTTAATTAATCTTGCGCACCACTACATAAATTCAGAAATGAAGTATTTGTTATGAGTAGAAATGTTATCATATTTTATTGTGAAAGTTTATATCAGCTGCAGGGATGTATCTAAGATTTAAAGTTCGGGAGCGTATAATTTGATGTACAAGACAATTTTTAACCTTAAGAATCCAGATAATTTGGTCTTAAATGTCTCAAAAATGTATTTTCCCTGCCTGCCGAAAAGTTTCGCAATGGAATATTTTCCTATATTTTCACTCTCTTGTTTACTACTTACTCTGATCAACAGCGTTGAACTTAAAGCGGATACAACAGGTTATATGAGTGATTAGATGAGCGAGTCGTTTCACTAACTTTAGAATATTGTATATCGTCTATATTATTTGTTATTATAATATTCTTATGCTGTTTATACCTGATATTTTGAGCGTATTTATAGTAGAATAATGGACAGATAAGCTCTATATTTATAAAGCACTGTTAATAATGATCATGCTATGTTTTCTTTATATATTTATTGATGTTTGCGAGCTTAGATGGATTATATCAAAATCCTTTGAAACAGCTTGGAATGGTTGTTAGTCATGAATGAATGATGATTTCTGTAAAGCGGGTTAATAGTAGAGATGCATCCGGATCGGGATTGCGGTTATTTCGGGTATTTTCACTGAAAAATTCGGATTCGGGTTTTGTTTCAAGAATTCCGGGTCCGGTATGGCAAGATCGGCGAATATCGGATCTTGTTCGAATGTAATATTGGGTTGTTATGAATGTTATGGAGGGGGCGGGAGGGAGGGGGAGGGGAGGGGGAGGGGGGGCAGAAGAGAGGAAGGAGGGGAAGAAGAAAAGGCGGAAGAGGATAAAGGAGGGGGCACGGGGGGAAAGAAAAAAAAAAAAAAAAAAATATATATATATATATATTATATAAGCAAACTAAGCATTTATTTTTGGCAAAAAAAGAAGCTTGTGGTAAGAATTTTATAATTTAAAGAAATAATGAGATGATGTTAATTTTTTCTGTAGGGGGGAGTGTTTTGGGTTTTTTTTAGTTAGAGTTTATTAGGGATGAAGGAGTGATTATAGAAGGAAAGTTTATATGTAGAATTGATAATTGTATTAAATATATGTATTGATTTATGGTGTTGTTTACATAATTCAAAACTATACACCAAACAAAAATAAAAAATTTTCTCAATTATTTTACAAAATATAAAGTCTACATATATTTAACTTGAATAATTGAACTAAAATTATATACTTAAAAATTAGAATGCCGTTTTCGACAGATTATAAATATATACTCACATATTTCGCCCGTTTCGAGATAATAAATTTTGACATAAAAGTATCTTACCGCTAGCAAGCTTTCATTTCTGTGTTGACCAAAAAATAAATAGCTTTAGTTTGCTTTTTATATATATATATATATATATATATATATAT
Source organism: Enoplolaimus lenunculus (assembly GCA_030248215.1). Lineage (NCBI taxonomy): Eukaryota > Metazoa > Nematoda > Enoplea > Enoplida > Thoracostomopsidae > Enoplolaimus > Enoplolaimus lenunculus. Next base: position 420,005 of record JASANG010000245.1, read on the forward strand.
ATATATATATATATATATATATATATATATATTATATATACATATATGATTTTACTGAAAATCAGCATCAGTGACTTTTCGAGCCGTCCGTAACTCAAAACTTTGTAAAAAAACTCAACGTTGATTCAGAAACGATTATCACTGGTTGATGGACAGGTCAAAATTCACGAACCAAGACTAATCATAGCCGGATCAAAGCTTATGATGCGTTTTTGTATTTCAATCAATTATGTTAAAAAGCACTTGATCGGCAGTAAAAATACTTTTTCGGGACGCAGCTTTGAGCCTTTGGCTACGAGATAAAAATGTTAAATTTTCAACAACCCATAAAAGTTCTAAAATAGATGTTAGCTGGTAAGAACGGTAAATTACGTGTTGATTTTAAAGTTTTTTTTTCGTGTTGAAGCGTTACTGTTTATGGTTTTTAGGCTAAAACTTCTTTGAGAAATGTCGGATAACATTGTCAAATTACAGTTCGTCGTTAAAATACATACGTATCGAGTAATCTAAGTATGGATGCGAGCTTTCGCGTACAAAAACTTGAAAAGTATAAAATTAAACACCGGTTATTAAAAATTGAAAATTTACTTTCGGATATTCGGACAAATGTATCCGGCAAGAATTGTCGGATATCCGGATATGAAACCATATTCGATGTCGATCATTACTGAAAATCACAACAATGAATATAAAATATTGCATGCTTATGTGGTCACTATCGTATAACCTGTTATAACTTCTTTATTCAAACCGTGTGCAGGGACACATACAAGTGGAAAGATGGTACGTATTCGGCACCACAGCCATAAGGCGTAAATATCCGGTATCCGGTTGGTTTATACCGGACACTGGAACCGGATACGGATATCAGTTTTTGTCGGGTATTAAACCGGAACCGGATATCCGGTCGCACCTTGAATGTCATTCACAAAAATTTGTTTTAAGTAAATCACTAAGTAAAATATCGAATTAATAACTTAAAATGAGACATGTCATGTCTGTACATCCCGACCATTCCAACCGTTCCTAATCAAGCATTCATAATCGTAACCCAAGTATATCTACGTAGGCTATTTGTAACCCAGAGATTCCGGATATTTCGTCCGGGTATCTTTGCCATACCCGGACCCGGAATTTCTTGAAACGAAAACCCGAATCCGGAATTTTTCAGTGAAAATACCCGAAATAACCGCAATACCCGGATCCGGATGCATCTCTACTATTAACCCGCTTTACAGAAATCATCATTCATTCATGACTAACAACCATTCCAAGCTGTTTCGAAGGATTTTGATATAATCCATCTAAGCTCGCAAACATCAATAAATATATAAAGAAAACATAGCATGATCATTATTAACAGTGCTTTATAAATATAGTAGCTTATCTGTCCATTATTCTACTATAAATACGCTCAAAATATCAGGTATAAACAGCATAAGAATATTATAATAACAAATAATATATACTATATAAAATATTCTAAAGTTAGTTAAACGACTCGCTCATCTAATCACTCATATAACCTGTTGTATCCGCTTTAAGTTCAACGCTGTTGATCAGAGTAAGTAGTAAACAAGAGAGTGAAAATATAGGAAAATATTCCATTGCGAAACTTTTCGGCAGGCAGGGAAAATACATTTTTGAGACATTTAAGACCAAATTATCTGGATTCTTAAGGTTAAAAATTGTCTTGTACATCAAATTATACGCTCCCTTACTTTTAAAATCTAAGATACATCCCTGCAGCTGATATAAACTTTCACAATAAAATATGATAACATTTCTACTCATAACAAATACTTCATTTCTGAATTTATGTAGTGGTGCGCAAGATTAATTAACCAATTTACATTATATATATATACATATATATATATATATATATATATATATATATATATATATATATATATATATATATAATATATATATATCAGGGTGCAAACGGAATTCCGGTTCCGGCATTTTTCACCTTCCGGTTCCGGTAAATTTTTACCGGATTTAAAAATTCCGGTATTATAATTTGGCCGTTTTCTTAACTTTGCTAATTTTTAAGAATCTCTTTTGAAAGCCACTTGTACTCCGAATATAAGCCATTGATGGTGGATTTCACTTCAGTCGATGCTGAAAATCTAAAATACAACAAATAAAATAAATACCTATGTTCGACTAAGGTTATTTCACAAATAATAGAGCAAAAAATAAGATTAAAATGAAATTTTTGGTGAAATACATTTTTCACTTTCCGGTTCCGGTAAAATTTTCGACACAATTCGAGAATCTAATTCCGGTTGCACCCTGATATATATATATATATATATATATATTCCTCTTTACATATCTATATATATATATATATATATATATATATAAAAATATAATCATGGCGCAACCGGAAATTAATTTAGCGGATACTGAAATCCGATAAAAAAATTTTACCGGATTCGGATATAAATTTTTACCAGATCCGGATAGTAAATTTTTTACCCGAGCTGGTCAACTAATTTTTACCGGCCTATACTTACCGGATATAGCGTTTCCAATTGTTGCTCTGTTGGAGGTATCATTTGAGTCGCGGAAAAGTATACGTAGCTTTATTGAATTAAAATTACGTATATAATTGTCAACTTGGATTATTCATATTTATCGCAGTGTCGAAAACTTGACTTACTTACTTTGCCCACAAATGTAAACTCAAACGACAAGATAAAATTGCAATTTTAAGGTGAAATACACACTAAAAATGGTAATTTGACAATGCTTTGTGACATTTCCTGAACAAGTAAATCTGACAAAAGCCTCGCAACGTGAAACCGGATATCATTTCACCGGATACCGTAACCGGATACTAGCCAAAATTTACCACCACAATCAGAATACAACCGGATATGACGTTTAAATTTGTCTACAGTTACCGATTTCAACCTTAATATTGTTTAGTACCGCGTATTCTTGTCGTGTCTTAAAATCAGCAAATATGCATAGCCGCCCGGCGCGATTATATTCGTGCGTGATTGTCATTGAGTCAAACGAAACAGCCAACCAACACAAAATCATTCTCGGGTTCGCCCGTCGACAACAGGCTGCATTGACTGCCATTCCTGTTGGCTGCGGTACGTAAGAAGTTAGCCTTTGCTACCGTCATGTGAACGATAATTAAATTGAAGCAACAACAACACCATATATGACACGATTAAAGGTGTTTGTATCTGATTGGTCAAAACTTTCAGCTACGAATACATACACATGCATGCATCGTGAGAACAAACTTTAGGCTGTGTACTCACGGCTTTTTGAAAGCTAACTTTTTGGCCGTCGCCAGGAGTGACGTTGCCAAAATTGTACACATTGGTTTATTGTGTATAAAAGCGTCGGCCGATGTAAACATCAGCGGCGGCACGTTTTTCTGTGGGACTGTAAAAGAGTACGCTTAAGCTTTAGACTAATTTTTTTGCTTGGCTTAGACTTAGGCTTAGAAAGAAACTCTATTCTTACGCTTAGGCTTAGGCTTAGGAATATGCACATTCTTACGCTTAAGCTTAGGCTTAGGCTTAGGAATATGTACATTCTTACGCTTAAGCTTAGTCTTAGGCTTAGAAATATGCTTATAATACTGTTCCGCCCTTGTTCTTTACATTGGTCAAAGTATCGATGGACGATTGCTTGCGGTACCAACTAAAAAGTTGCCAAAACAACCACTATACACAAACCCAAACAGTGAAGTTGACCCCTAAAACCTCTGGTACTACGCCCTTTGCCACGATATAATACGTACACAGACCCGAAAGATTCGGTGTCATTTGTGTTTTAAACGATGACAGCCAAAACAGGCTGCATACGACGGTTGTATCGGTATACCGTTTACACCTTGGCTTCACCTTACTTCAATTAGCGGTTTGGTTCTCAAAATTGTGTTTTAAAATCTAGAGCAAAATTAACCGTAACTGAATTGAATATTAGCACCGATTCTAATAGAATCGGAACCTACGCAGTTACAAATTAGCAAATAACGGAATCGACGATCCAATTTGAAGTAACTCGACGGAAACGAGGAATAAGGGTACTCGCGGGTAACTCGACGGAAACGCGGAATCAGGTAACTCGAGGGAAACGCGGAATCAGGTAACTCGACGGAAACGCGGAATCAGGTAACTCGACGGAAACGCGGAATCAGGTAACTCGACGGAAACGCGGAATCAGGTAACTCGACGGAAACGCGGAATCAGGTAACTCGTACGGAAACGCGGAATCAGGTAACTCGACGGAAACGCGGAATCAGGTACCTCGACGGAAACGCGGAATCAGGTAAACTGGACGGAAACGCGGAATCAGGTAACTCGATGGAAACGTGGAAATCACGGTAACTCGACGGAAACGCGGAATCAGGTAACTCGACGGAAACGCGGAATCAGGTAACTCGATGGAAACGTGGAATCAGGTAACTCGACGGAAACGCGGAATCAGGTAACTCGACGGAAACGCGAAATTAGGGTAATTCGACGGAAACGATGTCATAGCAATAACCAATACTTCTTGTGGAAACACCCAGAAACAAACGAATTTCGGCCGGTTAGTAACACCCAGCCTATACTTTACATTAACCCACCAACAAAAGGCTATAAGTTCTCCGGTAATTCAAATCCGCCACGAGACTATATGGTCTCCGGTAATTCCATCCGCCCAGACGAGACTATAGGGTCTCGGGTAATAACAACCGCAGAGACGAGACTATAGGGACTCCGGTCATTCCCTCCTCCCAGACGAGACTATACGGTCTCCGGTAATTCCATCCGCCCCGACGAGACTATAGGGTCTCCGGTAATTCCATCCGCCCAGACGAGACTATAGGGTCTCCGGTAATTCCATCCGCCCACGACGAGACTATAGGGTCTCCGGTAATTCCATCCGCCCCGACGAGACTATCGGTCTACCGGTAATTCCATCCGCCCAGACGAGACTATATGGTCTCCGGTCACTCCATACGCCCAGTCGAGACTATGGGTCTCCGGTAATTCCATCCGCCCAGACGGGACTCTGGGGTCTCCGGTAATCCCCATTTCCGCCGACGAGACTTATCGGGTTCTTCCGGTCATTCCCATCCGCCCAGACGAGACTCTAGGGTCTCCGGTAATTCCCATCCGCCCAGACGAGACTATACGGTCTCCGGTAATTCCATCCGCCCCGACGAGACTATCGGGTCTCCGGTCATTCCATCGCCCAGACGAGACTACTGGGTTCTTTACCGGTCGTCCATCACCAGACGAGACTCTGCGGTCTCCGGTAATTCCATCCGCCCCGACAAGAGACTATAGGGTCTCCGGTAATTCCATCCGCCCAAAAGAAAAAACGAGACTATAGGGTCTGCGATAACCCCATCCGTCCACATTTGCCCAAAAACGGTCGTATTTCCGAATGTTTGCATCAAGCTATAACCCAAACAAAGCAGGCAGATGTAATAAGAATCGGTAAATAATCTGGTGAGTGACGACACTACAACATTATTAATTGCGAAGGTTTGAACCCTAAGGGTTTCGCTGTGGTCGACGTTGGAGCGCATCCGTCACCATTCGTTCCCGTACCGGCGCCGCTCAGCGGCGTTTGTCACCATCCGTTATCAAGTACGTGAGTTATTCGCGTATGATCCCGCACGGTGACGGACGGCCCTGTACGGCTGACGCACGGTGACGGACGGCCCTGTAGGGCTGACGCACGGTGACGAACAGCCCTGTACGGCTGACGCCGCATGACGACAGCCCTGTACGGCTGACTGACGCACAGTGACGGACGGCCCTGTACGGCTAACCGCATAACGACGGCCCTGTACGGCTGGCGCACGGTGACGGACGGTGCCGTATGGATGGCGCACGGTGACTGACGGTGCCGTATGGATGACGGACGGCGCCGGACGTCAACAAAAGTATAGCGCTGCAACCCTAACCATAAACGGTTATAATTTCATGAGAACAGCTTTTTAAATCATGCCATTTTTAAACACAACCGCAACAGGCATCACAGTTTCCTGATCAGACATACACACTGATACCCTTCAGGTACTGGAGAACGAAATCGATAACATTCCAGCTGGTCGGCTAAGTGCCGAAAATATGCATCGGCAAAGAGTCAGCAACGTTTTCGCGGTGCCGGTGCAACGCTGCCACCTAAAAAAGTGCCGATGATTTTGCAAATGCGGATTAATCGGCACATCCCTGTTTCGGAACCGTTCCCTTTTCTAACATATTTATATACACATATATAGCCAGCCAAACCAGTTAAATGTTTAAACCATAATTTCTAGCCGCAGAAAATATATTCAAACACGGGTGTGGCCCGTCACATTGTTTTTGCACGAACCCCACCCCAAAGAGCCGCTCCAAAAATTTTTGATGAGGGGACGGTGGGCTGGCAAAAGTTATGAAACGCAATAATCTGCACGGTAGGGACCTTATCATTTTATCACAAAAAATATTTCTGCCTAGCGCAACTTAGAAAATCCTAATCATCCCTTCATCCATGCACCTCAGCAAAACACTATTTGTATCTACCTATTGGCTGGGTTTCTGAAATCTTAATTAAGTATTTACTTAAGTTATGCTGTACGTAATTACTTAAGTCGCCGACTTAGAAATACTTAAAATTTTAGAACAAAAACAAATAAACGGCAAATGTCAGTCATTGTCACAACAATAATCAATAAGTTTTGCATTATATTGAGGAGATGGCATAGTTTACAAGTTAATTCAACCAAGGTTGTTCGTATGCCTAAGACTGTTAATTTGTAATCTGAAAATACAGTAAGGCGACTTAAGTATTTACTTAACTTAAGTAGGCCTTTGAAAGCGACAAACTGTTAAGTAAATACTTAGTACTTACTTAAATACTAAGTCAGACTTCATAACGTTTTTAAATTAGCCATATATTGTGAAAATCACATGACTAGCAGCAGTGATGTGCTTAAACTGTTTGCATTCGGCAGAAAACCAAATAGTACTAAAACCAACACTTTCTGCTTCAAACCTACATAATAAAAGACTACCACCGCGCTACATATAAGCTGTATATACATATCTCTTACCAATTTTACTTGATTTTTAGACCAAACTACTAAGATTTAGTACAAAAGAAACCAGAACAGGCGCGTTCACAAAACCAGAAATCAAAAACGACAACGGTGACGGAAAATTTGCGGTTCATTTCGCCACATGAGCCTAAATAAAGAGGTAAACAATACGATACTTAACACAGCCTATTACATAGTAATAACACAGTGTCGAAAGTAGTTGTCACACGCTAAAATAGACTAAGTCAGGTAAAAAATTACGTACCCAGTACTCGTTTAACGGAGTTGCCAGCTGGACTTCTATACGGTCAATATTAACCTTATATTAGGGTGCAAAGCGGAACAGGATTAGGACTGGAATCGTAATCGGACTTAGGTAAATTTAAACGGAACTGTAAATTCGGAATCATAATCGGAACTTGAAAATTTGCGAGTGTACGGAAAATTTGTATTAATAAATATCGGGGTAACTATTTCTCTTAGTGTTGTTTAGTGGCAAAAATTGGCAAAAAAATTGCACTAACCAGTTGGTGATGATTTCTAGTTCTATAAAAGCGGATCATAATCAATTATTGAGAAAGTTAACTTAGTATCTAAAGCAATTTACTGATAAAGAATACAAAATTTTTATGCAATGTATCACAAATATGTAAGATTTAAAATTAAAATGTCGATATTTCGATTCCTATTGATTGTGCAATCACAGTCGCAATCAGAACTCGTTTTTCGAATTCAAATCCGTAATCCACAATCGAAATTCCGGTTGCACGCTGCCTTGTATGCCTTTGCTACCTGTTGCAGAACTGCCGATTTCCCAGTACGAGACTAACAAGGCACAGAGTCAACCTCAAGCCTGATTTTCCTCAACTTAAAAAATAGCCAAATCCGATGTTTTACAACAGAACTACACACACATCTGGCCAATTTTTACACTTTAAACTCTTAATCTGTGGCACGTAGTGGCATATAGAGAAGTGTAAACCAGCTACTGTAGTGACCCGGTATATAGGGTGTTTGAATTTTGTGACCTTTAAATCAATAGGAGTCCGTATCCGTAGTAAGAGTCCGTAAGCGGATAGAGTCCATAAACCATAATTGGAGTTCATAAATGTTAATTATATATCCCTAATTGTAGCGCATAAATGACTCCAGGACTAAATAATTTGACTTCGAAACTTTAAAGCGTACTTAAGTTTTGAAAGTACATTCCTAAGTATAACGTTGCATTAAAGCTCAAGTTATTGACACAACACAAATATACCTTTAATTCAGCGTATAATTGCAGTATCAGATATATACCAGTAACGAAGGGGAGCAGAGCGTGGGTTAAAAATAAATAACAGTATGTAACCGAATAACAGGGGGAACATTTTACGTGCTCGACCGTGGATCAGACTAGCAACGGTACGATTGCACATTTGTACAAGACAATGGGCCTACTCTCTTTAATCTGACACAACGTGCGACCGAATATCCGGTTGCGGTTTAACATCCGGCAAAAATCGATATCCGGTGCCGGTTTAATATTAGGCAAAAATCGATATCCGTATTCAGTTCTGGTATAAACCTACCGGATGCCGGATATCTATGGCCGTGGTCCCGAGTCCCGCGAGTACTCCAAACCTACTTTTGACAAGTGGACACAATTTAACGTTTTGCTGCGATTACCTTTCTTTGCAACCAAAGTTGTAAACGTTTTCACTAATTGAAATAGAATCAATAATATAAACAATTAATTTTAATTCAGTAAACATAAATATACTTTTGCGCTACTCAATTACCTTCAACAGTA